>OZ035825.1:27630881-27821947 GCA_964034765.1 Knipowitschia caucasica
AATACTTCTATTCCACGTACTACGTCATGCAGCTGTATCGTTTTTGAGTAATGACCAACCTCCTTGTTCCCATAATCTGAGCAACAGAATTTATAGTAACATACCGAGAAGCACAACCAACGAGGAAGCTATTTCAGATGTGAAGTCAACAAAACGACTGACAACAGTGTGAAGTCACTTAATGAATGAAGCTCAGAGAACACATCTTCGCTCCAGGTAGCGGTGGTTACTGGGGCGGGGTTAGGACCACCGCCAGACCACTGCACAATATATAGGCCTTGGGGAGTAAGCCAAGTACTTTCGGGCCACTATGGAGATTACAGCCAACCGAATGCACCAAAAACACCAAATGTCAAGGGGTGTACTAGTAGTCTCCTAGAAGAAAAAGGAACGAGTGACCGCCAAATGTAAGGCTTAGGCGATTCCATATCCCCAATACCTACTGACTTAATACCGCAAGAGCAACTTTAGTGTAGTGTTTCAAGGAAAGTTGCGCTATGTTGTGAGAATCTGTGAAGAGACAAATTACCAGATTTGGTCATGAAACAATGACAAGGGCAGTTAAAACAACACTCACACAACAATAAAATAGATATATCCACCCCCCCTCCTTAACAACCTATAAAGTGACGCGTCGGGTGGAGACAGAATAGCATCCATCACCGAGCTCCGCTACTGAATCAGCAATAAGACAAGACGTGCGCCAGCTAGAACTATATAGGCGGTGTTCTGCCAGAGGTGTGACATACCTTGAGGGACCCCAGACCGCAGACCTCCAGTGTAGACCATGGAGAAGGTTTATGGGTTGTCTATCAAAACCCACAAGACGGACTCCCCGGCCAATCCTTCCACAAGCGCCAGTACGAAACTACACTAGATATGAATAATTCCACCAAGACCCATCCAATCAAAAACATACCTCCCAATACAGAAGTACATATAGCAAGCATGAAAACTATACCCCTGAACTAGTACCCAACAAATACAACAAAACCTTATTCCCAAGCTAATCAGATCAGCCAATTGATCGTCTAAGAATAAATCACTTTGTGTGTCACCAAGAGGCTACAATAAGTCAAACCAGGGTAGTTTAGCCACCATTGACTGCATCCAATAAGTAGGCAAAATTACTTTCTATACACAACATTATCAACCAACCACAGTAGATTATTAACCTTTCTGTAAAACATTTATTAAACATCCACATCCGTATATGATTAATCTATAGCTCATAACTATGTTTAACCCCCATATACAATAAGTTGATGTACATGTATGAAAGAAACGAATAGAGATTGGACGTGACTAATTGCTTACCACTTATTTTCACCATATACGACCACCAGTATTCAACATAATGACACAAGTCAAGACAAAATTAGGCACGAGGATAATATAATGAATTATCTAGGCAAATGTTAGACAGAGGCGCACTATGCATTAAACAAGAAATCTTGACAACGTAATTTCTTTTCTCTGGCCAGAAAAAATTGCTAAATTAATAGAGTTGGCTAGTAGGCAGAATATATCATAATACTCTACCATGAATAAAGGGGGCGACAGAGGAAGTTGGTCGTTGCATGGGTACGAGCTGTAAGATGTGTTTAATGATCAACCCCACTAGACATACACCCAAGGTACCCACATAATGATTCATAATAAGTGTAGGTGAGACATACCACTAGAGACCTTAATCCCAAGAAAAACAGTCAGCATGTTCCATAGACATCAGCAGGTTAACACGGGTCTGGGATTTGCTATTGTGTTGAAAGGAATGCCTTAGACATCCACCCTAGACCATAAAGTGGCGACCATGTAATGTAGTTAGTAAATATTAACATACTAGTAATATATTAAAAGACTGCCTAACATATACACCCAACATTAAGATAAGAGATGGCATCCCATGAACAAACCAACAGAATGCTACCAATACATAACCAAAAAACCGAAAAAATGACACAGAACAAGGGAAAATTGAAAAGTTTCTAAGGCATTAACATAAGACTCCCTAATGGTGGACCCATATGAAACACTCAATTGTGACACGTCACCCAATCATATGATGATATTTAGTGTCAGATGTATCAGTAAAGCTGCTAAAATTCTGATTAAGGACATGAGCACGACCAAGTCCGCGTATACTGGTCGAGGTAACGAGAGAGCCCGCCCCTTAAACCACGTGTGCGTGCTTGTGAGCTCATATCTTAACTATGAGTGACATCATATAGAGAACTACAGCAGAGTCGGTCGAGATTTATGAGCCTATAACGAATTAAGTTTAATATTATTAGCATACTATAGAATTCCTATGCCCAATATCATAGTGCCAAGGGTGATGTGAAGATAACAAAACGAGATACACTTGCTCATACTACATAACAAAAACAAACATAAATAATAAAAACCATATACCTGACTCAGACTTATTACCATTGCATAACACTAAATACTGCAAAAATTAAAGTGTAAACTCAATATTCAAAACTACAACAAACTATATGATAAGTATATTGAAAGATCGAATATAACACGAAATAAGCTAGTATAGATCATGTAATCAAAAATCTATCAATTGAAGAATGCCTTCTAACGGATCTGTGTACTATGCAACCTCTAGGTCGTGACAATAATATCTGAAAGAGCTGTATAATATATTAAGATGTGGCCATATAAATTATTGAAGCAAACTGGGGTCAGAAATGTTGCCATAGTCAAAGCCTAGAATAAACATAAAAGTTTACTGAACGAATCGCTTCCAAGATACCACCATGCAAGCCCCCACCAGAGAGTAAGAGTACCGCCAGTGTTTATGTATATAGATAGATAGATAGATAAATAGATAGATAGATAGATAGATCCTTGTCTATCTATCTATCTATCTATCTGAAGATGACCTTCATAACGGACTTCTGTGCTCTTTGCCCATCCCTCTTGGCTCGTGTACATACTTCTGTAAGAGAGTATAATTTATTTCATTTCCCTGGCCCTTATAATTATGAAGAAACCTGGGGTAGAAATGTGCCAACTCTGTCACTAGAATAGATTATCATTATGTTTTACTGATCAGAAATCCCAGATTCAAGCATCAAACTGGAAAGCCACACAAGGAGAGATGAGTACAGCACAGACAGGGGCTTTCTTTGGTATGACACCTTGGAAAGACCATTGGCTGTACATCTCCACATTGTCAATGTAATCATCAAATATCTATGTAGACAGGTCAACAAAATAAAATATACATTTATTTTTCAATTAGTCTGGAGACTTGATATAATGCCCAGTTTTTCAGGTCATCCGTTTACAGCCCATCTCCAGATAAATATATAAATAAAGAAAATCAATAAGGGCATGTCATATTCATTTACAAAATAAGTACAGTGTTTGGCAGTTATTTTATCCATGGAATTTGAGAGTCCCTTAACATCTGCGTCAATAGAAAGATCCAAATTGTTTGGGGCCTTTTTGAAGTTTTTAAGGTACAGGATTCCCAAGCCATGACTATAGTGTACTAAAAGTATGTAGTGCTTTGATAAAGACTGGGAGGAGAGGCTGTTTTGGTGAGTAAAGAGCATACGTTTATAACTCCCCCTTTCTCATTAAGTCAGTCAAAGTGACATGAAGACTTATGTAACTCCCTCGAGATAGAGGGAGGAGATGGAGAAAGAGGAACAAGCACTGGATGAAAGCAGGAGCAGCTGTGAAGCAGGATACACATTCACTGGTGAAGAATTACGAGGAGTGTTCACAGATAAAATATGAAAACGCAAGACCTTAGACAGTTAAATAAAAGATTTATGGGGCTGGGAAGATAAACGATAGGGTCGTAGGTGAAAAAAATCATATGTAAGAGCTCTGGTGCCATTTCGTGTGGCTCTACTGGCTTTACACATTTCGTTTGCTTTGTTGGAGAGATTAGCAAGAGGATTAAGAATGATTTGTATCACTCCTCATTCCTTCAGTCTACCTCCTGCATTTAGTCCATGAAGCTTCTGTTCAACCTGATGAAGGTGCTACCTGTGGTTCCTGTCTTTGTGCTGTTGGAGCCGAGAAGGAGGATAGATAATCCACCTGTGGACTTTGACTGCACTGTACTCTATTCCTCAAAGAGCAAGTGTTTTATCAGCATAATTACAGTATTGTGTACTGCATTTCTTAATAAGGAACCCTTTGGGACTCAACACTTCAAAGGAACATTATGAGATAAGAAGAGTTTGAGAGAAACAAAGAAGTCTTTGCTGAGATTGTTGAACCACTCCAGAACTGTGCGTCCCACCCAGAGTTGCAGCCCATGTACAAGGATGTGTCCGTGGTGGTTTTGGGTGGAGGGTTAATGGGTTAATGTTTTAATGTAACAAATTTTTTTTTTACATTTTTATATGAAAAGCACTTGATTTATTGAATACTGAGAGATGTAGTTCTCCCAGTAAGAGGTATAATTTATGTATGGGCACTTCCAGTTTCCACTGCGTGTGTCTTATGTGTCAAGACATATATATATTACATGTTTTAAATCATTGTTTTTTTTTATTTACTAAGGCAAGCATCTGTTGTTTAGAAAATTGCTACACATAAAGTGTTATTATACATTTAATCATAATAATAATAATTTGTATTATTATTATTATTATGCATGTCCATAGTGGTGCTGCAGCTGCTGAGGTGCACAGGCCTCTGGGCAGCTCTCTGTCCGTGTTTGCCTGTGCATCTGCTCTGTATCGAGGTCTCTCCTTTGTCTATATCTTCTTACTCATCCTGCTCAGTGCTCTCCATCTGTCCCCATCATTTGTTGTCTTCATCTCTCCCTATGTTCTATTTACCCCTTTTCACCATATTCCCTTTTTCACTCTTCTTTTCTGAACAGCTTAGAATCTGTCCCTCTCTCCTACCTCCATTTAAACAGCAAAAAGCAATTTCTCTCCCTTTGTCAGAGCGCCTGGCAGTAAGCCCTTAAGTAGGGATTTTCTGGTTTGGCTGGAATGCCATTATGGGAGCTGGTTGTGACGTGCCGTGACTGACGTACAGAATCTTTTTGATATCATGATGTCACAATCCAGTGGAGGCCGTGGTTATGATATTGTTGGCGTCCTGAGGACTAGGGGCTTTAGTGGTCATGTCGGGAGTAAGTCTTTATAAATCCTTTATGGCACAGTAATATTAAGCTCCTTTTGTTGTACAGGACAGGGAGTCAGAGGATAGTTCCTCAAAGGGAATGCATTTGTTTGAATTCACAGGTGGATTTACTAAAACACAGAGGAGGCGCAGTAACACATCACCTTGGGTTTTAGAGATAATGCAAAGAATAATAATAAATTATGTTGAACAGATTTGAATCAGAGAAGTATTATCCATTCACAAACACTGAATTTCAGGGAAAAACTCTGATCCCATATTAGAATGTAATCTGCTTGAATAGTACTTCAAATCATTGTTATAATTAGATATCTGGCGTCCAAACAAGACAAGGATCTTAAGGATTATTGGAAGAATGAGATATTACTATCTACCGCTTGACCATGGACCTGATTTATAAATTATGTGTAGATCCAAAATGTTACATATATAGCTTTCCCTGTCAAGTTTGTGATCTATGAAAAGATAACTTGTAATGTTGAATGTTGGAGCTTCCTGAAATGAGGCAGAACTAGGACCGTGCTTAACAATTCTCTGAATTTTTTGTTTTGAAAAAAAATCTGAAGTTAAGGTTAGGGTTGTTTTCGTATGTTTTAGTATTCATATATAACCTTTTTTAATTCTGTTTCCTCAGCACCTCCCAAATTCACTCGAACCCCAGAAGACCAAACCGGAGTCCAGGGGGGCGTGGCCTCCTTCGTGTGCCAGGCCACTGGAGACCCGCAGCCCAAGATTGTGTGGAACAAGAAAGGCAAAAAAGTCAGCAGTCAGAGATTTGAGGTACAGTATCCACCAAACACAAAAGTGTGCGTAATCATTCCATATGTCAACCTCAAAATAGTATGTATCCCAGAGCTTTGGACCAAAAGGTTTCTTCCAAATCAGAGATGCACTTTTCCTTTTTAATTTCGGATTGCTCACTAACTGCCTCTCTCCATCTAGTTTTATCTGTTGCTTTTTCTTACAAAAATGCAATATCCATTATGTTTTATTTTGCTGCCTTGTCAACATTTGTGCTCCTGTTGTCGAGAGTATACACTTCTCTCATATGTCAGCCAATGCCATGGGCCAGTGTATATGCGGCCTCTCTATGATCCGTCTTATTAGTTTCCCCTCAGTATTGACCTTTGATTTAGTTCTCCACCTTCACAAGTGCTTCTCACAACCACAGGCAAGGAAGGCAGCTAAAAGTTGTTTTTTTTTTTACTTCAAAAAGTCAGCTTTCCTGCAACTTCATCCTATAAAATCACTAAAGGAGACACTTAATCTATCTGGTACATAATCACTAAATATTTTCCATCGCTGTCCTGTGTCCCGGCTGGCACAATTCCACTCTCAAATCAGCTTCCAAATCTATGAATATTTTAAGGTCCTCTTTTATGCTGACTTTGTGACTAAAAAAATGTGTGGTCTGTTCTCCACAAGATCAGAACCTCTCCGCCTAAAAATACATGATCTTTTGTTTTTGATCTTGTAATAACAACATCATAACCTTGTCAGTATACTATGTAAAATATACAATCTGCCCTGCATTTAAGCATGGATAAATGTATTTCCATTGGACTCATTTCTGCATTGTCATCGCAGGTGATCGAGTTTGACGATGGCTCCGGCTCTGTGCTTAGAATCCAGCCCCTGAGGACACCCAGAGATGAGGCTGTTTATGAATGCCACGCCTCCAACACCGCAGGAGAGTTGACTGCTACCACCAGGCTTAATGTTCTACGAGGTACTACTTATTTTATATGTTTTCATTTGTACCACATTATAAAGATAATGCGAAATACCTGCAGGATGAGTTTTGTTTCACAGTGTCACAGATATGATACATACTGTACATCTGGAAACTGTGATATTGAGAAGAATTGGATGGAATGACAAACTTTGCTCACTCTTGCACAAGATTTCATGTGAAAAACAAGCACATAACCAAAAAGGCCACTACTGTATGCTTAGTTTATGCAATATTTTGTGGCCAAACAGTAAAAAGAATCTGGCCATGGCAAAAGGAAATGTCTGTATATTATAAATTTATTAACAACAATCACTTTACGTGTGTATTTGGCATTGGCTACACATTGATGCGCACATTTTAACGAATTAAATAATTAAAATCTTGATAGCTCTCACTTTGAATGTAATAGGTCTGCCATACATTCATTTCACATTGTAAGTCGAATTACAGAATTGAATGGACTTTCATATTGAAATTTAACCTTGATAATACTATTGGCAAGCATATGACATTTTCTAATGACAGTCAAAGCATTACATACAGTGTTAATGTAAAAGCAAATAAAGGTCTTCTTAAATAATAAATTCTGCACTCCTGCATTCCTGCATTCCTTAAACTCCATTAAAAACTGTTGAATAGAAATAGTGAATTTGTAAAATAAATCAATTTCCATTAAAACCTTGCTCCTGTTCGAAATGTGTAAAGGTTATGCTAAATTGTGCTCCTCAAAGCTTTTTATGCCTCAGAAATGGCAGAATTTGGGTGAAGCTTGTGTGCAGTCAGTGTAATTGTGGATGGATGGATGTGTCCAGTGAGTCCATTAATGCAGATAGTGATGTTAGTGTTAGTGGAGTCCATTAGGAGAACATTATGTACCGGTGGTTCAAGCGAGACTGCTGGAGTGTAGATAATCACTTTTCCTGCCTTTACAGTATATGGGGGAAGAACGTCTGACATTGTTCTCTTGTTTCTTCCCTCCAAAGCATAACACTCGCCTGTGCTCTCACTTAACACCCTCCACTTCCTCCTTCTGCTTAGTCTATCCACATCCATTTTCCACTTTCCCATGTTTTTCGAACCCTTCTCTTCTTTCTGTTTTTGCTCTAAGGCCAACGTGCAGCCACTTCTTCTAAATTATTCATACGTAGCCACTCTTTGCATCTTCCCTGTTCCACTCCACCCATCCTGAATTCTGCCAATCTCCTGTCGTAGATTCCGCACGCATGTGTACGTGCATTCATCCGTGCATCTTCCGAATCTATTTTAGATTTTTCCTGTTTTTTTGTGACGGCAGGAACTTTGCTTCCTCTTTCGGTTTATCAAAGCAACACGTCCGCAAGCACCTGTCCTAGGCACGCTGCTATTCAGAAAAATGAACGCTCTATCGAAGTCAAGTCGGGCTTTTATGTAATGATTAGCCTCTTTCTTCTACTCTGAGGAGTCATTGTGTAATGGATGAATAAGGAGCCACCTGGGAGCAGCTAATAGCCCCTGATAGACTGTCTGTTCAAATGTCAGCTACAAAATACACACACATACACACTCCCCAAACCGCGCTCACACAAACGCACCAATCCAGTGGTGTCAATCCTACCTCCCCTGCAGCTCCACTGAGTGACTGACTGTCTGACGGGAGGGATCCGGTGTTAAGGTCAGCCAGCTTAATTACTGGGGATTAGTACCAATCTAATTGAAATCTTGGCTTCCAGTAAATGGCTGTGATTGACAGTGGTTGAAATAATAATGAACTTGAAGAGCAATTACGTGCCACCGGGTTCAATGTATGGCCCTATACTGTATAATTCATGTGTTGCTTAAAGTTAAACGCGTGGCCTTTTAAATGAGTCTAAACCGGGGTGAAGGTGGACTCTATAATTACAGCTTTGATCTTGATTTTATTATGGGTTGTGAAAACCGCTATTACACTTACCTATAACTCAGGAGATGATCAGGGTTACCGAGGTGGGATTATTTGAGGACACACACATACATTATTCATTCATCTTTTGAGAACACAGGTGAAAAGAGCTTTTTCAGAAATTTGAAAGGCATAAACAGTGAACAGTGGCCAGATATTCAGGACTCACAACAGTATGTGGGCAACAAATAATCAGGTTACAGTTACTAAAAATGAAACCTGACACACTATTAAAGAGAGGCAAAAGATATGGTTTTACCATATGTTTCTAAATGTAACATATTTTTCTGAATACCATTTACCATTAGACATGGAGACATTAATCATAGTTCATAGTTCTCATGGTTTGCTTCTACAATGTATATTTATGGCTTATAGCTGGGATACCTGATTTTTATTTGTATCCATGCAACTTGTTGCTATATATCACAAAAACTATTTTTTTAACTTTAATTTATTTAGATCAAGTCAGATTCAGATTCAGATTCATTTATTTGCCATTTGCAGTAAAACCACATAGGAAAAACTGTGCAAGACTACCCCAGTGTGCACCAGACGACACACACCAGAGCTCTTGCCACGGCGCCATCTTTACGGCGCCATGCGACAAACAGTAGAATAAACAACAGAGAGCAATAACACACAGTTTCACAGACAATTGGATAGACACATTGTGCTTTGTATAAACCAAGGATTTTTTTCTCGGGATGAGCACCTCCGACTGCCGGCCCAATGTGGCTGTCAGAGGGGGGCGGGGTCAGGGAGCGGGTGAGTCGGAAACACAATGAGGAGTGGAGGGGAGGGAGGGAGCAAGATGAATATAATCAATTGAATTCAACATTTGACAAAGGGTTTTACATTACATTACACTTCCATTTTTAGATAGTCACTTGAAGTCTTGCAGTCCTCTGTTCCATCATGTAGACTTGTTGGAGAATAAAGCTTCCTCCAGTTAGGAACATGATGAATTCTAATGTCTATGTCAGTACTTAGCACAACCTTTACGAGAGCATTTTAAAAAGACAAAGCTTCCCCTGAACATCCAATCAACCATTAGCCCAAAACGTCATATAGTGACTCAAAATGCTCTCGCTTACAAGCATTTGTAATTTTAGCATGTAGAGCTCGGTTTTTAAATGTGTTTCTGTAAGGATAAAGATAATGACAAAGTTCCTCAGCTTTAAGTTATATACTAGGACAAATAATATAGTATTCATTGGGAACTGCTCTAAACCTTAATATCTTATCTCTCTTCTTTAACTTAATACACAATACTTAAGACAGTGACACACTAGTGTCATTGTCTTACGTTTATGACAGAAAAAAAACAGCATGTTGTTCTGTCCATTTCATTCCGTTGCCACGTATAAATAAGTCGTCTCCCTGTATTGGTGGTTCTCATGATTGCAAGATGGAGGCTTCTCTATGAGCTGTGAAATTATCTGGAGGTCTGGCAGAGGAAAGAGAGAAGTGGGAGAATATCCAAATGAAACAGAGCGTTGTGTGGAAAGCTCCATCCACAACAGGAGGCTAGAGTTTCACCTCCGGGCGGCTTAGCTGTGGTGCTGCTCTGTCCCATCTCTCTCACGATGTCCGAACACTTGTCAGTGTCAGTGTCACATACATCTGCTCTTGTGACACATTAACTAGAGCTGCTCATCCAAAGACAAGTCTGGGCATCAAACAGTCAAATATGTACTGTTCTGGATTCTACTCAAGATAACTTAGTAGCCAATAAACGTTCAGCACAGCAACATAAAGTCTAAAGCGTTTAGAAAACATACTGTCGTTATCAGGAAAGAACTAGGAGAACTCTGAGTCCAATGGTATCGCAACGTCTGCTGTAGAAACTGTTTATCAGCAAAGTCGCCTCCTGTGGTGTAGGTTTAAAGTGTTGCATGGATGGCTGGCCACACATTTTGCTAAACGCATTTTCCTCTCACTCCTTATTTCACCATGATCCAGAATATCTGAACCAAAAAACATGCATCTACCTAAGAATCAATGTTAAACTACTTAAACTTAAATTAATGTATTGCAAATTATTAAAAAAACCTTCCAGGCTATATGTATATTACACATAAAACATATTGGATATATCGGATTATTTTATTATTATTTTCATAACACACTAAACACACCGACTGACCAGCTAGATGGACATTTTCTCATACTTTGAATATGATTTAAATTTGATTCTTTAAACATGCAACACTAGACTTTATGTTATGTACTTGTGATCACATGAATAAAAGAGAAAACTCTCAGAAGATCGTTCTCCTATTGGTGTCCTGAATGTGTCCCACCACAGGTAGATGAAATAGAATGCATTATTGCTGCCTACGAGCAGCTGTCTTTGAAGTGAGCATTTGCATAATGTAAGTTGAGAGAATCAGGATTGTTATGCCGTATGCTCCCTCGTGCACTTCTTATCTCTCTGTCTATTTAACTTTGCATCCCTCTCTGTCACTCCCATCTATCCTATTGTATATTCTCGCTCCACTTGTACACACCAAACACCTCCTCGCCGCCTTGTTCTCTTGCTTTATTATGTACGTGTTTCCATTTTGTCGGTAGGGAGATTGATTGAAACCGGAGCTGTTAAGAGGCCACATGCAGAGGCAGGCCGGCAGCTCTGGTGTGCTGTGTCTCGCGGAGCAGGGCTATACAACGGCTATGGTTCGATGGGCTACTACCAGAATTAGCAAGTCCTCGGTGAGCTCCGGCGCTAGGATTTCCCGCTAATGAGACTCAGTGTGGTCAAGAGGGTCGCATGGGGGAATATCAGCGGAAAAACATCTGGGGGAAACTCAAGCTGACGCCATTGTAGATACAATACAATACAATACAATTTATTCTTGTATAGCCCTAGGTCACAACAGAAGTCATCTCAGAGGACTTAACAAAACCATTGAAATCACCAACACAGGTCAGAGAATCAACAGTTAAAACACATGAAGAATACAGTATAAAGCACACACAGAAGAAAATGTCCATACATGTTGTAGAATGCTAAAGTGTCCTGATCATCACCAATCCTTTCTGTTGGACACTAACTGTCCAACAAGACCCTCCTGCATCGACAAGGAAAAACTCTTAAAAAACCCAGTGGGAAAAAGTGAGAAACCTTGGAGGAGAACTAGGGAAACCCACAGGGAGGGAGACCCATCAAATATAAGGCACTATATAGCGACTGTAACATTTCCTGTTTATTTATAACCGCTGTCCCAAAGAGGGCACAACTCCCCCAACTCATTGATTTTTTTTTCGTTTTGCAGATTTTATTATGTTTCGCCTAGACTATGTTGTTGCTCCGTCTCTGTGTGCATCACTCTAGAAGCTGTTTATGGCCTCACCTCAGAGAAAGCGTCTCGAAGTCCACAGTCAGAGGAGAGCGTGGTGTTCCCAGATTCAAAACCACATTTGGTTTTGAAATCTTTCTCGTATCAAGCAATGAGCTTTTGGAACACTTTTTTTTATTGACATCATCACATATATAAACTATAAAGTGTACACAGTGTATAAAGTATCACATGTGAGAGTGTGTGTCTTGACTGTATTTTCAATTAAATGGCTGAAAACTGATGGTGTTATTGTAAAATTAATCTCAATCACTAAAAAACACTAAAGTTTGTTGTGCATTGTCCCTGTTCAAATAAATACATTCAAATTCAAGCGATGGGAATTGGTTTTAAAAAGCCACTTTGCTCATAACACCTTTGATTGTGCCGGAGAACACACAGTTTGAGTGCAGGCGTCTTTGATCCTACACTTCGTCCCTATTTGGCTCCCTCTTCTCTGCTTAAGTCTGTCACTTTAGTTGAATGGGATAGACAAGGTGCCTTTGATTTCTTTTATCACACCGGAATAACTCTTCATGTCTGATTTAACTGCCTCCGATTGGCACAAATCCACGTTTGATAGGTGCTTCACAAAAGTATCCGGCCTGATTGGGAGATTTAGTTCATGAAAAGCAAAGCACCAGTACAAAATGTGTCAGGATACTCTGTTTAATCAATCAATCAATCAAACTTTATTTATAAAGCGCTTTTCATACAATAAAATGCAACACAAAGTGATTATGTTTACTAAGGTATCACACTTAAACTGTAATTATTGTTTTATAAATATATACTGATTCTAACAATAAAAGGAGATTTATATTTAGATAAATAAATTATTACAGTCAGATATTTATACCTGTTTTTTTTTTTTTGCTTTTTTTTATCTGTATGTCTTTATATAATACTGCCTCTATGTAACTGTGGGATTATGTTCAGCTAAAAGGTAAAAATAGAAATTGTTCAAAACCCTACACAAGCAGCTCAGGTTGAAAGTTTGTGAAATCGTCCAATTTATGTATTTATTTAGAGGAAAAGATAAATCAACTCATTTCTGAGAGGGTCCACGGCATTCTTTTCCCATGGTTGGTCTCCCGTGTCTCTTCTGTGTCTTCTCTCCACATAGATTCCAGTTTTTGCACACAACACCTCCATATTGGTTCAGAATGTTTACCTGCTCTTTGTTCTTCACAGAGGACCAGCTGCCAGCAGGGTTCCCCACAATAGACATGGGCCCTCAGCTTAAAGTGGTGGAGCGCTCTCGAACAGCCACCATGCTCTGTGCTGCCAGCGGCAACCCTGACCCAGAAATTACCTGGTTCAAGGACTTTCTGCCCGTCAACACATCCAACAACAATGGCCGTATTAAGCAGCTCCGCTCAGGTAACTATCTGCACTTATCCCACTCTCCTTCGCTCTCCTTTTCAGTCCCTCGCTGCTTTTATCTCCACCTTAAGGTCTTCCCCCTGCGACTCCTGCCTTTGACCACCTCTTGATGGCTCTCGCTATTATCCGCACTCAATTTCTTACTTTTTCAGTTCCTATGTACATTCCCTGGGTTATTTCTTGCCCCTGTTCACCTCTTTCTCAGTGCTCACAGATCTGACTGTGATTATTGGCTGCCCCTCTCTGCCGCTATTGTAGTATTAGTTGACTGTGTGTATGATTGCCAAACCCCTTCTGAACTTTCTCAAAGCCTTTTAAAGTAAACTTTTTCTTCCTGCCTTTTTTTCTTTCCAAACTCTCTGAGGTCTTCCCGCACGTATCACCATCACGAAGGATTTCATTTTGCACCCAGTGAAAGAGGAATATATATATTTGTTCTGATGACTCACATAAGAGCGCCACATGCCTCTGTTTGTAGTCCCAAGTTTTGCAAGTTATATCTAGGTGATGGTGGTATGTATTTGTGGGTATGGCTTCCCAAAGATAGCTCACTGCTGTGACTAAACAACAAATAACCTCTTATTTCCCTGGATCCAAGCTTGTCTCTGCAGTGCAAGACATAAAGACACACCATGCATTTCGAATTCAATAGTACATAAATCGTTACTCAAAGATAACGGTTGTTACAGTTACTATGATCTGATGTGTTTTGTGAAGCCACAGTAGTGTGTAATATCCAGAGTTTTGACCCTGTTCTGTGATAGGAGACCCAGCACTCTGGCTCAAAGAGGAAACCTTTGCTTCTTCCCTGTCTGCAGCTTACTCCCAGTGCACAAAATCCCCCTTTTGCATTTTTACAATATTAAAAAATCAGTTTGTACACTGTGCTAAGTTTAGACTAGGCCATAGCCGTAACGGTAAGAAACAATTTGGGGGTTTAACATATTCATTAGAAAAAATGCTTTTCAAAAATGTTCAACTCGTCTGTGAAGCCGAGTTATGGAAACCAAATGTAATGCCATGCTGTTTCTTTTCTCTCTGTATCTTTTTAACCACAGAATCCTTTGGTAAGTTTGTCTGTTCCCAGGCCCACAGCCTCACTGTTCACCTCTCTATTTACGTCTTCACTAATGCTTCAACTGCTGTTTCTGCTGACACTCTCCACCTTTTCAAAAAATGGCATGAACCTTACTAACAGTCACTTAGTAAAATAACTGTACAATGTCATTTAAAAAAAACACACCAAAAGCAACATCTACACTCACCCAGACGTATCTGGCCTCACCTTCACCTGTGCACCTCCAGCTTTTCCACGCCCAAAGTAAAAAACGATATCTTCCCCACTGCTCACCTACTTACTGTTCCCCACTGTCATTACTCCCCCCTACTCTACTGTATAAGGTTACCAGTCAATAGGCCATCCCGTTTGGAAGGCTGTTAGCTTGGCCTGCACTGGAGCCTCTGGAAGAAATCAATGGCTGCCAGGTTTCAGACTCTGTTGTGTCCTATCGTCTGCTCGTGTTGAGTTTAGTCAACATGAACTTAGAGTTGATCAGTGTCTTTCAAATACAATGACTACACTAGATTTATTAATATTACTTAATGAACAGTTTCTATGGCTCTTTGTCTCTCATGATCATGGCAGCAAACAAGTGATTTGTATGTAGTTAAATGACGGATAATGTTCTAGTTTGTCACAATCAAACTGGAATTGGATAATTTTTGAAAATGTAAACTAAATTTGATTTCATGGATGGGTACATCCATCTCCCTGGCTGAGGTCACCAAGGTGGTTGGTAGCCTCCATGGTGGCAAGGCTCCGGGTGTGGATGAGATCCGCCCTGATTATCTAAAGTCTCTGGATGTTGTAGGACTGTCTTGGCTGACACGTCTCTGCAACATCGCGTGGCAATCGGGGGCGGTGCCAATGGAGTGGCAGACCGGGGTGGTGGTCCCTCTCTACAAGAAGGGGGACCGGAGGGTGTGTTCCAATTATCGTGGGATCACACTCCTCAGCCTCCCCGGTAAGGTCTACTCCAAGGTACTGGAGAGGAGGCTACGGCCAATGGTCGAATCTCGGATCCAGGAGGAGCAGTGTGGTTTTTGTCCCGGTCGCGGAACACTGGACCAGCTCTATACTCTCCATCGGATACTCGAGGGTTCATGGGAGTTCGCCCAACCTGTCCACATGTGCTTTGTGGATTTGGAGAAGGCGTTTGACTGTGTTCCCCGGGGTGTCCTTTGGGGGGTTCTCCGGGAGTACGGGGTCGGAGGTCCTCTGCTGAGGGCCATCCGATCCCTGTATGACCGGAGCCAGAGCTGTGTTCGCATTGCCGGCAGTAAGTCAGACCTGTTCCCGGTGAATGTTGGCCTCCGGCAGGGCTGCCCTTTGTCACCGGTTCTGTTCACTGTATTTATGGACAGAATATCTAGGCGCAGCCAGGGGTCGGAGGGGGTCCGGTTCGGAGACCACAGGATTTCATCTCTGCTGTTTGCGGACGATGTTGTCCTGTTGGCTCCAACGAACCAGGACCTGCAGCATGCACTGGGACGGTTTGCAGCCGAGTGTGAAGCGGCTGGGATGAGAATCAGCACCTCCAAATCCGAGGCCATGGTGCTCGACCGGAAAAAGGTGCCTGCCCTCTGCAGGTGGGTGGAGAGGTCCTTCCTCAAGTGGAGGAGTTCAAGTATCTCGGGGTCTTGTTCACGAGTGAGGGAAGAATGGAGCGTGAGATTGACAGGCGGATCGGTGCAGCATGCGCAGTTATGCGGTCGCTGTATCGGACCGTTGTGGTGAAGAGGGAGCTGAGCCGAAAGGCAAAGCTCTCGATTTACCGGTCAATCTTCGTTCCCTCCCTCACCTATGGTCATGAGCTTTGGGTAATGACCGAAAGAACGAGATCGCGGATACAAGCGGTCGAAATGAGCTTCCTCCGCAGAGTGGCTGGGCGCTCCCTTAGAGATAGGGTGAGGAGCTCAGTCACACGGGAGGAGCTCGGAGTAGAGCCGCTGCTTCTCCACGTCGAGAGGAACCAGTTGAGGTGGCTCGGGCATCTGTTCCGGATGCCTCCTGGACGCCTCCCTGGGGAGGTGTTCCGGGCACGTCCCACCGGGAGGAGGCCCCGCGGAAGACCCAGGACACGCTGGAGGGACTATGTCTCTCAGCTGGCCTGGGAACGCCTTGGGGTCCCCCCGGACGAGCTGGAGGAAGTGTGTGTGGATAGGGAAGTCTGGGCGTCTCTGCTTAGACTGCTGCCCCCGCGACCCGGCAACGGATAAAGCGGAAGAAAATGGATGGATGGATGGATGGAAATTTGATTTCAATCCAATTATTTTACAAAACGCTCATTTTGGACAGTACACTGTCATCTTAAACTCTTTTTTTATTCAGTGTCGTTTACTCATTACAACAACAAATTATATGATTTTTATAGTTTTAACAACCATACTGGCTATATCTAGAGAATCTAAGGCCCACCAAATCTTCTACCCGATTTCACTACTAAAATATTGGAATGTTTATATATTTTTTTAATGGGCCACCACAAACAGCACTGTATATAGCCTCTCTCTGTCTCTGAAGTACGTTAAATGCACTGTGCACCGGCCCTGCTGTCTCGTATTAGCGCACTGCACTATTACTCTGTAAACACACTCATGCCCTGCTCTCCTGGGCTGCATTCACCTGACATTTACCACTGATGCTTTAGATCAGTTTTTTCCCCAATTGTCTGGGATATTAGAATAAAGCACCACAAGCAAATAGAAAAATCAATACAAACATGATTCACCTTGTCTTTTTGAGCCGCGTTATCTTATCGGACGTGGAATTTCTCCTTTCAAATACACGCATAATATTTGTTCAATGTTGACAACCTCAAATTAAACATATTGGATCAGACAGAACACAATTAGGTGGAATGACTTATGAGAAAAGCTGTCACACATTACAGCCACATCTGCCTCAGCAAAGTCAACGAAGATGAATCGATAAGCTATCTCTTATCGCTCTGTCACTCTATCTATCCTCCTCTTCTCCTGTCATTTATTATTCTCTCTGGCTCTTGTTTTTCTCTGCACAACACAAGATCTATAGTTTAAGTCTATTATTTTCAAGCACACCCTGCCCCAGTCCTTATACGTTCAGAATCCCTCCCTTGACCCTCTCCCCTTTTGTGGTACTAACAATTTCTTCTTCTTTTTCTCTAATCTCGTGCATTCATTGCTCACTCAGGTGGCACGCCCATACGAGGTAAGACTGCTGGGAGGACCAACGAGACACACTCATTCATTTCCAGCTCCTGCACTCTGCTCTTTAGCTAACAGTAAAGTTATTACGCATTTGGCGGGATAAGATTTATGCTATAGATCGCGTTCATGTGACATCAAAAACGTATACTTTGAAATTAGACAAATCTTTCCTGCTATGTGCGGTGAGATTATTGCTAATTTCTCTGCATGGTAATTCCTGGGACAATCTCCACATGATCTTCTTTGTCAGTACATATCAATTATGGTCTTGTTATTTTCTCATAAAAGTATCTAGAAGTGGTGGCAATATTGAGAAAACATATGTATGACGTTTTAATAAGAATAACATGGCGGGTTTGTGAATCCAATCAAACAATGATTTTCTTTTTCAAAATGTCTTTCCCTTAGAGGAGTATTTGGCATCTACCCTGCAAATGAAATATATAGAACATGGACCCAACCAATTAAAATTTGCTATGGACACCAAGTTATTTAGTAGAAGTACCTCTTTGTTCACATGGTGGTAGATGTGTGCCTCCAATGAAATATGGCCGCTCTAGACGCCAGCAGAGTTTGAGATGCATATTATTCTAGTGCGAGCTTTTGGAATCGGTTTGGAGTCATATTTGTGCGTTGAATTATGAACCATGTGTGCTGTTTTTGTTGGCTCCTCCAGTCCTTGAAAGCAATAATATCCTATATACATGTACATATAAGGTCCCTAAGAGAAAACTGGTTCAGATCTGCTGGCGTAATATTGTTTGTAGGAGTAACAAAAAACAAATCTTATGGACAATCAAGTTTATTTATAAAGCACAATTCATACAGTGCAACCCAAGTGCTTTACACAGACATATTATCGTACACATTTACAAAACATTTAAAACACAAGGTCAAATATTAATAATAATAACTGAATAAGATTGAATGTCAGAATTAAAACTGTATACAAGCTCAATATATAGAGTCATATGCACAGCTAAAAAGAGCAGTTTTCAGCTTAGACTTAAACAGTGCGAGAAATGAGGCGTTCCTCATGTCAACAGTATGGCAATGTCAATATCAACGCCAGCTGCCCAAAGTGCTTCACAGGCACGAAAGAAAACAGCTTAAAATACATACACATACATGTAAAAGTAAAATGGTAAAACTTAATTGGTTTAAAAGCCAAGGCATGAAAAATGACTAGACTAGATTTAAAAAACTGAAGGAGCTGCTCTAATGTACAATACAGAGGCGTCCCTCATGAGGCCAACACCATTAGGAAGACAATTTTCTTTTTTTCTTTTTTTTACAATACATAACATTGAATATAGTCTTGTCTGCGCTTTTCTTTCTTATTATTGATTTTATGTCTTCTAGAAGCCTAAATACACACTTCTATAGTAATAGTAATGTTGTAAGGACCATTCAGTCATAGCATAGATGGAGTGAATCATTGCCCCTTCGTCAGCCGTGTTAGTGAAATGTGCAAGTGCAGGAGATGGAACAGGAACAAAGCCACATCCATCTTTTGTGTTCATCTCCTCATGTCAGTGTCCGTCTGTCCTTTTACATCTCCATCGGCTAAATGGATGGATAGCATGTCTTTTTAATTTGTTTTTCTTTTCATGTTGAGGTGGCAAAGCAATCTCTTTCACCTCAAATGACTTGTTTTCCTCTCATTTTTTTTTTCTCTTCAATTTTTTGGCGGGTCTTGACCAGAGTTTGACCTTTGCCTCTTGTTCTACCGTGTCTGTATTTTCCAAATCAAGCGCCCTGGTTTGTGTTTTCCCTCCCAGCTGTTTATTCACTTGGGCCTGAAAAGTACAGATGGCAACGCGACTCTCAAACGCACACACACATATTTTTCTCATAGTTTTTACCATTTCTCTTTTCTCTCATTATGGATAAAAAGCCCCAAACAACCACTTTTTTGATAAAGTTTTTGTGGGCGCTTTTTTGCCTCACCACACCATCTTTGAAGAAAGCTCTGGTTGACTTTTTTGACAGTTTTTCTGATTTCAGGGAGTGTGAACACAACGGTCCCTTTCCAAGGCTTTGCGTATGTCGTTATATTTTTTTGAGGTTGATGTTTTTACCTCCTTATATGGGCTGTGTTTTGAATGACATCACACTCCTGATCCCGATGGTGGATCCGTAAAACAAAATACATGTATAACTCCCAATACAGCTTCATTGCAGTTTTCAGCAGAGATTGAAAACATTGTGACAAGACGTCTTCACATTTTGGATGCTTGGTTTACTGATTGTGCCTTGCATGAAGATTGCATTTTTCATTAAAAAATATGCTTTTTTGGGATTTTCACATTTATAAAAATTGTTTTTTTTGGTTTTTTCCTTTGGAGCATTTGCTGCTGATTTCTCTTTGGCTTAATTTGTTCATTTTTGAAAACTTAACTCAATCCAGAATCCTGTCTTGGTATTTATAGCCATACTTGTGATGATACTTCTGTTTGACTCTCCCTCTTTCTCTCTTTGTCCACTTCCATCTGCTGTCACACAGGTGCCCTTCAGATTGAGATGAGCGAGGAGTCGGACCAGGGGAAGTATGAATGCGTAGCCACCAACAGCGACGGCACTCGCTACTCCACTCCAGCCAATCTTTACGTCAGAGGCAAGTCTAGGCTTCAACACAATCAAAGAGATGGAAAATAGAATGCATTTTGTATTAGTGACTGTTCCGATGTAGTAGTAGTATTAGTAGTATTTTATAGTAGTATCTTTATTTCGAATTATTAATTGTTCATAAATATACAGTATATTAAATTCAAAAAGGAGAAGGTACTTTTGTTATTTACCCCTTATTGCATGTTTTTACTGGAGTTCTAATGATTTAGTTAGATTTACAGTCACAACTTACATAAACATCAGAGATTTTTCTTCGATATTTTTGAAAGTCGTTACCATAAATAGTCATAAAAACTAAACTGTTTCACTCACGCCGCTGTATAGCAAATGTCTGTTTCTTCTTCACTGTAGCAAAAGTGATTTTTCAACTTGAGAAATTGTGTTGTTGTCTCTACGTTTAGTCTGTTATTTCCGAAGACAAGATAGGAAAGTCATGAATAAATGTTTCCTCACTTCAAGTTAAGCCAGAGCCTGTGCTCACTCTAGCTATTAATCTCTGTGCCCTCCTGTCACAGCCTTTAGACCTCAGAGAAAAAAATGAATCATTGTCTGGTTGAAACTTGTGTTTTTCTGCAAATCTGACAAGCATCACCCGTCCTGAGGCACAGTGTCTCTGCAGAGGGCTTCAACACACAACCACAAAAACCTAAATGTTGGAGTGTTGGACGCAGCTTTATTCCTCAGGCCGTTTAGCTTGTGTCTGCTCGTTCAAGAAAATAGGCCCATGCAGAAAACAAATGTGTCTTTGTGAGAAACATGATTTGTGCACCCAGACGTTTTACTCTATTTTGCACATATTTTACATAAGATATTGACTCGAACGCTGCAGTCATGGTTAGTTTTATTATCATTAGGAGATAGAGTAGCAGTAGTGGGAATAGTGAGATTAGCAGGAGCAGTAGAAGCATCAGTAGTAGTAGAATCAGTAGTAGAAGTAGAAGCAGAGGAAGTAGTAGCATAGCAGTAGAATAAGTAGTAGTAGTAGCAGTAGTAGAAGCAGCGGTAGTAGTAGAATCAGTAGTAAAAGTAGATGTAGCGGTAGCAGTAGCAGTGGAATCAGCAGTAGGAGTGGGAGTAACACAAATAGTTGTCAAACGGTTGGAGTTGTCTTTCCTCCTGTGACACCATCAACACATCAGCAGTAGTATTTGTTCTTCTTCAGATGCCTGTCCTGTCTGTAGACGCCTTTAGGATTCCCTTTTGTCTAACTCTCTTTTCTAATCTCCTTCCTCCTCCTCCTCCTCCTCCTCCTCCCTCTGCGCTCTGTCTCACCTCCCTCTGCAGAGCTCCGAGAAGGTTGGTACAGTAATCATGCATGGCATTCCACTGAGATTTTTTTTCTTCCATTAAACTGTGTCTGTGATGAGGGGTTTGTATTTATTTTATTTTTTATAGACACTTCATACCCTGGAAGTCCTCTCAGGGACTTTTGTGTGTGTATGTGTGTGTGTTTGCTGTGACTATCTTTTGTGACTCAGATCATCAGATCATGAAATATTTAATGTAGCACACCTACAAACATTGTGAATAAAACATGTGGATATCACACGCACCCAGCGCAGATGTTTGGATGTTTATGAATGCTACAAAACTTCATTGTAACCAAAGTGCCACATAAAATAACACTCTCACACTAGTGTCCATCCACTGTCGGGCTGAAAAACACACTTCTATTGGTCGAAATCGCAAAGATTGCAATTACTCAAGTCCTTCGGACTAAAGTGCAGTAGTGGCTATTTTTGTTGTCCATACTCTAGGGCAAACAAGGTCATTTGTGCTCGTTTGCCAAACATGCTCTAAAACATTAATTTTCTCAAATAAAACTTTTGTAATGCTGGAGTACCTAACTTTTATGTTTCACAAAAAGCTTAGTTTTCCCATCCAGCCATCCCACAGTATTACTAACGTGCCCCGGGGCTTCCCCGGGGTCTCCTCCCGGGGGGACATGCCCGGAACACCTCCCCAGGGAGGCATCCATGAGGCATCCGACATGTAGATTGTCTAACAGAAAGAATCTTGTGAAAGTAAAACGTGAACAAATCAGACCACAACATTCTGTTATTAGAAATCATCTTTTGCATCGTTGTAAGGAAGAGCCCTGTGAGTCACTCTTTGATTCACTCAAACAGTGACTCACAGTTTATGACAGTGACTATTCTGTCACGCATCTGGAAACCAGTGATAGAACCAAAATGTACTGAATGAATGGAACTCATGCAATGGATTTTACTCCATTTTGTTTAAAAAACTGTGAAAGTTCATTCTCCAGCGTTATGAAATCTTTGAGCTATGTATTGTGTTTTTCGAATTCTATTTGCACTCTAAACAAAACCCACATTTTTAAACTAAAAAGCATCACAATGTTTATTTAAAAATAGAAATAATATATTCCTTTGCTCCTTCCAGTGCGACGGGTTCCTCCTCGCTTCTCCATTCCCCCCGCGGACAGTGAGATCATGCCCGGAGGAAACGTCAACATCACCTGCGTGGCTGTCGGCTCGCCCATGCCCTACGTCAAGTGGATGCTGGGAGCAGAAGACTTGACCCCAGAGGACGACATGCCCATCGGCCGCAACGTGCTGGAGCTGACCGATGTGCGGCAGTCCAACAATTACACGTGTGTGGCCATGTCCACTCTGGGGGTGATAGAGGCTGTGGCGCAAATCATCGTGAAAGGTGAGTCACCCAATCATAGTGGAAAATAAGGGATTGCCTCGAGTACCAGCGCACTCTAAAGGATACTGCTACCAAACTAATATTTGTGTGTTGGTATATACAGTTGGGGTTGAAAGTTTGTTTTAATGATTATGAAAGGATAACACAAATGTCAACTCATCATTATTGTATATTTTTACATTATCACATCATTGAGCCTCTCTGGGGAGATCTAAAACGTTCATGCAAGGTAGTCCAGAAATTTACTGGAGGCTTTTTGCCAATGAGGATACAGTACCTCAAACCTCTCAGGGAGCATAACAGGGTATTGGGAATTGGGGGCTGTCGTGATTATCATTAAAAATCTAAAATAGAAAACCCATTTATTTGACCATAAATGGCCTCACAAAACCACAAGCAATAAGTCGGAAATGCTTTTATTTATAATCTGCAGATTTGGGGAAAATCTGCTTGGGTGTGTAAACTTTCAAGCACTACTGTACATGTCTTGTATTTGTTTTTGTTTTTTTGTGATAATCTTTACTTGGAAGCATGAAGCAAGGAACTGCATTATACAGAAACAATGCAAATCAATATGTACATAAGATTCATACAGATAAGGAAAAAAAAGAAAGTAGGAAGGACAGCGGGGATTCTAATCTGGTTTTGGGCTGTAGTGAGTGTGTGTTTGTGTGTGTGTCACTGTTATTGCTGGATATTGCTACAAAAGTTCGGAAATGTAGTTATTGATGTATGTAACAGTGTGAGGACTTTGTTTTATTGTGTTAGTGGGTCTGTGGGATAGTGCAGTTGTGGTGCATAAAAAAACAAGGTGCATTATGGGGTTTTCAAAGGGAGTATTGGCTTCCTCTGAGCGAGCCTGGTCTGTGTACAGTATGTCTGGTCGAAATCTCCTGTTCTTTGTGTCTCCTCTTCTTTGTGATACACGTCTTGTATATTTCTGCTTGTAGCACTCCCAAAGCCTCCAGGAATCCCTATGGTGACAGAGCGAACAGCAACTAGCATCACTCTGACCTGGGACTCTGGCAACCCTGAGCCTGTGTCCTATTATATCATACAGGTTCGTTTTAGCCATGTCAGCTATTTTTGATCTCCATCCTCTAGAAAATAATAATCATCTCGTCATTTGCAGCATCGTGCCAAAGGTTCAGAGGATCCCTATAAGGAGATTGATGGAATTGCCACGACACGTTACAGTGTGGGTGGCCTTAGCCCTTATTCCCATTATGATTTTCGTGTGGCTGCTGTGAACACCATTGGTCAGGGTCCTTCCAGTGAAGCAGTGGAGGCCCGTACAGCTGAGCAAGCCCCGTCTTCTCCTCCGCGACAGGTGAGAAACGTGTTCAGCAAGGGGGCTCTGTTCATGTTTACCAAGGGTCAAGGGATTGTTTATGGTCCAACGGCTGAACTACAAAACCGCTTTCATTGTATTCTGTAATAAACGTGGTCTCTCGTTAATTGCACGGGGTTAAGTTCTAAAAATAATCCATGGTCATACATTGTCTAAAATGTTTTATAAAAAATAATGATAATAATAATAAGGTCCGAGGCGCAACCGACTTTAAAGAAAGATCCTTTAATTACTCGGGACACTAACACGTTTCGACCACTTAGGTCTTCATCAGGAAAGACAATCACTTTTCACAATTCAATTTTCTAAGTATTGTCTCGATACTATCCACAAACAACAGTTTTTCAAGAAGCTAGAACAGAAGCAATGCTAAAGCAAGTTAAGAATTGTTAGATCTAGACTAGAACTACTCACAGTATCAAAACAACGTCTGGTTTAATTGGTTTGAATTCACTTTTGCTTGTTGTGTCTGCAATATTCAGTTTAGTTATACATTCAGATTAACTCAATCTCTCTAGTCGACTGAAGTGTTATTTTATATGGACCACTTTCTGTGAATTACCTTTCTATCCCATTCTTTGTCATCTGCAGGTCCGGGGTCGTATGTTGAGCACCACCACGGCCATTATTCACTGGGATGAACCCGAGGAGCCCAATGGACAAGTTGTGGGCTACAGAGTGTACTACACCATTGACAACCTGCTGCCAGTCAATCAGGTGAGGTCTTGTGGAGTTTGAAGAGGAGGATTTGTCCTTTGCAAATAATAAATAGCTGAACATGCCTTACATGACGAGAAAGCATATTGCATTCCATGTTAGAATAAGGTTTGGTTCTGTTTCTGCTGTGCAGTGGGAGAAGCAGATGGTGCGCAGCGCCAACTTCATCACTATCCAGAGTTTGACTCCTAACAAGACGTACTACATCAGGGTTATGGCGTTCACATCTGTGGGAGATGGACCTCTGTCTCAGGACCTGCAGATAATTGCTAAGACTGGAGGTATGACATTTCTCCAATTTATAACAAGTAGACCAAAAGGGACAATATTTTAACAGTGCCTTTCTGATTAGTTAATATTGCTCACTAATTTCAATGTTCTATGACGTTGTAGTTCCCTCCCAGCCCTCTGAGTTTAAAGGTGAAGCCAAATCTGAGACCAGTATCCTCCTGTCCTGGGTGGCACCGCCCCAAGGAGGTCCGGACAACCAGATCACGGGGTATGAGCTGGTCTACCGACGATCTGATGAGACAGAGGAGGTAGGATGGAGATGTCAAAGTAATTAAACAGTACTTAGCTCCAATAGAAAATCTTACATATGTTTGTTGATGTTGTTTATTCAACAGAAGAAAGTTAACTTTGAGCCAACAACTTCATATCTTCTCAAGACTCTGAAGCCTTTCTCCACCTACACTTTCCAACTGGCAGCAAAAAGCAAACATGGAGTTGGAGCTTACACGAATGAAGTGTCCATAGACACACCCCAGACGCGTAGGTCCAGCCACTGTTCTGTGTGCATGTGATGAAGGATGTGTGAGTGCTCTCTCTGCTGACATTGCAAAAACTTCAGACTGAAGCAACACAGTTTCAGAAACATTTTGGTAATTTGTAAATAATTACATAGTACAGTTTCAATTCAAAGTGTTCAATTGTTTCAATTTAGTTATTTCTTTTTGCATTGTCACAGAAAGCCAAGTTATAAATGACCTCAGATTTGATTATAGATAAATTAATTCACGTATTACTCAATCTGACATAAATTTACATTCATAATACTTCAAACTGGTTCTAATCAATCTGAGATCTTTAGTCATGACAGTAAAGGTAAGAAAGTGTAGTAGAGAAATCCGTCATGATGGCTTGAGTAGGCTATATGGACGAGAGCTATGGTCAGGTATGTGCACGTGTAGTCACTGTTTCGATGTTCCATTTCTTGGGTCATTCACGTTTTCATTAGGCGAACAGAAGTCCACATTAATTTTTTTATATGAGCTTCTGTTTTCCAGTGTTTTGTTTTCACTTTGTTTCTTTGTCTTTTGTTTCCTGTCTCTCATCTGTCATCCCAATTCTTTCACCATAAACCTCACCTTCGCTTGTCCACCCAATAATGATAATACACACATCCTCATGACACTTACCTAAACTTACCTATTACCTTCAAATCTGGTAAATTAGTCCCTGCAGCACCACCTCAGAATATCACATGCAGCAGCCCCTCTTCTACCAGCATCCTGGTAAGTTGGGCGCCCCCTCCTGTGGAGTTTCAGAACGGCATTATATCGGGATACGCCATCCAGTACTCCAACACTGAGGGCAACAAAACATTCAAAACCGTCAACGGAGTTCCACCTGAAAGTGCATCCTTTCTTCTGGAAAACCTGGAGAAATGGACTGAATATGGGATAACGGTACGCGCCAAGACGGAAGCCGGTGATGGACCTGAAAGCTTACAACTGCTTATCCGCACGGAGGAAGATGGTATGTTTCCAAACAAACCTCTCAAATGGGAGAATTCTTCCTGCTAACAAAGGCTAACGAATACTAACAACTCCAAGCAACTGTTTCTGTCTATGTCAACTGATGCATTGGGATCCTCCTCTCTCTCTCCGACACCTGGAAAAGTTCCTCCCTATTTTCCCCAGTTTTTCAAGGCAGCCATTTTCTCCAGTTTGCATCCTGATTCTTTCCTATTGCACCCATTTTACCAGTTTTTGTACGAGCGGAAATAACCCAATAACACCTCGCAAATTTTTACCTTAGCCTTTCCAAAACCTTCCTGACCTAACACCAGTCCCATGATGCAATGTTTTTGATTGTCCTGTTTAACCTTCATTATCTCCTTATATCAATAGTTGTGAATCTACCTGCTTACTTTATATTATTGAGGGTGGTTTCAGATTGCAAAAAGTGGCTAGATATTTTTTATATATTTTTTAGCAATTTTGGCAGTGTTTTTTACTCGTATCTGCCATTTATATATTTTTTTACACATATACAGATATTTTATACATTTTTATTAACCATATTGGATTTTTTCTGGCACAAAGAAGTCTTTTGTTTTGTATCGGCTTTTTTTTAAGTACATTGTGACTCCTGACCTCTATTCCAAAATGCATTTGTAGTTCCAAGTGGCCCTCCCCGTGGAGTGCAGGCAGAGACAGTGAACGCCTCAGCCCTTAGAATAACATGGGGTGCCCCGGCTCCAGAGCGGCAGCATGGTCAGATCCGAGGCTTCCAAGTGCACTATGTAGCGATGAAGTATGGAGAGCCTCAAGGCCAGCCCCTCATCAAGGACATCCTCATGGAAGACACACAGGTAAACATTTCATTCTATATACATGTAGCTGCGTGATGTTCTATACAACTATTTTAAATCGCTCTAGCTACTGATATAACATAGAATTTAAATGTCTTAGATTACTATTTTCATGTGCAGTATAACAGAACATACTGTACCACAATGAAATCGGCTTAAATCTAAACAGTTCTATTCTTATTTTTCCCATATTTTCCGGTTCCGTTACACAGTGGGGATCCGAGGAGTCAACTGAATATGTACGTGTGTATTTTTTCACTTTTATAAACTGTTCTGGGATGCCTAGCTTTCATATCTAACTAGTACATGGCTTTCAACAGTCTGGTTCTATCACTAGTTTTCAAATGGATTGTATTCTTTGGCCCCAGTCAGAACTTTAGAGCAACTATTTCAGACGGAAATTTGAAAAAGAGAGGACCATGCTTAATCTGCTAATCTGCTCTCAGCTCAAAATGTCAAAGGGTGATTCTCAGGGCTCATTTTCCAAAAGTATGCAAAGTATTGTTGTTGTGACAAATCAAAAGTTAGGTACCCCAGCTCTGAGCTAAGATTTTGTTAAATCATGACGTGCGCTGCTTTGCCTGAAGTTTGCTGTTGTTGCAGGAGGTGGTTCTGGGAGAGCTGGAGGCTGACACCTCGTATTCGGTGTCAGTGGGGGCTTACACGGCTAAGGGAGATGGTGCACGGAGCAAACCTGTCAGCGTGTGCACGGCTTTGCCTTGTACGTATTCACCAACATAAATTAATTACAGAAGATGAAGAGCTTTTATAACCATTCAAATGTCAAAATTAATGGTCCTGAGCAAATTAGAAATATTTTATGTCAGCCCAGTGTGTGAATCAAGCCAATTCTTCATGATTTAAATGACCTGGTTTCAAATGTGAACACCCGGATGTTTGTGAGGAGACCTTTGCTAATGATCATTAGAGAGACTATTGAATGGTCATCCATTTAAATCCTCGTGAAAAGAAATCTGTAATTGAATGAAAAAATCCTTGTCAATGCCTATTGTCTGTTATTTTTGCTAATCACAGATCATTTCCTGCCATTATTTGTATATATTTGTATAAGTCACAGACGTCCTTTTGTGTCCTCTTCTCTAGTTCCAAAGATGCCCAAGCTGATGGTTAGTGCCACTGAAGCAGGTACAGCCCTTCTACAGTGGTACCCGGCTCTAAACCCTCCCACTCCGCTCCTCGGGTATAGGCTCACTTTTGGTCGCATTGATGTCCTTCCGTTTACGGTGGTTGAGTTTCCAGCAAAAGAAAACCGCTACACTGCGCAAGACATCCATAAAGGAGCGAGCTATGTATTCCGACTCTCTGCCCGGAACAAAATGGGGTATGGGGAGGAAGCTGTGAAGGAGGTCAGCACTCCAGAAGATGCTCCAAGTGGATATCCAGAGAATATTATCGCAGAAGAAGCAGCTGCCACCTCCATGCGTCTTGCTTGGAAAACAGTTCCTCTCATTGAACAAAATGGCAAAATCACAAAGTACTCTGTGCTGTTCAAGGATATCAACAGTCGAGGCAATGCCTCAGAAGTTGTGGTGTCCTCACCAAAGTGCAGTGTTGTTTTGGAAGCTCTTATTCCAGACACAGTGTACGAAGTCAGAGTGTGCGCATTTACAGGTGTGGGCCAGGGGCCTTACAGTCCCAATGTCCAATTTCGGACGCAGCGGCTGGATCAAGGTATGCTCCTTTCCTTCCCTAGAGACTTTCTCTCCAACAGAAGCGTCTGACTACTGACAGTTCCACAACCACTCACAAAACACCCCAACATCTCAGTAATCACATTCTGAGTGTCCTTTTCATTGTCTTGTCACTGTAGTCATAGACAGAACGTCTTTGTGCAAAGCAAGGTAAGAGCCCGGGGTCCTGGGTGAGTGTTGTTATATAGACTAGACTCTACATAGTGTAAGTAGAGCAGAGGAATGAACTCACTCACACCACAGTGATGGAGCAGACGATGTACTGGATTTGAATATACAGTAACACCAATATTATTTCTGCTTTTTCTTATTATAGTTTTTGCCACCAATTTCCGAGTGAAAGCTGCTATGAAAAACTCAGTGCTCCTTTCCTGGGAGATCCGAGACAAGAACCCCGTTCAACCATTCACTGTAAGTGGCTCCACTATGACCTTTAGGAAGTTTAAGAACTTTAACTCCATGGGTCTAGACACAGTGTAGTTTGAACTCTCATCTCTGTGTGTAGATCCTTTATGGGAAAGGCCAGTCTGTGGAAGTGGAAGGGAAACAGACTCAAAAGTTGATCACTGGTCTGGAGCCAGACACACAGTATTCCTTCTTACTCACAAACCGAGCCAACAGCGCTGGAGGCCTGCAGCACCGAGTCACTGCCACCACGGCCCCAGACCTGCTGAAGACCAAACCCACCGTGGTGGGAAAAACCAATGCAGACGGTATGGTGACCGTGCAGCTGCCGACCGTCCAGACCACTGCTAAAGTCAGGTAATGATGACAGATGTGAGGCTTGTTATTACAGCAATAACTTATTCAAATGATTGCCTTAAATGGGTTTTTAACGTGGGGAATATGTTCAAGTTGTTGTCATAGAATTGTTGCTAAGATCCACTGAGGTCATTTCAATGTTTTGTTCACACATCTGTGTTTCATTTAGTGGACCACTAGGATGGATTTGTCTGAGCTGTCGGCACAGCCAGTAGAAGAACTCCCAAATGAAAAACACTTAAAATCTGCCGATGACCAAATGCTGTAAATATTATTGGCACATCAGCCACACTGCAAATGTTCTGGCTCATCACTTCCACATTCAGAACAGTAATAATAAAGCATCACTTTTAAATATACCTGCTCATCTAATTATAGTCTGCTTTAAACATCCAACTCTAGGTCATCTTTTAATATGTGCAATAATAGAGCTAAATAACAATAAAGCGACACGCATGAAAGTGCACGCAGTAGGAACATGAGAATCATGTGAGTCATCACCCTCTCTGTTTTTCCAGCGCTTATAGTCTGTGTTTTACCAAAAGACCCATCAGTGGAGAGGTTTTTGTTCTCACACAAGGCTTTAAAACTAACTTCCTTTCCCTGATGTTTGGATTTATTGTGTATTGTTGCAGCTGTGGTAACATGTTGGCGTTGGAATAACATGGTGGACGGCTGATGTTTCCACAAGCCTAACTGAAAAAGCAATCAGGTTTCGGTGTGTTTCATCTGGACTCATCCCAGACCTGACTCTGTTACAGGGGCTACTATGTTGTGGTGGTGCCGCTGAAGAGACAGAGAGGAGGCAAGTTTCTCAATCCATGGGAGGATCCAGATCAGATGAATTTAGATGAGGTGAGGCATGAAAAATATTTGTTAAACATACTAAATAAATGAATCATGCTTTTGGCTAATAGTGGGGCAATTATATGTACAGGACTTCTGGTTATGGTAGATATATTTTGAAAGAAACTGCTGAGTTTACTTTAAACTTTTCATTTTGTGGCCATTTTTTCCGTTTTAATGTGCAAGTGTATGGTCTCAAAACCCATTTCCTAATCATTTCCAACAATGCCATTCCCCATCTAATTCCACATCCTTCCTTTGCCAAAGACTTCATTGCCTCATTATGCAGTTGTGAAAGCACAATCATGTGTGTGAGATTAGAATGAGTGGAGGGCTTTATGGTGCCCGCTGTCTGAATAGATACATTTTGATAGCCACACAGGAGATGATGAAGTCATTGGCGGTGAAGGTGTATTACCCAGAGATTTGGTTCTTTCACTGATGAGTCTTTTCATAGAATTCATATTGTCTTTTTTCACAGTGAAGTAGTTTATTCAAAACTTACCACTTCCTGTAAAAATATGAAATGTACCATATAGGAAAAAAATGTTTAGTATTACTAAATTAGTTTTTAGTTTAGTAATACATTTTACCATCTCAATAAAACATCTAGACAATAAATGACAGTAGGAAACAGGCTGACTGTGTATTTGTCATTTGTGTGTGTTTAGCTGCTGAAGGAGATCAACAGAACCAGCGTAAGCCGCGCACTTCGTATTCGCAGACAAGCGAGCCAATCAGATCCCAGAGCATACGTGTCCGCCCACTTCAAAACGCTCCCGCTTGAGTTCACGTTAGGAGATGGGCGAAACTTTGGAGATTTCCGCAACCGCCCTCTGCAGAACGGACAGGAGTATGTGTTCTTTGTGTTAGCGCTGCTGGACCTCTCCGAAAACGTAAGCCATGAAGACTCAGTGTCATTTCTTTGAGTATTCACAACAACAACAAAATACTCAAATCTTCTGACTTTTTTTAGACCATGTTTTCCACAAGCCCCTACTCGGACCCAGTGACATCATCGGATGTGGATCCTCAGCCAATCATAGATGAGGAGGAGGGGCTACTGTGGGTCGTCGGGCCTGTACTTGCGGTCATCTTCATCGTTTGCATTGTCATCGCCATTTTGCTTTTTAAAAGGTATGTTTACCTTTATTCGTCCCACAGTGGGGAAATTTCAGTGTTGCATCACAGGTTGCAGAAAAGTAGGAATGAGGAGCAATGGCCTCAAAGTATAAACTGGTAAACTTTGAGGTTCAACCTATATACTCAGTATATAATATTCAGTGATAGTGATACTACCTACTACATTTTAGCAGTCTGGACTTGCACATAATTGCACAGACGCCTGCCATGAGGTCAGGTCAGCAGTGTTCATCAGTCTTCGTTGTTCATTGCACATTTCTTTCAGTCTTTCCTATTCTTATCTATACAACTGTGATTTGGGAGCTTAGTCTAGACTTCCACTCTGCCATTGTCTCTATAATTCAGAGCCAGTGTGTGTGCATAAAACCAGGTGGTGGGCTTCCATTCTTTATGGAAGAGTAACATTAAGGGTTATATTTAACACATTACAGGTACTTATTAACCCCATGTTGTGGTAATGTGTTAGTAATCATAGTTTATACGAGTACAAATTAGTAGAACACTGAAGTATTTATTTATTTACCATGAAACAGTAAAGAAAGCAACAAACTCTTTCTCTGAGGCTTAAGGTGTAAATAATCGCAATGTGACTTTATTTTCTCTATTAGAATGTAGCAGAATGTAGCATGTTTGAGTGCACTGTTCTTTCTTCAATGAGTATATCTTGCCTTATTTACGCAAGGTGCTTTTTTTGCACATCTATCACAATATTAAGGCATGAGGGACTTTTCTGGACGAGCTCAGCATTACCTGCCCCTGATGCTTTTTGATTGGACACTAATGTTATGCATTTCTGTCTGTCCTTTTATCTGCTGCTCTCCTTGTTTGGATCCAGCAAACCTGACAGGTAAACAACCTCTGCTTATTATCGTTTCTCATCCCCTACAAGGGCATTTGTCTTTGCCAAGAAGATTTCATATAATAGATCTCAAGAGACTCTAGCTTCATTTGATGTTTCTTTGATGATTCTGATGTAAAGTGCACTTGCAAACCAAAATACTGCATGAAGCACAAGGGCAGACATTGATCCATTTATTAACAAAAAACAAGCTGTAATACTAACGCTTTTTTCAACATCTCCGACGAGTAATCCTTGGCAATCACAATCAGTTTTATAAAGACTTGTAACACTGTTTTCTCTTGATGTATGCCCTCATCACTGGGATTTCAATTATATCCTGAAATTGCCCTGTGGCCAAGAATGAGAGTTTGAAAGACTACACTGCTTTTGATGGTTTTTGAACGTCTTCATTCTGTGTGTTTGCTATTCCAGGAAAAGAGCTGAGGCTGAGGGCAGGAAGGCGAGTTTTCCTTGCAGCAAAGCGATGTCATCCCATCATCCCACTGATCCTGTGGAGCTGCGGAGGATCAACTTCCAGACTCCAGGTAGACAGTGCACACATGAGGCTTACACAGGGAGACACTCACACCACGGCCCGTTCAATATTACCAGCTTTAGATGCGCTACTATTGATAAGATTGACTCGGGTGTTTTCTTCCCTTTGCAGCCTACCGCGTGTCTGTGTACCGTGGCTATCGGCGACTGTCAAGTTAGTTGGACTTGGCCACAGTCTTTTCTGTTAATACCATTTTATAAACTATTTTCTCTTTTTAAAACTAACTTTCATTCCATTCAGGAGGAAGCTGCTTGCTCTAATTTGTATTGCAAAGCCCATTTTTTTGTCCATGCTAAATTCTTAACCGCCTGATTCACGCTCTTATCTCCACCCAGCAGTGTGCATACTCTAAGGACGTGTTGTTGTTGCTTCAGTAACTTTCCAACATTCACATTGTTCTTTCTCTCTGGCTCAGGAGAAAATGGTCATTTAGTAAAAAAACCCTCCATTTGCTTTCTTTCTGACCATGGATAGCGAACTAAACAAAGTCCTAACTCTTAACATTTCCACCGCAGCGCGAGAACGAGGATTAAAACGGCCTGGTTCTGTGTTCGCAGGCATGGCAAGTCATCCGCCCGTCTCCCTCTCTGAGCTGGCAGATCACATCGAGCGCCTGAAGGCTAATGACAATCTCAAGTTCTCTCAAGAGTATGAGGTAGGAATGCTGATATCTGTCCCTGAAAATCTCCAACAAGGAAAATTCAATCACAACGTTATTTATCTAGCACTGATCAACCCGCCTCTGTGTCATTCTCCAAGTCTGATATTGCAGCTTAGTCGCATTATGTTTCATTTTAACTGAAAGATTGAGTGGATAATGTGCACCGTCCCCTTCTACCAGATTATTGTTATCTATATATTAAAGAAAATGAATAAAAATGGCAACTTCAGCGCTAGTTTGCTTACAGCCAAATGCTTATCAACTCGTATATCAAGCCAGAAAATGCAGAGGCAAGCCCGACTCCATGAGATACAAGAAGAGCTCTGCAGAAAGACCTTTCATGATTAGCTTTCTATCCACTCGCAGCAAAGTTGAAAGGGAAAACGCAAGACAGAGACTTAAAGATAACAACTGGTCTGACTTCAGCTTGAACCATGCCAGTAAATATAACATAGTAGGAGGAAGAGAATACCGACTTACTGGTTCTGTAGAAAATACAGCTTCCATTACAATGAGCTCCGCAGAGAGCTATTAAAGGGGTAAAAATGTTTTCGTTTCTGTTTAGACCAATGGCCTCTGGGTGAAGAAGGGAAACACAAGGCTCTAATTGGCTACCACAAGAGAGACAACCCGTGTGTGACAGAGATTCGTACATAGACGAAGACAAGAATGCATTATGCAAAAAGCAAGAACGCCAAAGCTGTGTTGCGTTGGGAAAATAAAAAAAGCAGGAAGAAGGCTGTGTAATTGTGGCACAAGTTGGAAACACTCTGTTGAGCCTCACATTCTCTCTGCATGACTGTGTGCTTTGTTCGGCCCAGAGCCTTAACGAGGAAGCGATAGAGACGGAGGGTAGAGGAGGGAAAAGAGCCCAGAAATGATTGCAGTGTCATAATCAGACACACATGATGTTGGGCAGCTCGTATAAAAGGCACATATACATGCATGCACTTATCCCGTTTAACTCCCCGGCCATTTTTTCCTGAACCAAACCATAATTATGTGTCGTAAAATATTTTGAATTGCTAAATTGCTCTGGCTCTTTCCTCTTCTTCCACTCATCCACTGACAGGCCCATAATGACCTCATGTCTGCCTTTTTCAGCTAACAGCGATAGTTAGACTGTAATTACGGCCCAGGAACACAACCGTGGCTTTTCTGTCCCGGAGGAATTGATTATGCTTATCATCTTTTACAGGTTTTATGTCACAGTTTGAAAGTCTTGACCTCAATGGGAGAAAACATGTAGTGCCCGTTCATAGTCTTGTTTGAGGTTGTTAATTTTTTGTATAATAATGGGATTGAAATAGTAGAAGACAGCATATGGGTTTACTTGTCATTATACATTTCCTGCTTAATGGAGGAAGTATTTTCTTAGTGCTACCAATTGTAAGATCAAAGTTGATGATCTTTTACTGAATATTGTAAGCCTAAAGTGTGAATTCTTTTGTAACTACTCTTTGTGCACCTTGTAAAATGATTTCCACAATGATTTCCTGTTGTAACACCAAACTACCTTCTTTGTTCAGTCTGTGGACCCTGGGCAGCAGTTCACGTGGGAGAACTCAAACTTGGAGGTGAACAAACCAAAGAACCGCTACGCTAACGTCATCGCCTACGATCACTCCAGGGTCATTCTCTCCAGCATTGAGGGTAAGTCATGCAGCCACTTTGTGGGTACGGCTCATATATTCTGGGTACTTTCTGGTGGGCTGACCTAATAAAAAAATGACAGCTTAGAATAGGTGCGTCACCTCCCTAATATAAGAGAGTCATTTAGGTTTATAGCCTTTTTCATGATATAGGATTATGCCTGTGGGTTAGCCTCGAGAACTAACAGCGTGTTAATCTATTTTCCTTTTGTTTCTGAAAATCCCACGAAGAAATGGATTTCTCCCCAAGCCTGTTAATGTATGCACTGCATCTGATTACTACAGTGGCTCTGCCAAGTAGGCGATTTATTATCAGCTGCATCACTTTTTATAATGAATATGTGATGTTGAGAAAGGTGATTTAGATCAACTTTTTACTATTATTATGAACTTTCACCTAATAAGTGAAATATCAGACCACGCCCAACAACTGTCCCAGAGTAGACCATAATCTGTGGATATACATTGGAACAGAGTCCTGCACCGTTCACGTCGTATTTGACGCAAATGTGTCTAAGTGCCTTTAAAATACGGCTCGCCCTCTCTGTTGTCACTCCACTCTGGTCCTTTGCTGGTCAGAGCGCAGCAGGAGACTTCATACAAGGATCACAACAGCGAACAAGGAACTTGTATTTGATGTTAAAACATAAATCCTGCCCCAAACTGTCTCTGTTGGACTCTTCATGCAGAAGTGTCATGTGATTCAGCAGTGAGCATAGTCAGGTGTGGGCTTTAGATTTTGAACCATATGCAAGTTTGTGCTTTTTCTACACACAGTGTTCATTGTAGAAGCTGACAGCAGTATAAAAGGTCTCCAAAAGTGCTCCATAATACAGTGAACAACTTGTGGTGACCCTCTCTCAGCGGATGGGGGCAGATCAGTTCTAAAGACCTGGCTGACTTCAGAACTGACCTGCAGCTTACCGATGATCAGGTGGTAGTGTAGATCTCCATCAGAGTCATGGTGCTGGACTTCTTGGAGGCTTTCTGCTTCCTCTGAGCCTTTCCTTCAGTGGATTTACTCTTGGTGTGCTTAGTTCTGGACATTTTATCTGCTCTGATTCAGTGTGAAACCTTGGATGCTGTATTAGGACGCACTGCTCTATGTCAGATTTTTTTTTTTTTTAAACTGAGCCTGAGCCTCACTTGGTTCTGGCCGTTATCTCTCCTCCGGTTCAGTGTTATGCTCTGTACACAAGGCAAATATATAGATGGAAAAATCAGAAAAAATAACTATAAAGTACAAAGTAGTGGTACTTAGGACATGCTGGTCCTAAGTAGAATAAAAATAGCTCAAATCAATCAAAAGTTGCTTAATATTTTTTTAACAATCTTCTGCAACTGCAAAATGTCACTGGCATAGTATTAGAGTACATGTTAAAGAGCACTCAACCACCTCAGCTAGGAAAGACCCGAGGCAAAGAAACTGGCTGCTCTGCCGTGGAGAGAAGGGAGAGCAGCAGTGGGAGGCCAAGCCCAAGCAGATGAGCCTTATCTGGGCAAAGCATGTGTGAGCAGCCCTTCCACCCCCGCCTGTCCTGGAGCCTTGCTTGTCTGTCATTTTGCTTTACAAAAAACAAAAACAGTATATGCTGAAGCACGTCCAAATACACATGCAGTATGCACGGGGATAGATTTGCAAAACGTGCATCATTCTCATACTCGTAAGCGTTCAGCCAAAGCTTCTGCCAGAGCGAGACTGGAGTGTGTTTGTTTTATCAGCACAGTGGGTCCAGTCTTCTGCATTCAACTTATTGCACATTAAAGCTTTTAGTCAAGCTGTCTTTAGCGGCTGAGGTGGATAAACACATGCCAGAGCTGTCTCTATCCTATTAAAAAGACAATGTTTAAACACAGGGTAGTGTTCTATAATTTACTGTACTTAAAAAGAGACTGTGAATGTGTTTGTGACATGGGGTTTAAATCTGCATAAGGAGATTTTCTTTTGAAAAACGGTGGATTCTCCCTTTTCAAAGACGTTTATTCTCTGAAACAAATTAAGCATAATTTAGTAGGCCAGGGTAGTTATATAGCTATGATATAATTGTTTAAGTACAAGGAAATTACAATGCTCACAACGGAAGGATAATTAAAATACAACATAATTTGCTAAATTAGATGTTTTTTTTACACCATAATCATGCAATAGTATGGGTTCTGTTGTCTATAGTAATTAAGATAAGCTCTACAGCGGGTCGTAACAAGTAACATTGTCAGTTAAACATATCAAAATACATCATATACAAGCTTCAATTAATTTCACCTCCGTCTCGCTGTTAGCTGTGTCTTGAAATTGCTCCTGTGGAATAACATTCATGTGCGAGTACCCAGGCCCATTGTCCCAGGATCAGAGAGGATTGCATTATAATGACCTGTTTATCATCCGCGTGGAGCATAGCCACTTTCCAATGTACTTTTTACAAGGACAACTTTATAGAGAAGAAAGTATTGTGCTTTATGTGACTTTTGTAAACCTTCTTCACCTGAGCCTCGTGTAAGCAACAGGATATAAAACAGTTGGTCGGGTGTTCACACTGAGCATGCTTGGGCAGGGTCTGAAGAGGGACAACCGTAGAGTGGTTCTGATACACATCCCGTGTGTGAGGATCAGGAGCTCTGGGTGTGATAAGGCCTTTTTGTATTGGTCCAAGTCAGAGCAATAATGGGCAAGAATTAAATCAAAAGGAAAGATTGACAAATACATTTTTGGCGAAATTTTAAACAACCAAATCAGCCTCTGATTTGATCAGAGGCTGATCTGGTTCTACTGTGACGCCAGCTACATAGAAAATAAAAGATCAGTCTGAAAAAGCGGCGGATGAACTCCTACAAGATTAACATGGCGAACACACAAATTTAAACAACCCTTGAAAAATGTGTAATGGACGTGATGATAACCTTTTTTCCCTAAAAATTAAGCTTGAAAAATAAGGAGTATGGTCTGATTTCATATTGAATTGGTTAACTATAGGAAAGGGATCACTTTGTTTCTACCCTGTGTAAAAAAAAAAAGAAGAATTTCTAAATCAATCTGAAAATATGTAAAAAAATTCCGCAGCTCATTCTGTCAAAGCATCACGTCCGTTACATAAATAAACAGAGGCCCTATAGGATTCAGATTAATTTATTTGCCATTTGCAGTAAAACCACATTGGAATATATTTGCAAAAGTCCCCAGTGTGCACAAGACAAGTACATAAATAAAACTTGACTGATGTATAAAACAGTTCTAGTAACTACTAATGAAGAGTTGTTTGGATAAATGAAAAACATAATATATTATTATTGTATCCTTTAGTGTGAACAAGCCCAAGTACAAATGATACAAAAAAGCTTTGTAAAACAGTTTCTCAATACAAAGACACACTTGAAGCTGAAAAGGATGTACCATATGGGAAATCACAGCTATTCAAAAGCAGACATTTTAAAGTGTTTTTACCGGCTCTGTGAGTTCTTTCAGACAATAGCAGGAGGGAATGACCCGAGGCCTTAACCTAAACTGCAGCTTCATATAATCGAAAACCATAAAGTTCTCTTCAGATGATATTTCCCATAGCTAACTCTTTTAAGCTCTTTTCTTCCCGTCCAGTTCCCACTGCCTGTCATGGCCTCCAGAAACCCCAGCAGCAGAAGCAGCTCACTTATGTGTACGTGGGGCTGTATGCATCAGTCTTACACACATCATGCCGTAATGTTAGCGTGCGTGTTTGTGCTGTGACTCAGTGAATCTGGGGATTATGGTATTACGATCTAGATGAGCAGGCCTGATCCTAAATCAAACTCTCACACAGAGGGCGCCTTGCATCACAACCACACAATGCCCCCAGGACGAGCAGTTGTCAGCCCCGTCTTACACTCCGGCGGCCTCGCACTCGCATTTCCATTCAAGGCGACACATTCTGGAGTATACTTAGATTAGGGCATGATCGTCTTAGCATGTATTCTAACCGAGATGGTTCAACAATACAGCAGGGGAAAACGCCGGGGTATATAAGAAAACATTAATCTCCATGCTGCCTCAGATGATTCGTGTTATTCACTACATCGACATAAACCAACAAATAATCCATATAGATTGATTTGTGCAAAATTGAAATTACACAAACTGTGAGTCTTCATTTCAATCAGGTGCAGTGCAGCTGTTGCCGTCTCGTCGCACGTCATCTTGCTTATATTGTTGTCTTTGTAATCCAAATTGTTGATGTTGGGAACATTAAGGAAGAACATTGTTAGTGACAAAATGTTATTGTGCACACATGTTGCTTTCTTTGCGTGTGGCATTAATTTTTTTCTGTGATTTGCTTTCTTGGCAGACATAGCATGGCGATAACTATGTGCCAAAATATAGATTTGGTCCTACATAGCAATATTTTGTCTCAGAATCGGTTTTTGATGTGTTAATTCCTAGTAGCGGTACGCAAATTGACATTGTTACCTTTGAAGTCTTACAACAGTATGGGCTGTCATTGGATGTTAAACCTCCTTTTAATGCATATTCTCCCTGAAAAAACAACCGCATCATGCATTTTACTCTCAGGCATAAACCCAAAAGATAATTGGTTGTAATTAAATTAGAAAAGAAATCAGCAATACACATCCTTCTTCTCTTGTTCTGTTTCAGTCCCAGCACAATGTACCAATATTGTTCAGAAAACGGTTTCTTTTGGCATGAAAAGTGGGAATAATATTGTGATAATGTAGATAAACTAACTGTTATACGGCTTGTTGCTTACATGTGGGAAAGTTGTTGAAGAAGGTTATTTAACTACACACAAATAATGACAGTGTAACAAACCGCATAACAACTTACTTACTATCAAGGTTTGGGGGTTTTTGCGTGCTCCTCTACAACTGTAACTTCTTTCTCCACAGGTGTCCCGGGCAGCGACTACACCAATGCAAACTATATTGATGGATATCGCCGTCAAAATGCCTACATTGCCACTCAGGGCCCACTCCCGGAAACCTTCGGAGACTTCTGGAGGATGGTGTGGGAGCAGCACACCGCCAACATAATCATGATGACTAAGCTGGAGGAGAAATCCAGGGTAAGGAAGTGAGATAATGGAAAGAGTTTTTGACAGGTAAGAAGGGGGCAGGAAAAGGATGATAACAAACCAAAAAGAGACAAGACATAAAAAGATTCATTAAAACACCAGCGACCAACCATGAATCCATGACATAGTACTGTATGTGCAGTCGAAGGAAGAATAAAAGTATCATACCTAAATGCCATTACGAGTAAAGTTATGAGATCTCACAAATAGGTCACGGAGTGTATTTTAATAATTGCATAGCACTTCATTGCATGACAGCAAAAATAATGTGTTTTTATTGGGCTATGAAACTGAAACATTGTAAATGTTGAGTTACAGAGAAGGTCAAGTTGAGTTCAATGACAAAAACATCCCTCTACCCCAGTGTTATGACTTTATATAGCATTATAATGAAGTGAACGAGACAGGATTTTAGGACAGAATTGGATGGAGCTACCAGCTGAGAGCTGTGTGTATGACAAGAGCAGATATATGTAGGAGGACAGCATCAGTCAGGCTCAGTGTTCCAGGATGGGAGACAATTCAAACCCCCAAATGTGTGGGACAATATTAAAACGTGTCTCTGAGTTTGCAGTAATTGTGGAGGAGCATGTAGCTGACCAGCACAGGCCGCAGTAAGACCGTGTCGGTGCTAAGAGGGATTACTGGGGAATCGGGACAATGTAATGAATCAGAAAATCATTTGGCTTTAAGGCATGTCTGTTGTTAACAGAATACACGCTCAAGTAGAGATTCACTATAATGAGAAAGTCATGTTGGAATAAAATGAACAAGAATGGCTTGAGGTGTGAATCATGATTAAGTCCTAACCAATTATGTCCAAAGCCTTCCTGTGAAATGATCCTCTCTTCTCATCTGAGCTCCTTTTTCCGATTAACTGTCTGTGTTAAAACTCCTTTTCAACTCTTTCCAACTGTCTCTGTTGTGTCTGTTTGACCCTCAGATGCCCTCTTATTTCTTCTCTAAGGCAAGACCTCTCTTTCTTTAACCCCTTTTCAAACGTACATCACATGGTTTTACTTCTCTATTCAGCGACCCTGTATTTGTACTGTTTTTCTTGTTTTGTTTCTTCACGAAAGCCTGTGAAATGTGCAAGAATGCTAATACTATGTCTTCAGTTCCCCACAATGCACTATAGTGATCTGTTCCCAGAAGGATATCTTGTAACCACAAGTCTTCAGAAACATACCACATTAGTGTCAACAATATGCATGACCACACTTTCACATGTTTGTCTGTTGCTGTGTGTGTTTTACAGACGCAATGTGAACTCTTTATTTAATACCTTTATGAAGTTAGGATAAGCTCCACACTGTTCGATCTGTACGATCCATTTCTGTTTGGTTTGTAATATATTTATACAGGCTTTATGGGTTAAGAATGTGTTGTATAACGGCCAGAAATCCTTTTAATTACATGATTTTAGCACCTCTTTGAATGCATTAAAGCACAGATGATTGCGGATCGTCCCAATGTTGGAACTATGCCTTCCCTTTTGCTTTTAGCACCAATCAAATAGTACAATTACAGTTCTCTCGTCAGACAGTTACTGTGCAGCAATAATGTTTAGCCTCAGGCAGTGGGAAGGCCCCCTACGTGGACAACCATTTTTGTCCCCACAGTGTCTCAAGGTCTGCAAGGAAAACAACAGTTGAAAAGCTGTAATTACAGCCTAAACATCCCAGGCCAAAACGCATAATCCCCAGTCTGGAGCAGTGGAATGCAGAGCAAGCTGAGCTGAGCTCCCAACCGTCTTTGATGTTGGGACTGGAGGGATCAGCACATAACATTTGGTTTGGCCTGATTCTGCCCCCTTTTCCCCCTCTGGGAATGTTCCCCTCACTTCTGTGGTCTCCAAAGAACTACAAATATGACTGTCTATAGTTGGGACATTTCATTTGCTTTGGGGATTGGAAATGCTGGGAAATGGTGTACTTAAATGCTATAGAGATCTGTGACACTTGTTTGTGGAGGTACAGCACCAAAAACATGCTGTACACAGAATCCACACATTTCAAAAAAACAGAAGCAACGTGTTCCTCACTCACTTCTTTGCTTTAGCAGTAACATCTCATATGCTCTTGTTCCCCCAAAGGTGAAGTGTGACCAGTACTGGCCGACCAGGGGCACAGAGACGTATGGCCTGATTCAGGTCACTCTGCTGGACACAGTGGAGTTGGCCACATACTCCGTTAGAACCTTTGCTCTCTACAAGGTAAATGCACCAGTGTATTATTTGTATTATAAGAAAAAAAGTAGTATATAGTTTGCGTAAGCTCTCAGTCGTTCTCAGGGATTATTCCAATAGAGGAAAGTTGCGCACCCATAATTTTTACTTCAGTTAGCAGGTTTTCCCAACGTTTCGTCCTTAAAGGACCTATACCCATTTCTGCAAGGTTCCAGAAATGTTTAGCACCGCCCCTCAACTCGCTCACAGGCTTCTCATTTCCCCTACGCTCTCATCCCACGGAGCCATCTAGTTGTATTTGCGATCTATATGCAAACATTAGCATGAGCGCAACTTCTTGTAAGCTGTTCAACAATCACTGATGAAATGGTACAAAAGCAACGCACTGCTAACAAAATATGTAACTGAAAGATTACCGCTAGTTTTGCGTCCGAATGTGGTCCGAGCATAGATGGTCCGGGGCACTCCATTAACATGGACATATGAACCTAATAATATATTAATTGCATAACTGCTGAGCTGTACAGCAGTTTGCTTGTTTAATTATTTCAATCCATCAAAATGCTTACGCTTTTTAAAGATTAGAACTATTGTTTTTGCTACGCACCAGAAATATACAGTATAAAATGGATTTTATTTGAAGTGCCCCAATAAAGCTATATTATGTTCAGCATACAGGCTTCATAACAAAGATTAAAAACACACCCAAACAAATGATTAAAGCATTCTCTGTGTGTCTCCTTCAGAGTGGCTGCAATGAGAAGCGTGAGGTTCGTCATTTCCAGTTCACGGCTTGGCCAGACCATGGGGTTCCAGAACATCCTACTCCCTTCTTAGCCTTTCTGCGTCGGGTCAAAGCTTGCAACCCTCCAGATGCTGGTCCTATGGTTGTTCATTGCAGGTATGGAATACATTTGTGTGAGTGTGTCTTTTATCAACAAGAGACGAAATAAAGCTCCTAAGATAATAATAAAGCCGAATGTTGAGTGCGAGCCGAATCCACTTATGTTCAATTATGGGTTTTACTTGGCAGTGCAATGGCTAGAGTACAAGACCTCTTGTTTAAAATCATACATAAAGGCATGAACTGAAATGAGGTGCGATTTTGTAAACCACAAACCTCCTCCTCTGGCCAGGATGCACATTCCTGTCACAACCATCTCTCAGGTCGAACAACGCCACCCACTAAACTGGCCCTTTTTCCATAAGTAGCTTTTAATGTAGACTATTTACCATTTCAGCTACCGCTGTATTCGAGTTCAGGAGTTTATATTCAAATAAGCTCTGAGTCTGAGCAGCGGGAGGCTCATTCATCACATGAGAAGATTCTGGAAACATATCATTACAGACTTTGCCTGTTCATGAGTTGCAGTGTTGAAATGATTCTGCTTGTATCACTATACATTAAGAGAGTAAGAGGAGACGGGGTGACTGCATTGACCCCTTTGGCTGAGCCCAGTCAGAGATAAAAGACGTATATAAACATGCTTTTATATATAATTAGTTTAAATGTGGTCAGGGGCAATGTTTTTGGAAAGCTTTCTGATAATAATTTTTTTGCACACAAAAAAAAATGTTTTTTGCCTCAAGGAGGTTTTCTGTTTTGGTTCTACGATAATGTCAAAAAATGGACAAGCCCTATGGGATGGCTTGTGCATATTTAGTAGTAAGGGAACCAATTTGGAACAGTAAGATATATGAGACAACCCTAAAAAAACTTATGTAGAACTGCTGTATAGAAGTCATTCATTTTGGCAAGACATTTTGCAAGAAACATAAAGCACCTATAAGAGGTCTTTGACCTAAACATCGTCAGATTGGCCCTGAAATCGGATGAAATCTGTGACCCGAAACAAGCAAAATATGACATCCTGTGTAGATGCAACAGTTGACAACAAAGGGGCACAAGAAATCATTTACATTTTCTTTTTGTACAAAATCCTCAAAATTACTTCTAACTTGTCAATCCTACGTCTAGACACAATTCCAACAATTTAATGTGCGATTAAAGCTAGTTTGGATTATTAATGGATGCCTCGTCACTACGTGGAAAAAATATGCCTAGGGCATATTTTGTGCCTGTGCTGCTCCAGACTTCTACCACGGGCACGTATCTGATATCAGCCCTGAACCCTACACGTGCTGCCGCAGAGACGCGATCCCCTTTGCAGCAGGCGTGGGAAAGAAAAAGCAGTCATGCTCACTGCTGATTACTTAATTACTGATTACGTCCATCGGGAATTTGACCTGAACCCTATCCCATATATATATTGTGGCTGCAATATAATATATATATATATATATATATATATATATATATATATATATATATATATATGTGTGTGTGTATACATATATATTAGTGTAGGTACTGGGCACTAAAAGGATGGGTAGGTACTGGGCACTAAAAGGATGAATTAAATATTTGTGAGGAGTGTCTCAGAAATGGGAGTCTTAAAATGTACTAGCGTGTGAGTGAAGAGGGGGCAGGGCTGGTATGAGGGGTACTTACAGTGAAGATAAAGACGAGAAGAGAGTGGTGGAAGGTGCGGAGGTTGGCAGCTGAAGAGCTCTCCCTAATCTCCCACTGCAGTCAGATGGAGTACCTAACAGGATTATCAGTCAAATTTAATCATCACGGCAAGACTCCATCATAATGTACCTTTACAAATCATCTCTCCCTTGTATCAAACAATGAGCCATTCCCATCACACCTGCACATGCTCTCCACGTAGCGCACAGTCATAAAGAGAGGGTTTTGTGCACCAACAGAAAATTGCTTGGTCAGTCTTATACCCTTTAGAGATCAGCACTGCATAAAGGTGTTTGGGTGGGCTGCCAAGGGTATTATATTCTTGGAATTTATGTCAATATAAGCAGATGCAGAGTCATCGCTATGTCAATTCTGCATACTTTGTTGAAAATACTGCTGCCTGACATATGATACTTCATTGATTTATAAAGAAGAGCTACATTCAACACACAATAGTCTAAACTATGCAATACATCTGTTGCTAAGAAGTACAGATGATGGGTGAGAAACCTTCATTTGCTTTGAATAATCCCTGTTCAACTGAGGGCTTACACAAACTCAATCCATACCTAACATTGGGATATATGTCCTTTGAAGAATAAGTAGCGCAGGTTTGCATTAGAGTGTAATTTTATTTTTGACCGACCGTTTTTGGGCAACAAGGAAGAGAATTAGTTTCGGACCAGATTGTGACCAATCACAGCGGACCACTGACCCCCACTTTCTTAAGAAAAGCTACAGGTCTCTCATTAGCACAGACAGCTGTGAACAAGCATCATGGCGGAGGCTAACCTGAAGCTTCCCGTGTCTTCGTTACCGGTTACTGCTTACTCAGCAAAACAGCCAAAAGAAAGTCTCGTTCTCTCCGCGCTTCCCAGTTCTATCATTCTATGATCACGCCATCCACGCTCAAATGTGCGATCCATATTGTGAGACGCGAGCTCCGTAAACAACAGCACATGAGCACACGCATGAGTTGGAGGGGGGTAGTGGGGAGCGAAAGCTTTGTGAGTGCGGGTAGGGGAGTAGAAAGAGCGAGGCCCGAGCTCACATTTGAAACGGCTGCTTCGAAATCACAGTGAGTTAGTCCAGGTTTAAGTGGTTAAACACATTGAGATTTTAAATGTTTTATTGATCCACGGCAAGAGAACTGTCTGTGTCACAAAAAGGTTTCGGAATTTAGATTGTGGTTTCAGAAAAACATATCTGTTATTTCAGTATAATTTACTTTTTGTCCTTTTTATTTTATTTCCTTCTAATTATCAAGATCTAACTTTTGTCACACACACTGAGACGATCAAGATAGTTAATGGCTCTTTTGTAAAAAATGTCTATGTCTCTGCAGTGCTGGAGTGGGTCGCACCGGTTGCTTCATTGTCATCGACGCCATGACGGAGAGGATCAAGCACGAGAAGACCATCGACACCTACGGTCACGTGACGCTGATGCGCTCTCAGAGGAACTACATGGTGCAGACAGAAGACCAGTACATCTTCATCCACGACGCGCTGCTCGAGGCCGTCACCTGTGGAAACACCGAAGTCCCAGCGCGTAACCTCTACTCGTACATACAGAGGCTGACGCAGATCGAGCCTGGCGAGAACGTCACGGGTATGGAGGTGGAGTTTAAGGTGAGATGATCCACTTTGAAATATGCATAGACCGCAGAAGGAGTGGAATCGCCGAGTGCTGACGTCACCCACAGTGTTTGCCTTATTGAAGAAGAAGCCGATTAGAACTAGCTCGAACAGGCCAGTTGAGCGGGAATCTGGAGCCAAAGGGTGAAGGTAGCAACGAGCTAGCAACCATTGAGCCAATCAGGTCTGTTCTGTTTAGTTCAAACTTAAAAAAAATGCCTCAACTTCATCCATACAGGTCTATATCAAACACTGGTAGCTTACATATTTCCCTGACAGAGCTGGGGTGTGTTAAGGAAGTTTCTACCCAATGAAGGAGAAAACTCAAAGGTCCTTTGTCTGATCAAAAGCGTAAGTTTATTGTTAACGCACGTGCGGAGAGCCAGCACATACACTCAAAAAGCAGCATGTCCCAGCTCTGAGGGCAGAGCCCCAAGTTTCCTGTATACAAGACACACACGAGAGACAGTCCCGCCCACAACAGATTGGAGGGGGCCACCGGTGAGGAGGCGCATGGGGAGCGTTTGGCGCCGTCTGGGAACGAGGTGCGAACAGACAGACAATGGTCTAAATGCAGGTCATACAGATGCAAGACGCGGAAGGCACAAGGGTGTGACAGACAGCAGGATGTAGAAGATGCACACATACAGACCGATAGATATGCAAGAGGCGAAAGGGATGCAAGACGCGAAAGACACAAGGGTGTGACAGACAGCAGGGGGCCCTCACAAAGCTCAGCATGGCGTCAGAAGGGCGTCTCTGCATTGATAAAAGGCCTTTGACGTCCGTGTATTTGCTGCGGCTGGTTTTATGTAATAACTCCAAAAACTGTCACCACACTCCCCTCTTTTGATAATTCAAAACCATTTTTGCATTAATCAGTCAAATACCAGAGGCATCGTAATCACACCACCTTCAAGCTTGAAACACTTAAATTATTGCTGTCCAAAGTGGACAAGAAAAGAAACATGCTTGTCAATAAAAGAAAGAGCACATTATAATAACACAATGGATCCGGACAGCGATAAGAGAAGGCAATATTAACATAATAAACACGGTCAGCACGGAAAGTAGTGTCAGTGTGGCCAGCATAACAGTCCAAGGGCCCATGCCGGTCTTAGCCGGGCTACATTCGGTAGTCTTTTCCGCGGGAATACTCACGAACAGTGCCGTCTCGCAGTCAGTGGCACCGCTCCCTATGAGCGTGTGTGGAGCGTTAGTGGCCATGGCGATGTTTGGTCTTGGAGCGGTAAGACTCTAATTGCGTTGAAGCCTTGGCCTCAGCACTCGGTTGGGCAGAGTGCTCGGGGTTTGGGGTGTGGAGACCATGGCTTGAGCACGCTCCAGATCGGCCAGGCCCAAAGCTCGTTTGATGGGAGACCTCATGACAGCACGCTTCACCATGTGCCTCATCAGGAACTGTAGAGCAGCCCTCATCTCCACCTCCTCCGGACACACGGGAGACGAGACACCAGGGGGCACTCCAGCAGAGCTCAAATCTGCATTATGGCCAGAGGGAGCAAGCTCTGGAGAAATCTTTGGAATGGGCAGCAGCTCTGCATACTTGCTGCAGCTGAGCAGAGCGCTCAGGGCCTTCATGGCTCCCAAGCCTTGGGATCCGGGGGCTGGGGAGTTGGGCAGAAGGGGGGTCGCCTCGGGAACGCTGGGATTCTCTGGGTGTTGTTGTTGGCCTGCTTCACCGACGGTGGCCGCACGCCGGCCGACTTCTTCAGCGTAGGGAGCCGCGGATGGGCCTGGTCCGTCCGCGCCCTCGGTGTCCTCGTCTATGGCCCTCAGTGGCAGCACCGCACGACAGTGGTTGGCGTGGATCCAAGTTGTCCTCTCCGCGACCTTAACGGCAGTGTCCGTCACCAGGAGGGCGAGGAATGGGCCGAGCCAGCGCTTGGACCGCCAATGCTTTCGTCTCGTTTCCTTCATCAGGACCCAGTCGCCTGCGCAGCCTGTGGCAGGGCGCTCCTGACCTGGGCAGAAATAGAGGACAAAAGTGCATTAATTTCCTTACAATAGGACAGCATGTCGTCATCACACAAAGAGGTGCTTGGCAGATCTCTGTTCGGGGGTCCCGCGCCCAACGTGGGGCTAGCGGCAGAGCTTTGAGTGCCATTCTCTTGCTCGCACGTGCCTCCGGACCAGGGGGCGTAACTGCAGTGTTTACGTATATCAATGCCCAGAAATTCACCCACTTCCTCAATGACTTTTGCTACAAAGTGACTCACCACCGCGTTGCTCGTGGCGTGTATGCCTGCAAATACTTCAGTCCATTTGGACCAGAGATCCGCCAGACCCAGACAGTATTACTTACCTTGGCATGGTGTGAGTTCAACAAAGTCCCTTTGGACATGTTGAAATGGGCGCAGGGGCGGAGGATGAGCAGCCTGTTGGATACTTTTGGGACTTACCTGGGTTGTGCGCGGGGCATATAGCGCATGTTTGGCTGAATCTCTGTGCAAATGCCGTAAACCCCTTTGTATACCAATTTTGTGTGATTAAATCACACATCATCCCTCCTTTTGAGGCATGGTCTCGACCATGTGCTAAAATTGCAAACTGTCTGAAGAAATGCCGTGGTAGGCACGGTTTGCTGTCTGGTCCCAGCCACACACACCATGCCGTCGTTGAGCCCCATTCCCCTCCCACAGCAGCGTCTCTGCTGGAGTAGAAAATATCAACGTCTTGAGTGAGGTAGTGTGTGTGTGTGTGTGTAGAGGTGCGTATGCCGCTGCCTTGTCCGCGCGCCGATTCCCTGCAGAGATGGGATCAGTGGCATTAGTGTGGGCCTGGCATTTGCATACAGCGATCTCTAAGGGCAACATTACAGCTTTCAGCAGACGTTCAACCTGTGTGGAATTAAGAATTGGTTTACCATCAGATTTCATAAAATTGCGGTGTTTCCACAGTGCTTCCCAGTCGTGCACCACAGAGAAACCATAGCGCGTATCACAGAATATGTTAACAGTTTTGCCCGCTGCCAGCTCACAAGCCCCGGTGGGCGCGACCAGCTCAGCGGTTTGTGCTGAGTGGTAGTGGGGCAAACTACCAGAGTCTATAGTATCAAAATCAGAACACACAGCATAGCCGACTCGGTTCTTCCCAGTGTTGTCACGTGACGCGGCTCCGTCTGTATAAAAAAAATCAAGTCAGGATTAGTCAGAGGCACCTCTTTCAGGTCTGGCCTGGGAGTGCATCTCTGCTCTATTGTGGCGATACAGCAGTGTGCCTCCCCTTCCTCTGGCGTGGGCAGCAGCGAGGAGGGGTTCAGCTGTGTGCATCCCTTCACCGTAGTTCAAAGAGCACCGTGTTGTACCCCAGCCAACGAGCCGCAGAAAGGCGAGAGGCCCTCTGCTCTAACAGGATCAGGGAAACAGCATGGGGCACAAGCAAAGTTAGTTCAGTGTATCCCACAAGGTCACGTGATGCTAGGGCCGCTTTCTCAGCGGCAGCCACAGCCCGCAGGCAGCGAGGCAACCCTGCTGCCACGGGATCGAGTTTTGCTGAGAAGTAAGCAGTGGGTCTCAGTGGCCCTCCGTGAGGCTGCAAAAGTACCGACACCATGCACCCACATCGCTCATCCACGGTCTGAGTGAATGGCCGTTGGGTCAGGGAGACCTAGTGTGTGTGTGTAGATTTGCTGTTCCGTTCATCTCCAGTTGCTTTCTCCCGGATCGTCCTCAATTCATATTGTGGGCTTTTGTGCCAAAGTGGAGGCTCATTTCCTCCTGATCCATACTACTGTCATCCCTGGAGCAGGGGTAGTTTATCTCTCATCTGAAAAAGAAATATCAGAACACAAAACACACAAAAAAAATGCCCACTTTCGCTTGTCAATCTTTTTTCCAATTGGGCAAAACATAACTGCATTGACAGGTGGTGTGTGGCATCAGGGCGGAGGCTGTAGCCAAATACAGAACAACAAAATGTATGTTTCTAATTTTATACTCCCCTAAATGTGAGTTTACAAACCAAAGTTGTCCTCCGCCCAATGACCGCTCACTGCGGTTGGACCGAATCACTGTCAGGGCAAACAGCAGAGGGAGGAACTCCCAATATCTTCAGCGAGGTATTTCATCTCCGAGTACTTTCCGCAGAGTACTTTTCTCAGAGTACTCATCCCAGAGTACTCTCACTTTTACACCTGTTCAATAAAGGTCGTTATCTTTGAATCTCTAGTACTTACACCGTATGCTGTTGACAAAAAAGAATTATTCCATGATCACATTAAAACATTACAGACACATTTGTTATTCCATGATTCCGTTCAGCATTCCTCATTTCACTCCTCATTCACTCCACACTCACATCACACTCATATCACAGTCACATCACAGGCCGATTCCCCACGTTAGTATTGGTCCAGAGTTTGTTAAGGTCAGCGTAGTGTACTTTGACATGACACACAAACATATAACATACACAAAACATATAACACACAAACATGTAACACACACAGAAGGCCTGTAATTTTAACTTTGTTATATTTTCCATGTCCAATTACAATTGTCTCATGAGCTCTTCCTATTGTTGCAACTTTCAGAGCCTGCAGAACATGCAAAGCTTTTTAAGAGATTTTTCCTAAAAAAAAAAAAAAAAAATCCATTTCCAACTTTAGTGTTTACCACGTGGTCTGTATTTCGGGCTTATCACAGATTGTGTCCCCTATATCTCTAATGAGCTCTTGTCACCTAAAAAATGTTTATTTTCCTTATTTTTTCTTTTTCAATAAAGCCAGGTCGGGTTCATTAAAAATGTAAATTAGTCTCAAACTTTAATACTTCACCTTTGTTTCACGATAAAAATGTTTTTGTTGCTCATTAAGTAGCACAAATACCATAGCGTGGTGCCTATCCCAATAAACATACTCCGTTTGTAGCCTATCTTCACTACACTGAAGCCATGAATTTTCAAACTCTAAGTTATTGTCTGGGAACGACCGGAGAGAGCAGCTTAGGTCGTTCGCGTGGTTGACCTCCAAATTTTGTGCGGGCGTAACTCTATCCACTGTCGTGGCTAATAACTTAGCAATCTCAGGGTTTGGTGTCAATTTCCAGTGGTAATTAACTTTTGGGACCGGTGCCTCCTTTTATTTATCTATTTTTAATTGAGTCTGCACATAAGGTCTCGGCCTAGTAGATTAACCGGGCACAATGGGGAATATAGAAAAGAATGTTTAAGCTGGTTGCCCTGAGAATCAAAACACGTTAGCGGTGACGTAAATTGCTCTTTAGTCGTCTCTCCGACGCTGCTAATGAGAATGTGAAACGGCCACTCATTTTAGGGGAGACAGAAAGGCTGTCACTTTTAGCACAGAATTTGTTGCCCCGGAGTCATCCAGAATTTTAACTTGTACACCACAGATTGTTAGCGTATATTACGGGCATGAATTATCTCTAAAAAGTGCCAATTGCAATTTGTTGTTGTTCAACTTACATGAGCGGTCGCTTTGGTGACGAATGTGAACCCGGGTTTGGTCAGTCGCTCGTGTTTCCTCCTCGCCCGCCTCTGCCGTCCTCTGGCCCCGTGTGAGCCTCTGCCTTTAACGCCTCCTCCGGTAACAGTCCTTCGACCCATGTCGAGCACACAGTCTTTCCGCCGGGCTGTGGAAGTTTTTCAAAGTCCGCAGGAGGCCCAGGTAGCCCAAAGCGTTAGCATGTGGTCCATGAGGGTTGGTGAATAACCCAAACGTGCCGGTCACAATGGCTTCTTCTGTTTGCGGTGCGGGAACAACTTTCAAGGGGGTTTCCGCGGGTGCGTTTGGTATATCACGCTGCCCCCTCCGTGGAGAACAGTCACGGGATTTGGAGCAGTTTCTCTCTGTGCTCCAAAGCAGTTGTCGGTGTCTCACATATTTGCTTCCCCCGCTTCTTCTTCTGTGGTTTCCTGAGCGTGTGTCTGTTTCCGCCTCTTCTTCTTCTGCGGTTTGGGCCCACTTCTCGCGGGGTCTCAGCTGGTGCGGGCGCCGCCTGTGGTTGGGGCGTGGGGCTGGTGCTTTGAGGCAGAGGACAGAGCGCGGAGGAAAGGCGCCGACAGACCTGGATAAGGGAGAGGGAAAAGAGACAACAGTAGTCTGCTTCATTTTTTAAAAACCCAACGCCTTGTTTGGGTGCACACTTATTGTTAGTAGGGGAAAAAGGGCGGTGGTAGGGTGGGGGTGTGGGGGTGTGGGGGGTGTGTGTGTGTGTGTGTGCGCCTGTGTGTTCTCCGCTTCGGTGAAAGGCGGAGGAGCTATTGTTTTTACATATTTCTTTCTCTAACCTCTTTTGCCGTGATATTCTTAAAACCAAGTATATTTTTTCTTCCCTTCTTCTTCTAAATTATCACGCAAGATGGTAATGGCCTGCACCATAGGCAAGCACTCCATAGCTTGCATCTTCTAGATTGATTTTTACCCATTTTCTCGTACGAACAATGGGCCTAACCCGCTTAGTCTCTTCCCTGCTCCTACCCACTTTGGGGCGCTCCGTTCCCCCCCCCGCTGGTTCAACCAGCGAGCGCGCGTTCTTGAAAACGGAGCGGTTCTGGCTGAAGACACTTAGAGAAATTATCAGGGTCGCCTACAGGACGATACTAACGCGCAGCCGCTAGCTTCAATCTAGAACAAAAAGCCCCCAAAAAATCCCGCACACAGACTATGCTGTGGCAATGAATGAAATACCCCAAAAATACATAAATAAACAAATCCCCGTGTACACTTAAGGCTGCCCTGGGCTCGTTACGCAGATGAAAAGACAAGACTCACCAGATTAGGTTCTTTTTGGTCTTGTGTGGCAAAAGGATTCCTTCCGTGCGCGGGACGAGCGCGCCCTCCTTTGTCTCCAAAAAGGAACAGAGGCTGGTGATCCAGGTCGGCCAAACAAAGCCGCTCGTCCCCGCCGAAAGTATCCATGCCAAGACATGTCAGCAACGCCAAATTGTTAAGGAAGTTTCTACCCAATGAAGGAGAAAACTCAAAGGTCCTTTGTCTGATCAAAAGCGTAAGTTTATTGTTAACGCACGTGCGGAGAGCCAGCACACACACACAAAAGGCAGCATGTACCAGCACTGAGGGCAGAGCCCCAAGTTTCCTGTATACAAGACACACACGAGAGACAGTCCCGCCCACAACAGATTGGAGGGGGCCACCGGTGAGGAGGCGCATGGGGAGCGTTTGGCGCCGTCTGGGAACGAGGTGCGAACAGACAGACAATGGTCTAAATGCAGGTCATACAGATGCAAGACGCGGAAGGCACAAGGGTGTGACAGACAGCAGGATGTAGAAGATGCACACATACAGACCGATAGATATGCAAGAGGCGAAAGGGATGCAAGACGCGAAAGACACAAGGGTGTGACAGACAGCAGGGGGCCCTCACAAAGCTCAGCATGGCGTCAGAAGGGCGTCTCTGCATTGATAAAAGGCCTTTGACGTCCGTGTATTTGCTGCGGCTGGTTTTATGTAATAACTCCAAAAACTGTCACCACAGGTGCGTTCTTGTTGCAGTGGGGGCAAAATCAACAGTTCGCTGACATTCACAAGCCTTCACAGAATTACAACGATCCTGAGCTCGTAATTGCTCTCTTATTTATGTCCAACATGAAAGCTAGAGTGGCGAGTGGAAATCATCATATTGACATAGTGCTAGCTTTACTTTCCAATAGAAGAAGTCTTGGTCCAAAAAATGTGTTTTGGGAAAAAAAAAACCTCTGCTTTATTACAGCTTTATCACAACACACAGCGCCAAAGTCTCTCTACAGCACAGATATTTGTATATGTGTATGTAAGATTTTATTGGTGAAACTGTCCCGCTCAAGCCAAACGCCATGAAGAATTACAGTTGTTGATACTGGAATCCTGATTGAACTAGTGAACCAGTGGTTAAAGTGGGATTTTCCAGCCACGGTCCATGTGTAAGAAAATAGAGCCGGTCAAATTCTCCCACAGCGCTCCGGTAGCTGCAAAGGGCTCTTATGCAGACTGCATTGTTCCCCTCCTGTCTGTGGTTTTCTCCCCCTCTTCCATCCCTCACTCTTTTATGTTGATTTCATCCAGAGAAAACGTGTCTGCTTTTGTGCACGTAGTCCTTTTTGAATGTGTGTGTTCTGGTGGTTTTTTTCTTCTTTTTTTTTTTCCATTTTACTTGGATCATCTGAGGTTCATATCGGAGTCTAGAGACAGTGTGGGGCCTTGTGGTTTCCTGGTACCCCAACTTTTGATTTTCTCCTTCCTCCTCTCGTTCATCTTAATATATGCCCTCCTCCCACTCCTAACCAAACCCCCACCCGCGTTGCCCCTCTGTTGTTTATTCAATCCTAGTTGTCTGGCTAAATATCCTGAGGCATGTCAGTAGATGTAGCCTGATTTTCTCATTGTAAGTCATCCGCGCCGCCAGAAGAAAACCAAACCATGTGCTGAACGCATTGCAACAGGCGTCCTTGAATTCATGTCTCAACTTCCTACGCTGGGTTTTGTTTGAGACAATTTGTGATGTGTGAAATATCTCCCACAAGCTTTTTCGTGATGTTACAACAGCAAATGTATGTTTCTGTTCCAGCGTTTAGCGAGTGCCAAGGCCCACACTTCCCGGTTTGTGAGTGCCAACTTGCCATGCAACAAATTTAAGAACCGCCTGGTCAACATTATGCCCTATGAGACCACGCGCGTTTGCCTGCAGCCAATCAGAGGGGTCGAAGGGTCAGACTATATAAATGCCAGCTTTATTGATGGATACAGGTAAGGATAGTTGTTGATGTATGTACCATAGAGTGCAATAATGGAAGTGATGCATCTGCTTCTGTGTATAGGCAACAGAAGGCCTACATAGCAACCCAGGGTCCATTGGCAGAGACCACAGAAGACTACTGGAGGATGCTGTGGGAACACAACTCAACCATTGTCGTCATGCTCACTAAACTGAGGGAAATGGGACGGGTAGGTTCTCTCGCCCTATATCCTGGATGCCAGGGACTGTCATGTTTGTATATCCTGAATGTAGGACTTTTTATATCCCAAATAGAGGGTGTCTGCAGGATCCTATTGATTCATACGTTTTTTTCTGGAATAAATAATGTGTTATTTTGTAGAGGTTTTGTCCAAATTAGCACAGATTTTTTAACCATGGAATTTGAGTCCTTTATGGAATCGTGTAGTTGTAGTTTTAAAAATCATGTTTGAACCTCATCAAGGCCTTTTTCCTTGTCATCTGTTTCATCATAGTATTTCTTTCCTTAGTAGTGCAAATTTTGTTCACACTAAAGGGCACAAAAGTGTGACGAAAGGCCAAAAATTAGATTTTATTAATCCAAAGATATTTTATGTTTTTCATGTATCCAAACACCTCCTCTGTCCATTAGAAGTTGCTAGAACATAACTGTTTTAAACATTAGCAAGTTTCCTAAAGCGCACCTGTTTATTTTATGTAACGGAAGATGATTTGACGGAGTGAGCTTTGCAGAAGTTTGATAGGTATTTTCAGATGTCCACATTTGATTAAAAGATTCTATTTTTTAACATAGAGTAGAAACAATTAAATGTGAAACCAGACCAGATTTTTTTTCTCAAGTTTAATTGTTGGACGGAAACCATCACGTTTGTTACACATTTTTCAAGGGTGATTTAATGTATTATTTATTTATTTTTTAACGATTCCTTTTTGTATCAAATGATTGACTTATGTTATGTTAACCATGTGTATCTTGTGGGATTTCATCTGCCGCTTTTTCAGACTGAGGACATTTTATTTTCTATGTAACTGGCGTCACAGTAGAATGGTAAAATCGGAGGCTGATTTTGTTGTTTAAAATGTCGCCAAAAATATATTTGTCAATCTTTCCTTTTGATTTCCTCCACACTATGTGTTCAATGTGTCGTGTTTGAAATATTTTTTTCCAATGTATGATAGTAATTTTAGTTTTTGAGTGATGACCTTTTAAACACACTCAAATATAGAAAATAAATAGGAGAGAGTTTGATGACGTCAGGCTTGCGGTCGGCAGAAGGCACAACGTAACATGCTCATCCATGTCTTCAGGCAGCGCTGTGCACTCATATCAACACATTTCAGGCCGTTATCAAACATTTTCTAGATTGTGGCTGGAGGTGAAGAGAAAATGAGGATTATTTGAGATCGTAGAAAATATGAATTCCATGTCAATACAGTCTGATTAAAAATCGTGCCCTGCAACATCATAACAGCTGTTGCATCACATGGTTTCGCCAAATAATTGATTTTAAGGAAGGATTTTTGTAGATATACCACGTTTATAAATAATCTTACATCAATATTTCCAATTCCTTGTGCCTTGTGCAGGAGAAGTGTCATCAGTACTGGCCCGCTGAGCGCTCAGCCAGGTACCAGTACTTTGTGGTGGACCCCATGGCGGAGTACAACATGCCCCAGTACATCCTGAGAGAGTTCAAGGTCACAGACGCCAGGGTGAGGCCCACACTTTCGGCATAATCATGATTACACAACACTTTTTAACACTAGAACTCCCAGGGCAGTCAATTTGATGGCTGTAAGTTTTGTAAGTGAAATTGCTCTGCTTATGCACCTTTGTGGTCTTCATAACTTTGTGACTTTTTCTGTTTCTATGTCATTATATCATGTAGGATTTACCTTTAACTCAGATTCAAATGTAGTCAGTCGCTTTTTTTCTGTGGCAGCTTTTTAAAGGTCCAGGTCCTGGATTGGTCCTGGTTCAGTTTGGTTTTCCACAAAATTGTAAACCGCCTTGTGACTCTGGTCTGTGAAAGGCGGTATATAAATAAAGATGACTAACTTACTTACAAGAGAAGAACAAGTGCTGGTTGCCTAGCAACACACTGTTTACTGTTAGCAGTTTGCATTTGGTGTTTAGCGTTAGCCTTTCAACAAACTGTTTTCGCTGTCTTTCAGTTATATTAGCCAGTTTTACCACCACATACAAATAAGTAAAGGTAAAACCCTCAAACATGAGTTACTTCAATTAAAGCTGGTAAAAAACTAAACATTTTTGGTCTAATTTCTCCAAATTCTATTGGTTTGGATGAGAGGAGTCAAAATAACAGCTCTGGGAGTTCTTCTAGTTTTATAATCATGTGAGTCCCAGCGATAAACATTTAAATCCCTTTTCTGTTTAGGACGGCCAATCGCGAACTGTCCGCCAGTTTCAGTTCACTGATTGGCCAGAGCAAGGAGTGCCAAAGTCCGGAGAGGGTTTTATCGATTTCATTGGACAGGTGCATAAAACGAAAGAGCAATTTGGCCAAGATGGTCCTATAACGGTACACTGCAGGTATGCTTTGGAGTAGATGAACTAAAATCAATACTGGAACCATGCAATGAATAATTGTGGATGTGTCGTATTGTTTCTTGCTTTTGTAGTGCGGGTGTTGGGAGGACGGGTGTTTTCATCACTCTTAGCATCGTGCTGGAGAGGATGAGGTACGAAGGCGTCGTGGACATCTTTCAGACGGTGAAGATGCTTCGCACTCAAAGACCAGCCACCGTCCAGACAGAGGTCAGATTTCTCCAGAAACTCATTTTCATTAATATTCTTATATTTTTCCACAAACTCAACCAATGCAAACTCCCTTCTCTGCAGGACCAGTACCAGTTCTGCTACAGGGCCAGTCTGGAGTACCTGGGAAGCTTTGATCACTATGCAACATAAAGCCAGTGGCCATCTCTTTTACCACATCCCCACCTAGTGCACTCCTGTAAGGTCGCACCCGCCTCAAGTCAATGCACTAGGCCGTGATGTGTCTTTGAAGATATTGCCACCACATGCAGAGTGAAGAGGGGACCATCGGCGTATCCTGTACCCAGAAACAGCACTTCTAACTGAGCCATAGCAACTTTAAGTGACAAGGGTGCATTCCTTCACACCCCCAAAAACACACACCCCTCATTTGTCAGCCTGGAGAAAAGAAACTCCATACACTGTAACAATCAAAAATGCTTGATCAAATCTACAAATACAAAAAAAAAAATATTGTGAGCACAAAGATTGCATTACGTTGTTTTGGGAGTGGAACTCTCACCTCGTCCAACACCAGTGTAGCATCACTAAACCTACATCTGAAGTCAATGGAATGTTGGGCATCAAAGGGGGCAGAGAATCTTCACTGAGAGGCCCTGTGGACTGAGAGAACCAGGACTTTTGAGCACCAGAGCTTTGCCAACCGGAGCCTGAACACAGAGCACATCGTATTAAAGACACCAATAGTGTTTTTTTTATGTTTTTTGGGAAATGGAAACAGACTTTTGTTCCCTGTGAATGAACAAGAAGATATATGTATTTCTACCATACAATAATAGACACCAGTTCAACCTTATGCTTCACCATAAGATAAGGGAAATCTGAGAGAGGTTTAAAATGTATACCACAGAGTAAAGCATTAATTTAGTTTTCTAGACAAAAAAATAGAGATGTGATTATCTTGTTTTTTTAACTGGGTATTATTCATGGCATGTTTCTCCTTTATAGCTTATTTGGGGGCTTTTGTACAAGACTTTGTCCTGACTAACTTCAACCAGACCAAGTTACGTATTTTGTTTATTGTTTTTTTTGTCCTGAAATAATCAAATGAGCTGTAGCGACCTTTTCATGTGATGAGGTATTATTGTCCTGAAAGTGTACAATCAATTGTAGTGTGGAAAGTGTTCACAGATCTATGGAAACACTGCATATGTGTCACTCTCTGATCCCTCCACTTTTCACAAACGTCAACCACTTCTATGTAGTGCTAAGAAAGTCTAACGGAGCAGATCAGAGTCGGACCATGATGCTTAAGATAATACAGACAAATAAGTGTCAAAATAAGAAACTATATTGCAATTCAAATTTGTAGGGGTTTGCAACAAAATCTCACTGGAATGCTCACTTTTGACTTGTCTAGTATATCTGTGTGCAATAAGTACATGTATTATATATATTTTTGTGTCAATTCACTAACAGCAGTTACATGCCATTACCAGTGCAACGTCAACAATGGGGTGTCTTTTTTTCAGACACGTCGATGTTTTCGTTCAGTTCAATTGTAATGAGAACGGAGGAGCGTCCGGCGAAAGTCCGGGGAAAGTTTTATCAGAGGCAGGAAATGATGTCACCGTTTTATGCGTCACAGCAACCACGAATGATCATTCTTCAGCTGCATCCAATAATTATTTTGATTTTAGATTTCTAGTGCCTTATATTACACGCCTATTTTGATAACATTACTTTACGGTTCTTTGTGGGTACTTTATGTTTGCCAGTGTGTATGTGTTTAGGACTGAGTGTCTGGTTTGTCAATTAATGTTGTTTTAATATGTAAAAGTCCATTGTCTATTCTGTTTTTTTTTTTTTATTCTGGCTGTGAATTTAAATGGAAGGCTCTTTGTGGCCTATAGCTTACAATTTCAATATAGCGTGAAGGTAATCTCAATGCCATCGGATAACATTTAACTGCAACCAAGTGGTGAATCAATAGAATGTTGTTGCCATTTTCTAAATATCTTGACGCTGCACATGTTTGTTGTATTTATTCTTTCTTGAGAACGTAATCGTTGTCCAAACTTGGCATTGACTGTGAGCTGGCTCAAAAAAGTCTTATCAAAGCAGCTATGTAGATGTGGGGCTATGGATGGAGGTCAGTAGTCAGTACGAAGAGGAACAACTTTATCATACAAAACTATAATTTACTGTTATGTACATGATGTTTTTTTGAGAGAAGATCAGGTGCTACGTCTCCTCATCAACACACCCATAAACTATTTGTTTTGTCATATTTTGTATGCATGGTATCACTTTTGAGATTTCCTATGTGGTCGCACCTGTTACAGGAAGACTTGCACTTTCTCTCTTTATACTATGCACTATATTAGTATCTTATTTTGCCCCTGAAGGAGTTTTACTTGAACTCGGTACAGACAGACCCTGATCCGCTAAGGTGGTTGTGTATATGTAAATACCACAGAGTGAAAGGCATAAATAAATGATATGATATAAATACCAGAACAAATGAATGATTAAATAATAAAAAGTAAAATATATAACTAATGATATAAGTTGCACCTGATGCACAGTTTATGACACTGTTAAGTGCAATACACAGCGTGGCTTTGTCGCACCACAAAACGTCTCACAACAGAAGTGTTCTATTTACCCCAATGTATTATGTGGATGGATAAAACTGGAGTTTAAAAACTGTATACAAGTCTATATAAAATGTGTTCTTTGGATTGGTTACCTCCAATTGGTCTCTTTTTGTCCATTTTATTTGTTTTTTTTTTTCTTGCTTTGAGTCAACAAGTGCTTTTTTATTTTTCTTATATTGTTCTCAGAGCGTGTGGGAAACAAATAACAGGTCTGTACAGACTTCTGTTCTTGTCGACACAAGTTTCATTTGTTACAAATAAACTCAAGTGAAATACTTTGTTATCTTTTGTTTTAAAACAAACCAGATTACAACTAAGGGAAGTGTTTTATTATTAGCATTGTCTGGAACTATTAGCATTCCACACAATGTCTTTTGTTGTTTTATCACCATGATGACATGTAAAGGTGTCCTAAAGCCTCTCTTTGGACTCTGGAGCAAATCAGATAGGCTTGGTGAAAGTATATTTAATATTCTTTTCAAACTCGAAAATTCTAAATAGGCCAATTTCCTCCTGACATTTTGTCAGTCCCTATGGCTTCAGTGTATGTAGTGAACATTTGTGGCTAAGATTAACACAAAAATGCACCAGTGCCAAAGGTAACAGGCGAAAAGGGCCTGGCTCGTCTACTCATGCCTGACGGTGTGAAGGATGACTGCACTTAGCCATTGTCGCAGACTGTCTTCTTTGTGGCAGCCTTCGACACGCTGCTGCAGAAGCCTCAGTTATTTAGTGCCAAATAACTTTCTTAGTCTGAACAATATCCCCCAAAGAAAGTAAAGTATTGACGATCAAACATTTTGTACAGCAGATATTTTTATGTATTCAAAATAATAACTACGCATCCATGTAATAACAAATACATATGCATTTAGTTCAATTTGTTTTCTTACAGGAATAAACAAAATTGAAACATAAGCAAGCCAAAAATAAATAACATTTTTGTTTAAATAATTTCAACAATGCGTTTAATCTAAAACAGTAGCATTTCACATTGGGAATGTCTAATGCAAAGTACATGGCTTCCTGCCTGGATTTTTATAGAACCAACATTTTTACAAAACTAATGTTTCATTTTAAAATTGAATCATTAATAATACAAGTTCTTTAAAAAATATGCAGGAAGAAAGCCTTTACACTGCCGAGACATGGTCCAGCAAAGCGGTTAGGAGACTAAGTTATACAAGCAGTTAGACATGATGAAAATACTACAAGGAAGGTGCATAAATAGTGAAATAAAATCAAAACCCCAGAGATAGAAAATTGCGTTTATATACACATTAAAGTATGTTTCTCCACAGATTGATGTGGCAGGAGTGTTATCTGTTAATCTGTGCGTGTCAGACCGCTCAAAAGGGCCCACAGTCAAAGCTCTCAGTGAGAACACGTCCAGGCTGCCTGATGAATGAAACACGCCACACACAGCCTCTCAGATGTTTCCCTGCATTTGATTTACAGAAGAATTCTGAGGGAAAAAGGATGAGATTCAAGATTGTTGGGCGCGCACACACGTACGCACATGTACGCACACACACATGCATGCACACACAAGCACACATACACCCACAGACAGGAGTTAGTTTAGATCATGGTATCATTTATCAGTCACTGCTGTGGGTATTCCTTTCCCTTTGGGGCTGCGCGGCGGCTCCCATGTGCTTTTGCCGGTTGTACGGAGGCCTGACAGCGCCACATAGTCCTTTTGGAAGCGGGTATTTGGAATTCGTTGACGTTTCCTTTCCCTTTGTGTAGTAAAAAAGGTGTCCTGGAAACGCATGCTGGACGCCGTGGACTAAATACAAAATGACAAAAGATGCATTATAAGTTTTCTTTTGGTTTTCTGAAAGAGAAATGCTTGATAATTGCTTAAGTCCGTAACTTACAAGTCTACGCTTCACTTTTTTAGGCAAGTCCTCTTCTAAGGTGTAGATGTCGTCTCTTTTTGCCAGTACCTGAGAACCATCTTCAAACTCCACCTGGACACAATACAAGACCACAGAGAGTTGTAAAAAAATAAAAAAAGAATAATAATAATAATACTAAGGACAAAAATCAATTCCCAATCACAACAGTGTTTGGGTTGTATTTGTTATGATTGCATTTAGACAATCCATCCTGGGAATTAGACATTTTTTGCAAGACTACTTTTTAATCTGAACCATCATGAACTGCGTCACTGATGCATTTGTGCAGATCTAATGGTTGACGTCCGGTTGATCTAAATAAAGCTTTAAGTGGATGCCTCTGTGCGGAGTGAATATTTCAGTAAGTTTGAATAATGCAGTTCATCACCTTCCTCTGCTTCACTCGCTGCATCTGTCCCTACTTTGAGTCTCAGGGGCCTTGTTGCAAATACACCTCTCTGCCTTCCTCAACCTACTTCTCTTCTTCCTGACATAGACTCATATCCACTGAAATTGTCAGTAGTCTAAATTATTCTGAAGTTAAAGTTCATACAGTTTTTGTGTCGTCTTAACACAGTTTGTACCTGGTACATGTAGGAGATGTTGGATCCCAGATATTTAGCACCATAGAAAAGCCCATCAGGCCATTTGACTTGAACAGCTTCGCCTACTTCAGGAGGACCTGTGTTTACACAATCTCTGCTCTATAAGTACAAAAATACACAGTTAGGCAGAGCATGTTAGATTGGGGATCTGCAACCACTGTGTAAAGAGCCACGAACGGCTCTTCAGAGCCTCTTTGCACTTTGGTTGTGGAAAAAGAAAAAACTATTTTGATGTCACAATATTGTTTTTAAATGTGTGGTTTTTGGTTTTAAAATGAAGAATATCCAGATTGTTCTTTTGCATGTCATATTTCCAAGGTTATTGCATATGACCAAAATTATATTTTACTTTTAGAAGTCAGTGTACAAGTAAGTAAATAAATGAATCCTGAACAATAAAGCGACTTTGATGTAACCATCATAACTCGCCCAGGCACAGGGAGACAGGAACTCCACACAGAAAGGCCCAGGCCGGCACAGAATTGAACCCTACTTGCTGTTAATAATCTTGCTTTGAAAAGGTGTGCACTGGTCATACTCTAAGTCAGTTTACTGACTGTTGCATTTGCATGAAGTGTGAACGTATCCTTGTCCCAAGTGAACCAGAGTTCACTTCAGTCACATCTGGTGCCTGTAGCTTATAAAGGGTGTAGATAATGAAGTGACGCTCACCACTATATCCTCTGGGTACGTGTCATTGGAGAAGGAGCCATCATCAAACATGACCTCATAGAAGGTTTGGGAGGTGATCTGTGTGACTTTAGAAGTGTAGTATCGCAGGTTTTTGTGTTTGGATATAACAGTCTGGTCCAGAAAGATGGACCCATGGCCCTCCGGCTGTTTCTGAAGGAAAGGCAGTAAAGAGGATCAATTTGGGTCACTGTGTACGTGTGAATTTAAAAGGTATACCGGTATATTTACATAGCTGTATACAGTAATATTAATGCATCAGGTTTAGTGTATTCCTTGTATTCCTAAAACGACTTTTACAAAATAAAAGACTTACAGCAGAGGAGCTTTGCATCTGATGCGTGTGACAGGTGATTGCCACCACGTACGGCCAGTCGTCCGGCTCTATAGAGACCCCTGCGGCGTGTGCACAGGTCACATGAAAGGAGGTGGGACATCGTCCATATGAACACTGTATGCAAGCTCCATACTGCCTTTTGCCCAGACACCTCTTCTGGCAGTAGCTACACTTCTGTAACACAAAAACAAAACAAAGGTAAACGTAAAGTGCCATAACCCAAGATGTTTCCTAATTTAAATATAGAAAACCAAAGAACTATTGTGAACACGTTATTTAAGAATTTCAAGGGTTTTCAAGACCATTAATGTCACTGCATTCTGATTGAGTCTAAAGTACATTCCTAAAGCAATCCTGGGGTTTTCAGCACCTAACAGCCAATCAAGTTCATGTCCTCTGCCAAACCACCTCAAGTGTTGATAACTTGAAACTATGCCGTATAATACTGCTCTAAACATTCAAAGAATATATCGTCCAATCTTTAATCTACATTCAACTTGCTTTAGAAGGAGTGAAACCTTTATTAGTCCCACAGTCGGGAAAGTATGCTCCTCTTTTGGGACATGACTGACGTGACTAAGTTGTCCTACTTTTTCTCAGTCTCAGACCTTGTGCATTATGGACAACGGCACTGGTGAACTGCCCCAACTGTCTACATATATTGAGGGCAGCTTGACAAGATCCTGACCTTGGTGATTTCTCCAAATAGCCTTTAAAGAAATTGTGGAATTTTTCTATAAATGCAAAGCAGCATAAGGGTGACTGGTGGAGTTACTTCTGTGCAGGTGAGAACATATCACAGTTTCTGTCAAGCTTGTACACTCTCTGGGCTGCGTTTTGGTGGCTGTGTTGAGCCATGCGTTAAGAACATTCCCACAGTAAATTATGAATGCGACTGTGTGTGTGTGTGTGTGTGTGTGTGCCTGCAAATGAATAATAAATGCATTGGTCTGTTGCAGGGGCAACGGGTCCAATGCAAACTTTAGAACACATCTCAATGCTCAAATAAGAGATAACTGCTACAAAAACAATACAGGTGAAACTAGGAAAAATAATGGGTATCATTAAAAAGTCCACTACTGTATTTGAACTTATAGCATGAAACTAATATATGATAGACTCATTACATACAAAGTGAGCTATATCAATATTTTGTGTTGATAATTGACTCGAAAATGGGCTGTAAGTAAAAATACAATGAAAAAATGTTGTCACTTTATGTGTGATGAGTCTACATCATATACTGGTTTCACCTTTTAAGTTGAATCACAGAAATAAATGAACTTTTGAACGATATTTGAGTTTCACCTGTAATGTCTCAGAACTGGGATGTAAAGAGATTGTAGAAATCATTTAAGTGTTAGTGATCAAAACCACGGTAGAATTACAAATTAGCAGTCTCCATTGTGTTGTACCTTTACATACAACGGCAAATTAATGTGTTGATTTCACGAATGTATCATATCATTTGGAAAGGGTATAGCTTGCTTAGTCTCGGGCCCGCCATGGTGCTGGACCACCCGAGATACTGAAGACTATATTCACCAGTGCTATCCAGGACATCGGGGTGAAATGTGGCCTTTGAGCGCATATTTCTGCCTCCATTCAGAGAGACCATACACCAATGAGCACAAGCAATTGATTTGCAAATATTATGGGTCGCTGGGACTTGGTTGATTGACCTCCTGGTTTATGTTGAGACGACACACACGTTGCCTCTGGTCATTATCGTATACATATCAATTGCTTGATCATTTGCGACCAATTTATTTGAGATGAGAAGTTTCTAAAATGTCGAATGTATTCTTTCAGTCATTGCTTATCTCTCATTTTCCCTGCAGGGTTCAACTACAGTGACAAAGTCAGGTCAGCGATACAGCATAAACCACATACCCGGACACACACCCTGCAGAGCTGAATCTTCTGGCTTTGATTGTAGACATGTTAATCTCACATTGTTAATTAGAACTGCGAACGCTCCATTAATTAGAGCAAGCCAGTCCTCAAGGACCTGGGGAATTCCTCCACCGCAGATGTGTGCGTAATCTCACCAGTTTGAAGCGCTGAGTCGGGATCCTGCTGGTGTCAATGGGACTCCTCTTGGCTTCGTCCCCAAAACGCACCTCTGGCAAAGCTATAGCGCACATCACATGAGCCCATCTGGACAAATTCACAGGGGTTACTTTGAGCAGGGTGTCAGGGTAGATTGTCTAAATGATTTTTATACAACATTGTTTTCTAGGAGTTTATTCTGAACGAAATGAGTGTAATTATGTCAAGAATGAGCAATAACGGGACCAAAGGTATCAGAAAATAATGTATTTATCTTTTTGCTTTAGGTTTAATGTTTTGAATAAAATATAGACTGGTTTCTTTAAAAGTATGGGTAGTATGGGCTACCGAGGAATGTTATAACATTTCTTAGTAAGTAAATAAGTCATCTTTATTTATATAGCGCATTTATACAGACCAAGGTCACCCACAGTGCTTTACAATGTTCAGAGTTCAGATGTTTTTCATTCTCTCCACACAAGGTGAAGACGAAAGCGAGACGGCGAACACACTTGCGCATCAAAGCTTCCAATCCACATCATCCATTCATTCATTCATTCATTCATTCATTCATTCATTACATTCATACCTATTGTACATGTTTTTAGTGGTAGGGGAATCAGGAGCACCCAGAGGACACCTATGCTGACACAGGGGGAGAACATACAAACTCCACTCAGTAAGGCCCGACCGGGATTCCTTGGTAGCCTATATTAACCTGCTAAGTTAATCATAATAACCGAAAATGTATGAAAATGTTGGGGCGGCATTTTTGACACCCACTGAGATAGAGGGATGAGGAGGTCCAGGGAATATGTCCCGTTACACATTACAAAACAAAGGCTAGTCTTACTTGTCATCAAGCGTTTTCTTGAGAGCCCCCCCTCTGAGATTACAAAGACAGCATTCCTAAAAATAAAAAAAATAAAAAATAGGTTCTCAGTATTACTTAGCGACATGACATGGAATATTAGTTCAGTTAAATCGCCTTACTGCTGTAATGCATTCTTCGGCACATCGATCACATGACCAGTGTTCACTAATAACATCCGTAGTAACGCCGTAGCAACCTAACAGGAACAGAATAACAACAAAGCAATTATATTTCCTATTGAAGAATGACCTTTTCTACACACAATAAAGAAGAATTGATAAATAATGACAAGCATGCATGTCCACAAGTCTGACTAACCTGATTTGCATGTGGAGATATGCAGGTAAGTAAGTAATGTTTATTTATATAGCGCATTTTACAGACCAAGGTCACCCAAATCACTTTACAATGTTTAGAGGTCTGATATTGTTCCAATCATTCCACACACGGTGATGACTGAAGCGAGTCACCGAACACACAGGCGCATCAGCCCCAATCAACACCATCCATTCACTCTCTCATTTACATTCATACCTATTGTGCATGTTTTTAGTGGTAGGGGAAACCGGAGCACCCGGAGGAAACCTACGCAGACACAGGGAGAACATGCAAACTCCACCCAGAAAGGCCCTATTCCGACCTGGATTCGAACCCAGGTCCTTCTTGCTGAGAAGCGAGAGTGCTATCGCCTCAGCCACCGTGCCACATAGGTAATCATATTCAGTAAAAGCCGAATTGTATTCTTAAAGTTTGTAACTGTAGTTTGTAAATTATAGTAGACTATTAAGTAATACATGTTTAAAAGTACTTGAAATTGGAAAGACACTAAGTAAGCTTTTAAGCTTTAAGCTTTATTTATATACCGCCTTTCACAGACCAGAGTCACAAAGCGGTTTACAATTGTTATTTTTGGGCACTTGTCCTCTCACTCCACACAGAGATGGGAGCGGGTCGCCAGTACAGGAGGCGCATGCCAGACCTATTGAACATAGGTCTGGCATGCGACCTGCCACAGATACTCATTCCTTCACTCATACGACATAATACACTGAATATATATAGAAGTCCTTAAAGGTATTGACAACCTTTTGATAATGAATATATCTGATAATAATTTGTTATTGGGAACCAACAAGTTCTTTTGAAGTACATTTCCACTGAAGTCATAAAGCTAAAAATAGGAACAGCAAATATAAGCATATTCAGTGTGTGGGCTTTTGGACAGGAAGTATATGGCACGAGGAGGACAGCAGAATTGACCCCATTTAAAAGATGAACCATAACACTGAACCGACCACAGTTTAGGGAAAAGATAAGAGGAATGAGTCAGTATGAAAAACTCTCTCGACCTGACAGACTGGCTGAAAGTACCAGGGTTGGAGATAAAGCTGGTGTACTGATTCTCATTTTCCTTATGACTGAAAACATGTTCTCTCACTGTGGACATACTTGCATGAACCTTTAGACAACAGCCTTGGCAGCGCAGTAACAAAGAGGTGCCATCTTCTTGCAGCAGCGGGTTTGTGGGAGTTGGAGGAGAGTTTTGTTCACGGAAAGAAAAACAGATCTCTGGAATTAGGGGTTTGCTTCTTGTGACACGCGTCGGGCTTGCAGATGACGACATGTGCTCAACTACTGGAGACCTCAACTCCTCTTCAGCCTTTAAGTGGGAGAAATGTGTACAATTTGAATCACAAAGAATTAACTCTCCACTTCACTTGTTCATAAAGAGTTTGGCGATTAAGCGGTTTACCTGATAATAAGGCATGAACAGCATACACACAGCACAGTATGGCTGCATGGTGCCAATAAGAGCATTGTACTCCCGTTCTGCGGAAAAGCAACTCTTCTTATTCTGCCAGAGGTGGGACAGGGGCATTGCCCAGGCTTCAATTTCCCTTTCCTCTTCTTCTGCCAAACTTGCTTCAGGGGGTTCTACGTGAGGGGAAATACAATACATTTACCCCATGCAACACATAGCTAGTAAACTAACTTACTGTTATTCCATAAGTGGAACAGAGTCATCATTATCATTATTATAATTGTTGTTAGCAAAATGGCATGGTATATAAATAACCATGTTTGACCAAGCAAGACCTCTGGATTATGATAGCATAGTTGCATGCATGACCTTTTACCAGGGTCATTTAAATAGTGCATCATCGTTAAAGGTAAGTAGTAAACCTTTTAGGGCTGAAATTAACAATTATTTTTGCTAACTGATTAATGAGCTATATAACAGTGGCATTAAAATGTATACCCCTTGAACGAATTCATTTGTTTTATTTCGGAAACATAAAGATAGTTTAGGTTTTAGCATTTGTCTTGCCATAGTCATGTATAATAGTGATTACTACAGGACACAAAGATGAGAATAAAACCATCGGTGTTCGATCTAGAGAACATGCACTGGAGCTCACCTTCATCACTAGCAGTCTGTTGTTTTACCGCTGTAGGTACAGCCCGAGCAGTGGGCTTTCTGAGTGGGTGACGCCAGCTCTTAGCCGTCCTCCTCATTGCTAGTGCAGCATACTGAATGTGGACATTTATTAGCAGTTATTACAGAGCCTGTAATTAACGACGTGTTTACATAAACACTTAACAAACCTTCCCAGCTTCTGAAGCAGAATCACCATCTTCACTGCTCTGAAGATCATTCTCATCCTCTTCATCATATGAGTCACTGCTGCTCTTGGCACTGTATTGCTGTTCCCCATCTGACTCAACTTCATCTAAATCCAAAACCTCCTCTTGTTCTGTTCCACTCTTTCTTTCTCTTTTCAACTTTGGATGTTGTGAAAGGGTTTCCACTTCATCTAACTGTCCCTGGGGAAGCTCATATTCGTCACACGGGTCCGGAGAATCCACAGTATTGAGCAGAGACATGGGCTGGAGCTGGGCCCAGGTGAAAGCCCTACTCTCCTCTTCCTTGTTGTTTGATCCACACAGCTGTAGTTCTTGAGGGTCTGCCACCCGTTTGCACTGAGGTTCAGTCCACATGGTGTAAGGGAAAGGCTCATGGGTGAAATCTAATGGGAGTTCAGGATTTACTTCAGCAGGACTTTGCAAACCTAAGGTTGGCCAGAGGCTAGGGGAAGCTTTTGGAACAGTGGCGGCGTTATGGGACAAACTCTGTGAAGTAAAGTTAGTAACTGAGTGATTACGTGTGCACAAGGGAGCAAAGGGGTTTTTATTGTGAGGAATCTGTTCAAAGACTGAAATGCCCACTGATTTAGAGACTTGCAAATGCTTGTCTAACAAGTTAGATTTTGGCTGTATTTGGTGATTGGATGTTTGGACAGGGGCTTTACTGTGTCCATGAAAAATACTGTTGTTTGAAGTTTGTTTCTGCATAGTTATACTAGTTAATTCAGATATACTGTCCTTTGACAAACATTCATCACTACTTTGAGAATCCAGATGAGGTATAGGCATGTTAGCCTGCTGGACACTTGGTAAAGATGCAGAGTCAGACGGCCGTTCAGGCTGTAGCACCGGAGCACTTCGATGAGTGTATGATCTACATTTGTCATAATGAGTTGGCCCCTCATTAGCAGGGGTAAGAGATGGCATCTCTTGAGTCAATACAGGCGGCAAAGGGCAGGTTCCACGCTGATCTGCTGTTTCAGGGTTTAGATATGGCATATCCACGGAATTGTTCTGCAGCAGAGGAGGAGGAAGGTTTGTCTCAGCGTTGCCATTGCTTATAATGCTCCTGGAAACTGAAGGGGATATCAAGTCACAAAACGTGTAACTCTGTCCATCTCTTGCCTCTGGTTTATCAAAAGGAGCTTCTGTATGCGAGTTTCTGAGTATTTGTTGAGGGTTGATGTTGGTTTTCTGCGATACTACACAGTTCCTACAATTCAAGGGGTCTGTCTTTGGTGAATACCTCTGCCGCTCTGAGACACACTTTTCAGTCTCAGAAATACTTGAGTGGATAGGCGTGACGCAGGTATCCGCTTTTGGGGTAAGAGTACTGGTGGGAGAGACCTGAGATGAAGAGAGGTCTGGTGGTTCATAGGAGCAAGAGTCAGGACACTGAGCATCGTCACCACAAGTCCTGTCAACATGTCCCAAGGACTGTGGAGAATTACTTCTGCTGTCTGTCTCAGTATTTGTGTCATTCACGGTCATGGCCACAGAACAGGATTTGGGTAAAAGGTTTGAGACATCCAGGTCTCTCTCCACTCTATTTACTTTGACCACACACCTTTGACGGCAGGCATCTGCAGAAAGAATAGATGTAATTTAATACAACAATGACATAACAAAACAACAAAATAACAATAACATAAAAACAATCAATAATACATATAAAGTAAACATAATGAACATTTAAAACTTGAACATACCCGACAACTCAGAGTTCAGACTAGGTTTGCATTTTGACTCTGCAGGTTTGTTTTGTTTTTTCTTGGATTTGGAAAGTCCTAGACCAGCTGTGCGCTTCCTCTTGCATTTATCCATTCCAACAGGTTGCTCTGTGGTTCGCAGACGTTTGGAGCCCATGCGGGACAGAGTACTGTAAAGAGCAAAGATACTCATTAAAATTGGATCATGCATGGCTCAAGACTTTGAACCAAATGTGGACATATAATACTTTGATAGTAATTATTACAACACCATTTATCAATGGGTTTATTTTTGCGTCGTCTTTGGAGCCAGCTTTGCAGTTCTGGTGTTGTTCGAGGAGTGGCCATGGTATGGTCAAGTGGTAAAGAATCTTTGCCCAGCATCCAGTTGGGGTAACGATCAGGCTGAAAGCGCTTCACAAAAGGCTCCATGGAGATCTTAACCATGTCCTTACTACATGTACACTATAAATTGCAATAATAGTAAATAAAATGAACAAAGCATTTTGCAGTCAATTTAAAGTTTTAAAACATTTTATACCTGTGTTGCCACTTTTCCATAGTCAATCCAACGGACTGTAGCAAAGTTAGTGGATTCAGCACAGTTGAAGCCATGATTGAAGCCAGCATGGTATCCATAAGGAAATGTGATCATAAACTCTCCAGCTTCTTGAGTGATCTAAAAAATCCACAAAATATCCAAATATATCAGGTTGCTTTCTACAAATAACTTGAAAATGTATCTTACCTTATCAAATGGAATGCCATACTTCTTAAGAATAGACGGGGAAATTAAAGTCATCTTGTGCCGAAGAAAAGCTTCACAGCCCTTAAAGCTATTTGGAAAAAATCCTAACAAAAAAAGAATATAGTTTTCTTAATTGGTGAAAACTAGCTTAATTACAGTCCAATGTTTCAACTGCTATACCCGTCGCCAAACGCTCCAGTCTCTTCCCATGTTCAGGGGGTATGGCATACCTGTTGGGACAACAAAAGACAAGCCAACTATGTTAGTAATACACTGGAAAAAAATATGAATGGCAATAGGAATACATTATATTCGCAAGCTTTGTTGAGCCAGTATCATATTAGCAAGAAATCTTCAAGTAAAAAAATTACGTTTCCACAGTATGCATGGTGACCACAGCAGTTCCAATACTGCCATCAAGTGGCACATAGTTTTATTAAAAAAAGAAAACGAGATGATGCACAGAAAGAACAAAAAACAAAATCATGATTTCAGAAATTGTAATTTGAATACTACAAATACAACAAGATTAAAGGATTATAAAATCCATGTGAAACCTTGAGCATTCTATAGTTCCCTGCAGTGAGACAAAGCACCGACTACCAACAACTGCCCAGGGCTCTCAGTGCACTTCTGCCATAATTTCACTTGTCAGCTTAACACAACAGAGGGAGACAGGGTGAGAGGTAAACTCACCTCAGGTAGAGCTGACAGTCTATAGGGAGTCAAGGGGGCCGGGGACTAAAAGAGACATGGAACTAGTGCAACTTTGACATAATGCACTCTTGGGAAAATGTCTAAAATATCAGAGAAATGTGTGTGTGTGTGTGCACACATGGGAAAGTGTCTGCCACTGTCTGAGCATGACACTGATCCCTGGGGCGTTGAAGGGCCCCACTGCTCTAACGAGCACAGCTCCCAAATAGTGCAGCCAATAATGAGAAAAATGGGAGTAGATATTAAATCTACAAAATAAATTATTTACATCACATTCTGACACATATATAATAATTTATTAATGACGGTGATTGTGTTGTTTTGACAAATCATTGTGCGTCTGTGTGGTTACAGTAAACAGAGGGCTTTCATGTGAAGCCATTAAGTTTCAAGGCTAGACAAGCAAAGAGTCTACAAGCAAAGAGTGTGGTTCCTGTCTTTCCTTATGTTATTTGAGAGTGGGTGTTTCTAGAGATCTTGTGGTATGATTGCCACATTAGACATGGCACATGCAACTCCATATTCAAACAAAAGCAAGTAGAACATGAAAAAGATAATGATGTGGCAACTGATGTGACCTGTTGTTGGTTTGTGAAAAACTACCTAAATGTCTAATGTGGTCCTCTTTATTATCAGAAGATAGTTGATAAAATTACCACTGTCCCCAAAATGAACAAATGCAATCTTATTCTTTTAGCCACAGTTTTAAAAAGGCGGATAACAGATTAAATTTTGTCTCCACCTTAAAAAAGGTGGAGACAAACTGGGATGGTCTTGAACGCACGTCTATGTTTTCTGTCGGCGCGTCTATGTTTTCTGTCGGCGCGTCTATGTTTTCTGTCCGCGCGTCTGTTTTCTGTCCGCGCGTCTATTGTCTATGGTCCTGTCCGCGCGTCTATGGTCCTGTCCGCGCGTCTATGTTTTCTGTCCGCGCGTCTGTTTTCTGTCCGCGCGTCTATTGTCTATGGTCCTGTCCGCGCGTCTATGGTCCTGTCCGCGCGTCTATGGTCCTGTCCGCGCGTCTATGGTCCTGTCCGCGCGTCTATGGTCCTGTCCGCGCGTCTATGGTCCTGTCTGCGCGTCTATGTTTTCTGTCCGCGCGTCTGTTTTCTGTCCGCGCGTCTATTGTCTATGGTCCTGTCCGCGCGTCTATGGTCCTGTCCGCGCGTCTATGGTCCTGTCCGCGCGTCTATGGTCCTGTCCGCGCGTCTATGGTCCTGTCCGCGCGTCTATGGTCCTGTCTGCGCGTCAATGGTCCTCAGTGTTGTGCCAGTTCACAGCTTTTCTGAACTAGTTCAAGTTCAGTTCATACATGGTCAAAGAGAACAATTCACGTTCAAAGTTCACGATTTTAATTCTGAACTAGTTCAAAGTTCAGTTAATTTGACTTTATTCGTGAGATATTCAAATAAATATAGAATATATATATATGGTTCGGAGTGACTCCCTGGAGAAGGTCTTTGTGTAATATAATTAGTATTAGTAGTGCAGAGTCCACTCGCCAGACCTCATACTCAATGTATGTAACAGATTGTTGTGTGCTCCACATTTACCAAGACTTGGGTTCTCCGAAGTGTAGGTAGTTGATACTGTACAGGTCCATGTCTTCAGTGTGCCAGGAGAATGAAGTTTTCCACATCCCAAAATACAGATATGGTGTGTTAACGCCTTGGATAGATACACCGCAGTCCTCCTCGATTACATCTAAGATGGAGTTTAAGTGGCCAATGTTCCACTCCTCCACATCCTGCGGGACAAGATTAAGTCAATAATTTGTATGAGAGCTTTATATTGAGTGTAGGAAACTTTAAAAAGTAAATAATTGTCCCCACCTCATCGTACAGGCTGCCACCAACATCAGCACCATATATGGGTGAGACAAATGTGAGGTTCTTCCAGTATTTTCTCTCAAGATCTTCATAATTTAAGTACCGTGGTGTGCAATACCTGTGGAAATTTGAATGTAGTACTATAAGCCATAATTATGTATTAACTACATCCAGTGGCAATAGATGACACAATTTCAAAATTGTGTCATCAATTGCCAATCTTATACTTACATATCACTATTCGCTAATCTCCGAAATTCCTGCACACTCAGAGGCTTCTTTTGAATATTGTATTGAGTAAACAGCCCAGACTGGCCTGCTACCATCTGTTGTATTGGGGCATCAATCATTAAGTCATCTATATCATCATAAGTTCGTCGAGGTTTCCATCCTTTTGGGGGTATAACCTAAGAAATTATGTGAAATTTACATGACAGACAATCCAAACTTCAAATGAAATGTTCAATGAAATGTTTTAGGTTTTCAGACTGACCTTTGCCAAACCTGCACGATGGGCACCTTGAGATTCCATATAGACCAGGTACTGATTGAAATCCTTGAATTCTTCCATGGTTGGCCTGAACGTCATTATTTTGCAGGTGGGGTTAGCAGGGGTGCATGCCTCTGCTCCCGCCATCCTGCTGTTTTTCTAAAATAATAAAGTGACACAATTATAGTACATAAGTAATCTTGATTTATATAGCAAAATTCAAGCACTTAACAATGTTTTTGGAGTACCGAACACTGGCGCAACAAAGCTCAACCCATGACCATTCATACTTATCACATGCAGACACGGGGAGAACATGCAAATTCCACACAGAAAAACTGGAGGGGGAACTGAACCGAGTCTGACTGTGAAGCTCAAGTGCTAACCACTGCCCCGCACACATTTTCTAACCAATGTATGGCGTTTAATGCATTATACTTTTAAACCACTAGATGGAGGTAGAGTTTTTATGTTTTATCCCCTTTCAGCTCGCTTGGCAGTAGATTCTGCCCGGTGTTGTTGGGGACCCCATCCCAAGTTGGACTTTGCAAGGAAAAGGAACAATGGGGATGCGTCTCTGAATACATTCTATGGCATTGATTTTTTTAGATGATTAAACTCTTTACACACGTTCATTGGTAACAATGTTTATCAAAGAGAAAACAGAATAAATTAAAGGGTAAAGGGCTAAATTAAGTGTTTACGCGTTGAGAAGGTACCGTTTAACGGCAAAAGTTGCATTGGCTAATTAAAAGAAAAAAACAATAGCAACAATATCTTTTAATGTTTGAACTATTCGTGCAAATCTATTAAAAAAATATGAATATGAGTTCCAAGACTGTTTTGGATTTTCAATACTTAAAAAATGACCGAGCATTTACGATAGATCTTTGTTGTGCATCATTATTAGCCAACTAGCGTACGTTTTGTTGTTATACCAAGCAATGGCTGCACAAATAGCACTGGTAGCTAGCTTCAGACGAGATTCACTTTTAAATTTTTACGTTATTGCTTTGACTGGAGAACAAGGAAACAGTGCATGTGTAATTTGCACGATAGTGCCAATTCAAATAATGTAAAATACGACAATACAATAACTAGCTAGATCATACAGCTAAGCTAGTTAACTTCAGCTGGATGTTTAAATGCCCCGAGCACGGTGGCCGCTGCAAACGGGCCTGTGGAGGAGGATGGGCTTTGTAACTACAGCTGGCTAGTACTTAACTTTTAGCATTAGTCAAACGGTTTTCACTTTTTTGACGCAAACACATACAAATCGCCCTTTAAGAAACGTAAACACATATTATAAACATATAAATTAAACTCTATAAAATGCTGTGTGGTGTTCGTGCTCAATGTGCAGAGCTTCTTTAGCTAGTCAACGCTAGCTTTAAATAGCAGCGCTACTACAACATTAATCTTAAAGGGTTAAGGTGTGCAAGTAAGTACATTTTAAACAACATGTGCATAACTAGATTATTGATCACTCAGCGTCGGGGATTTACCTTTAAATTGATAATGCCCTGTTGTTGTTTATCCCTCCCTTGTTCGTACAGCTGATTCACATGACAGTTACCCTAGCGGTAGCTTGTGCTGAACTACCCGACTCTATGGTGTCCACTGATCTCTAGATGATGTGGTCTCCCTCCGCGCATCGAGAGTGTGCGCGTCATGTTATCATCCATACACTGTTAGATCTGTGACGACTCCAGCGAGGATAAAAAGAGCGAACAATTGTGTTTACTAAAAATACTCAAACAATCACTAATATTTAACCGAAACAAACGATTACTTTGCGACAAAACAAAAAAATATGTATTTATATTTATTTGTTTCTGTTTCAGCCGTGACTCCATGACCACCAGGGGTCGCTCGGGATCATTAGAGTAAACATGGCTGCCCAAGATGAACTCAGTAAGTTTCTATCTCTATGGGTATTAACATTTAGATGATATAGTGCCTGCTCATGAACATCATTGTATTTATTGACAGAAAATGCTCGAAAATATGAAATGTGAAGTTATTGTTTTACAATAGATATGGCAAGACAACAAAGCCTGAGCTAGCATGCTGGGTAGGCGTTAGAAGAAGGCCCTATGCACCGTCATGCTCACTATTTCTGTTCGCTGTAACAAAATGTGTTTTCTTGGATTTTACCAGTATGATGTTTTAAAAAGGGGTTATCCGTTGGGATTTGTATGTTTAATGTGCATGCGTCTCAGAAAATGGCCATTACAGAAACATTTCACGTTTGACTGGTTAGATTGCCATGCTAAAGAAGTTGAATGGTTATTAGCTGAAAGCTTTTCTGTCAGATTTGAGATTACATTTTACCATCTTACGTTTATTATTATTCCTTATTTTTTGCTAGATCAATTGGAGCGAGTGTTTCTTCGCCTGGGGCACGCAGAAACAGATGATCAGCTGCAGGATATTATCTCAAAGTTCCTGCCTCCTGTTCTTCTTAAACTCTCCAGTGTCCAAGAAGGAGTTCGGAAAAAAGTAATAATGAAAATAACAATGCCTTGCAATTGTAAAGTGCCGGGTGTTTACGTTGTATCAGATTTTATCACAGTATCTTATCCCTTTGTAATTACACATTCATCACATTGAACAGTCTTATGACATTTCTAACAGGTTATGGAGCTATTGGTACACCTAAACAAGAGAATAAAAAGCCGGCGTAAAATTCAACTACCTGTGGAAACTCTGCTTGTCCAGTATCAAGATCCTGCTGCTGCTTCCTTTGTCACTGTAATTTGAAAGCCTTTAAGTTGCATTGTTCTTAATAAAATCCACAGTTAAGTTGTAGCTGCAATTTTAATCACTAATCTATTTTAACAGAATTTCACTATCATTTATATAAAAATGGGATATCCTCGACTGGAAGTAGAAAAACAGTGCGAGATGGCACCTACCCTGCTCACTGCCATGGAAGGAAAACCACAACCACAGCAAGACAGGTGCAGGACAATACACATAACACTTTAAAGTATATCAAATCAATCTGAACTCTTTTCAAATGTCAATTTAACCTTTTCTTGTAGCCTTATGCACCTCTTGATCCCCACTCTTTACCAAATGAAGTACCCAGCTGACACTACCAAAAGTGGTTTTCCATTTAACTTAACAGAGAGGCCTAAGACTGTACAGCTGCTGCTGGAGTTCATGTTAGATGTATTGCTTATGCCTTATGGGTAAGTTTCAACACTATTTTGTATTCACTCTTCTTTTAATACCAATGAATTACCTCTGAACAAATATAGGTTTGTGCTGAATGATTCTCCAACTCGCCCATCTCCCTCTGCATCCCAAGGGGGGTCAGAGGATGTGGCAAGTACCGGCCAGGGTCTTCCTCAGCCTCCTCCAGGAATGAGTGTTTATGCTGCCAAAAGAGTAATAGGAGAATCGCAGTGGAGTGCTGAGCAACTTGAACAGGTAATTTCATGTTCACTTAGAGATGGACTTACTGACTGAAATGGTTTACATTGTATCTGTGTTGCTTTTAATAGTGTAAACTAGGGATCGTGAAATTTATTGAAGCAAAGCAAGTTCAAGAGTTAGAGACAGTTGTGCATTTGGTGATTGCATCGAGTGATACTCGTCACGGTGTTGCAACTGCTGCAGACCTGGAGCTGAAAAGCAAGCAAAGGTGAGAGGCACCAACTATTTCAAGCTGTATCATTGTGATGTGTGGATTCATTGACTGTGATTGAATCCATCCTATCTCTCTACCCCTTTTCTAGCTTAATTGATTGGAACAATCCTCTAATAATCAATAAGTTGTATAAGGTGTACTTGGGTGATGTTCCCCTCAAAACAAAGGTGGGTTTTGCATTAATAAGTCCAACATATGAGAATGTTATTTAACACAAAGTATTTATCTCAGGGTGGGGCTCTAAAACAAGAGTTAAAACATGAACCCGTGAGTACCAGAGTCAAACTTAAGATTCTGCCTCATTTTCTTCGATCACGATTTGCTGCAGAGTGCTTTCCAGCTAATATCCAGGTACGCTTTTCTTTGATTACTGGTCCTATAGGAGGGGTGTAACAATGCATTGTGCCACAATGCAGGCAATTTTCTATGTTGATTGTTTGTAATTCATATTTAATTTAGTCACATATGCTTATTTAAACTACCCCAAAAACTGCGCACAGTGTGTCTGTGCTATTGTCAAAACTGGGAGCTGGATTCGAAGTCACCACACACACAAACAGGCACCCACAGGCCACTAGAAGGGGAAAGGGGATGGTGCAGTAGACTAGTAAACCATATGTGAGTGTTTACTACCATAATGAGCACATACCCTGTGCATTAATATTAAGCAGTTACATTTAATGTAGTGAAATGCAAATAACTTAATGCTTCAAACTGTGTATTGGACCATAATTATAATATACAACATTTAATACATTTTTGTGTTGTTTTTTTCACACCCAGATGAGAAGTGTTTAATTTTGAGTGTAGAACGTGTTGTGAACCTTGGGTCCTGCGTTGTGAACTGAATGAAATGTGGGATTTATGAATGGTTTTATCCCTACACTTTAAGCATTAATTAAAGTTACTACTCAAAAGCTGTACCTTATTCTTTGAAATAATTATTTGTTCAATTTACAGGTAGTTTATGATGGTCTCTTTGGAGCAAACACCAACAACAAACTGCTGTCACTCACATTACAGTTTGTTCACCACATCTGCATGGTGTAAGAGATACATTTCCACACACATTTTATGTACACTACCGTTCAAAGGTTTGGGGTCACATTGAAATGTCCTTATTTTTGAAGGAAAAGCACTGTAGATAACTTTAAACTAGTCTTAACTGTATAGAAATACACTCTATACATTGCTTATGTGGTAAATGACTATTCTAGCTGCAAATGTCTGGTTTTTGGTGCAATGTTGTAATTGCAGCAAATGGAGGATTCTTTGACGAAAGCAAAGTTGGATGTAAAACAAATCTTATTTCAAATACAAATCATTATTTTCTAACCTTGTCAATATCTTGACTCTATTTTCTATTCATTTCACAACGTATGGTGGTGAATAAGTGTGACTTTTCATGGAAAACACTTGGGTGACTCCAAACTTTTGAACGGTAGTGTATATATATCTATATATATTACACCCACACCAATAATTTTGCCCTGTTCCTATTGCAGATGCCCTGACACAAATAAACCATTGGGACTGATGCTACTTAATGGTCTTACAAAGCTTATCAATGAATACAAGGAGGTAACAAACTCTTCATCAATTTCTTTTTACTTCTTTTTTTCCTCTGAACTCTACAAGTTTTACATATACATTATTTTTGCAGGATCCAAAATTATTGTGTGTTGCATACTCAGCGGTTGGGAAGCTGTCAAAGTAATGATTACCCTTATTTATGTTTTTGTTATTATTATTAAGCAAAATCACTAACTTTGTGTGTTGAATATGTCTGCAGCCGGATGCCGCAGCTTTTCACAAAAGACATAGCTCTTGTTCAACAATTTTTTGAGTCTATGTGTAAGGTAAGAAAAATAGATTCTCAATTGCAATAGTGCCCTGTTAAATAGTGGCCACTAATTTCTGTCTAATTACTTTTAGGAGGAACCAGATGTACGTCTAGCTATTCAGGAGGCGTTATCTATGATGGTTGGTGCCTTTGCTAAATTGCAAGGTGCACAGTTAAACCTGATGGAAGCACTTGTTGCGGCATACATTGTAAAGGTAATAGCTGGAATATTTTTCAAAAAATAATTGGTGTCGGTGTATGTTACAACATGGGCTTAATCAATCAAACACTTTATAGCCTGAAGTGCAGGTTCGTCAGGTTGCCATGAAGTTTGCCAGCACTGTGTTTGCACCAGATCATGTACCGTCCAGGTACCTTCTGCTTCTGGCAGCTGGAGACCTGTAAGTGTGAATGGACATCTGCACTTGCATTTAACCTATTGCTATATACAATACAATATTAACATAATAATACACAATTACAAATGGTTGTTTTTGCTTTTACAGGAGGGAAGAAGTATCTGGAGAGGCTCAAAGAGTCCTAAGGGCTGTTCCTACTAAGATCTTAGAGAAAGAGGAACAGAAATCCATGCCCCCCTTTCCAGATATGGTGGCGTACGTTCAGGAAAAGGTGAGGGCACATTAATTATTCACACATCGATGCCCTACATGTTTTGTTGATGTTGACGGTGATTGTTTGAATAGGCTGCTCAGAGAATTAAAACACCAGCTAAGTACAGTGTTGGGACATCGACTATCCCCTTTAATCCATCAGCATTTTCAGAGGTAAATGTGTTTCTGTCAGGATTATTCCGTTTCTTGTTAATTTATTTGACTCAATTATATCCAGATCATTTTGTACCTGAGGATGTGTCTGGCTCATAGCGCAGGTGTGACACCTGTTACAGCGCGACTTTCAGAAATGCAAGATGATGCCCCAGTCATTGGCCGCTATGTACAGACGCTGCTGTGCTCTCAGTCCATGAAGGATTCTGATGAAAACCCAGTGCATATCTATATAGAGTTGCTGCACCAGCTGCTGAGTGCTGCTGCAGGTGTGTTAACTCTGAAGAAGATGTTGTTTATATATGACCATATTTAATTCTGATCTCTCACACTCTATACTCTGAACTGAAATTCCACTAACTTATTGTATTTCCCCAAAAATGAACAAGGTATTCCTGTTATGTATTGTCTCCTGGAAGTGGTGTCGGTCTGCCCAGATAAGTTGGCCCCCGGATTTGTTAATAAAATTGACTGGATAAAAGTAAGATATACATTCAGGTTTGTGTTTCACATTTAAGTATATAACCAACATTTTTGTTATTCTTTTCAGAGCTTGATGAACACAAACAAAGAAGACATGAGGGAGCTTGCAGCACAGCTTTATGCAGTTGTGGTTTCTAGCATGACAGGCAACGAACTGCAAGCGGCTGTCCATAACCTTGTCAAGATAACCAAAGATAACCATGTGAGTACCCCTGTCAATACCCATGCCTATGACCATAACACGTCACCCCTGTCACAAGATTAATAAAAACATATCTTAATCCAATCTCTTCATGTGTAGAGCCCTGAAACTCAGCATGGTGCCATTATGGCTCTTGGTTTTATGGTTGGACGGTATATGAGTAGAAAGAAAGCATTTAGTCAGCAGCTGAGCAGTACGCTCCAAGACAACGATGACCTTGTGTCATTGGCTACAAAAACAATTGGTAATTGTACATTTTGATGACAAATATTCCTGACCATTCCTTAACACACATCTTTTACTGCTCTTTCAGGCTCCTTTTTGGACAATTCTAGCCCGCTATTGACAGTCGCTGCTTGTACAGCTCTGGGAGAAGTCGGGCGCAATGGAGTCCTTCTAATCCCAGCTGAAGGAGAAGGCTTTACTCAACTATCTGCTGTGGAAAACCTTTTGTCACGCATTCCGTCGGGCAAAGAGAGCTCTAAAGTAAGCCAATTTTGTTATTAATATCTTGGTATTTACTCATTTCACACATCTGTGTTAGATGAAAGAGCGTTCCATCATGACTTTGGGCTACCTACCAGTGGGAGATGGTGACTTCCCACATCAGAGGAAACTGCTGCAGGGTCTCATGGACTCAGTCGAGGTGATGGTTTAACTGACTCACGTTATACATGAGAAGGCAGTCTAAATACAACTGTCTTGATATATTCTATATTTCATAGGCGAAACAGGTAGAGTTGCAATTCATTGTTGGGGAGGCAATCACAAGCGCAGCCATAGGTACAAGCTCAGGAGCGGCCAGAGATCCATGGACATGTACTGAAGAACAATACAGTCCACCTTGTCGTAAGGACCCCAATTATTAATATATTTTGGAATATTAATGAAACTTTTAAAATCACCGTTTGATTTTCCCTTCATAGATGTGAAGAACAATGATGTGGTTCCCTGGGTTCTAAGCTCAGTTCTAACAAAATATATACCCAGCCAAAATCCCCATGTCCGACAAGCCTCTTGTATATGGTTACTTTCCTTGGTGAAGAAACTAAGCCAGCATAAAGAAATAAAGGTATCTTAAATTATTAAACCTGTTGAATTATGTAATTAATCCTAATTTTATTTTTGTATCTATACAGTCCCATTTGAAAGACATTCAGAATGCATTCATTTCCGTCCTTTCCGACCCTGATGGTAAAATGTCACACTCACAGAATGATCCCACCTAAGCAAATGATGAAATTTATATTTGAACTCATGATTTCCTGCAGAGCTGAGTCAGGATGTTGCATCTAAAGGTCTTGGTTTGGTCTATGAGATGGGCGAAGAGAAAGACCAAAAGGAACTCGTGTCAACCCTTGTAGAAACTCTCATGACTGGAAAAAGGTGAACTCAACATTAACCTTAATTATGTCACGCTCTATCTTCGTTCTGCAAAAACTTACTGCAAGATACTTGTATCCTTATTTAGAGTTAAACACAATGTCAATGAAGATACAGAAGTTTTTCAAGGGGAGAATTTAGGAAAAACACCTGACGGGTAAGAACTGAATAATGCTGTTACTAATGCTGTTACCAATACTGATAATATTTATCATGAGTTTACCTTTTACTTCCTCCTCCCTAAAGTCACGGTTTGTCCACTTACAAGGAGCTCTGCTCTTTAGCCAGTGACCTGAATCAACCTGACCTCGTCTACAAGTTTATGAATCTGGCAAATCATCATGCCATGTGGAACTCTCGGAAGGTACAGGATCCATAGGACCTCGATGGGTCCGGTTTATAGTTTTGTTATTTTGATAATGTGCAATGTCTTCTCTATTCAGGGAGCAGCCTTCGGGTTCCACATAATTGCTGCTAAAGCTGGAGAACAGTTGGCACCTTTCTTGCCACAGCTTGTGCCTCGTCTGTATCGTTACCAATTTGATCCAAACCTGAATATTCGTCAAGCCATGACCAGTATTTGGGATGCTTTAGTCACTGATAAGACTCTGGTAGGATTATATTGCATTACTTTTATTTTCTGGCAATCTTGCATAAACATGTCTATAAGTACAGTGTGTGGCTCCTGGAGTTGGCATCGGCCTCTTGACTACATCTCTGATCAGGGCTGTCTTTGTTTGGCTTGTTAGTTTAGTTGAACAGCCATGTCTTTAGTGTTGAGTATGTTTTCAATAGTGCCATACTATTTCTATTAACTCCCCTGACATGTTCCCTGACTCATGTTTCGTGACCAATATTCTCTAAACAAACCTGAATCCAGCTGTTATTTTAGTGTTGTAAAAAAAAAAGATTGAATAGACTGTAATTGTAATTTCTACACTGATCACTCGATTTGGCTGTAAATATCCTTTAATTAAAGTTTTCACTCCACACCACCACAATGCCATGTCAGAAATGTAAAATATTTTTGGCTCTGACTTTGCCTGTATAATTCAGGTGGATAAATACCTCAAGGAAATTCTGCAGGATGTTCTCTCCAACCTGACAAGTCCCACTTGGAGAATAAGAGAGTCCAGGTACAGATATTACATTGCTGTTTACTACCATATTTAGTCTTTCATTTCTTAACTTAATTCACTTGTTGCAGCTGTTTAGCTCTCAATGATCTGATCAGAGGTAGACAGGCAGAGGACCTCACTGATCATCTTGCAGAAATGTGGGAGACACTATTCAGAGTCCTTGATGATATCAAGGTTTGTCAAATAGTAATAGTATATGTTCAGACTGGATGATACTGAGATTTACTTGCATTTGTATACTTTTTTCAGGAATCTGTGCGGAAAGCAGCTGATCTTGCACTGAAGACTCTTAGTAAGGTGCTTACAACTCTTCTGGGTTTCATTTTTTCTCTAGTTGGCAGAGTGATCATGGAAAATTAGGCAATACAGCGAGTTTTCCATCACAGCAGCAGCTACTTTATTGACGTAACATACACATCAGTTTTATGGCAATCATTGTAAATTGATAACCCTATGCTAAACTACTGTCCTCACATTTTCTCTTGTTCAGGTGTGTATTCGTATGTGCGAGTCCACTGGCTCTGGAGCTCAGAAGACTGTGTCTGTGCTGTTGCCAACTCTGCTGGAGAAGGGCATTGTGAGCAGTGTCTCAGAAGTGCGCGCGCTCAGGTAGTGGTTTGTATATTACAATTGGAACAAACTTGTTCAATGCTTATTTTTTATATTGTGTCCCCATGCTGTGTTTGATACCATCAGTATTCAGACCCTGGTGAAGATTAGTAAAACAGCTGGTGCTCGGCTAAAGCCTCATGCTTCAAGACTTATCCCAGCTCTTTTAGAGGCTCTGAGCACACTTGAACCACAAGTCCTCAACTATCTCAGCCTTAGGGCCACTGAGCAGGAAAAGGTATTACTTAAATGTTATTAAGTTATTTCGTTTTTGAGTAACTTCAAAGAAATCAAAGTCATACATCTGTGTATAATGTTACTTAGAGTGCCATGGATGCAGCAAGACTCAGTGCTGCCAAGTCTTCTCCTATGATGGAGACAATTAATATGGTAGGTATCACTATCACTCTACCAGACAGTTTTAAATTCTGGAAAACAAAAGTATGTGTGTTTCTCTCTTGGGTCCAGTGTCTGCAGCACCTGGATGTATCAGTGTTGGGAGAGTTGGTCCCCAGACTCTGTGAGCTCCTGAAGAGTGGCATGGGGCTGGGCACCAAGGTAAACAAGCCTTATCTATGCTGTCGCTCGACACTAAAGGGGCGTTCACACCGGACTTAACTTCGGCGTCAAAAGCGTCAGGTTTCCATTGAAAGTGAATGGTGAAGCGCGTCAGGTGAAGCCGAGAGCCCCGGCGTCACTTGACGCGCGTCAAAAGCTTCAAGAGTCGCGCGTAATACGCGCTCACTTGAAGCTTTTGACGCGCGAAACGCTCGCGTATCAAAACAATCCCTCTGACGCCGAAGCTGAGCAAAGCTGAGCTTTTGAAGCTTTGACGCGGGCTTCAACCAATCAGGAGACGAGGAGCAGCAGCAGCAGAGGGTCTGTCTCTGTCATGAAGAGAAGTCATGCTGCTGCTGTTTTATTGTCATTATTGTTATTAGTAATATTATTTGTATGAGTAGTAACGTTCTGAGTAACAAAATCATTGTACACATGCTGTGTAGTAAACGTAGTTTATTTAAAATAAGAACAGGCTGACGATGAGTCTGGCTCAGAGCAAGGCAGCTCCGGGCGGGCGAGAGCCGGGGCGAGGCAGGGAGAGGCGGGGAGAGGCGAGCGAGAACCGAGGAGAGGCAGGGAGAGGCAGGGAGAGGTGAGCGAGAACCGAGGAGAGGCAGGGAGAGGCAGGGAGAGGCAGGGAGAGGCGAGAGCCGGGGTTTGAGAACTCAGACTGGGCAAGTGACATGCGGAAGTACCGCTGAAAGCGAAACTCCTCCGTACGCAGCTCCTGGAGTAAATGACGGAACTCTGCAAACACTGCAGCCTCTCAAGTCTGTGGTGAACCCAGAACATGTTTTGTTGAAGCCCTACAACAACGTTATTTTGCTTTATATAACAAATAAAGGCTCGCTGCTCATTGAAAAATCCACCGCTGTCCTGACTACAGACAACAGAGAAGCTCCTCCCACCGGCGTCAGGCGCGTCACTCGCGTCAAAAGCTTCAAGCACCAAAATGACAAAACTATCCCGGCGTCAGTTGAAGCGCGTCAAAAGCTTTTTGAAGCTTTTGGTCTGAACGCGCCTTAACGTTGTAGTACTTTATATTGATCTTATTTTTTGTCTCCATAGGGCGGCTGTGCAAGTGTCATAGTATCCTTAACTGTGCAATGTCCCCATGACCTTACCCCCTACTCAGGTGCATTCATTATTACACAAATTGTACTACTCAAAAATATGTAAAAAGCACTGATAACGAAGGTTATTGCTTGTGTTTTTGATTTTAAGGTAAATTGATGAGTGCCCTCTTGAATGGTATTCATGACAGAAGCAGTGTTATACAAAAGACCTTTGCCTTTGCTCTTGGACATCTTGTCAGGGTGAGGACATTTGTGACTTTTTGGCCAAATCAGTTTGATTCATCATTCTAATGATTGTGTGCTTCTATCAGACCGCAAAGGACAGCAGTGTTGAGAAACTTCTGCTGAAGCTACACTCTTGGTATTTAGAGAAAGAAGGTGAGAAACTTATACAACTGCTGTTCAAACAAAATTTAAGGTTTGAGATGCTTATATTTAAACCCTTGATGTGACTTTTGTTTCCACTAGAACCAGTTTACAAGTCATCTTGCGCATTGACTCTACATGCCATCAGCCACTACAGCCCAGATGTGCTGAAGGGCCATGCAGGAGTGGCTTTGCCTTTGGCTTTTCTGGGGATGCACCAGGCTCCTGGTCCTGACGAGGAAAAAGGAGAGAGCCATGATGCCACTTTGTGGGGAGAAGTTTGGCAGGATAACGTACCAGGTTACTACTTCACTTTTTACTTCTCCAGAGGTGGCAAGTAACTGTATTTTTATTTGTGCAGTGTATTGTCTTGGTATCTGTAGTATAATTCACTTTTTTTTTTTCAAACATTAAATGGATAACACTGTCACAACATAAAACATGGTTGAAGTTATTAGCCATGCTTCTAAGAAGCAAACCTCAACAAATGAATTTACTAACTTCAGATAACCAGTCAGGTTAAGTTCTACATGGTTTGTCATATTCTCATATTAGTTAAGGCAATGCTTAAAATATCTCAAATGAATATATTTTTAGTCAAATGTTTTTGATGAATAATTGACGAAGTGCAAACAAAAGTTTGTATATTTACATATAATAAATGTATATTTCTGTTGTCTAAGGGAGCTTTGGTGGCATCAGACTATACATGACTGAGCTCATTGCCATAACTCAAAAGGCGCTCCAATCCCAGTCGTGGAAGATGAAGGCTCAAGGTGCTGCTGCCATGGCTACTGTTGCTAAGGAACAGACTGGTTCTCTGGTGGCCCCACATCTGGGTCTGGTTCTCACCGCTCTATTACAGGGTCTGGCAGGACGGACCTGGGCCGGCAAGGTACAGAATTATTAGAAACTTTGTGGAAGGCAATTGATTGAAAATATTTTTTTGGTGCAGGAGGAACTGTTGAAAGCTATTGGATCTGTTGTATCAAAATGCAGGTGACTGACTACATACATTTTTATTCTTTACACATTGTAGCAAAAGACTATTTCTTTTTTGCTGTTTAGTACGGAGTTACAGAAACCTTGCTCAGGGCAGCCCACCATCTCAGAGATCCTTGATGTGGTGTTAAAAGAATGCCGCAAAGAGAGCCTTGTTTACAAAATGGCTGCCCTGCACTGTGCTGGAGAGGTACTCCACAGCAGCCAAGAGGACTGTTTCGGGATAATGATGGAGATACTTCTGCCTCTCATCAAGAAGGTATCTTTGTTATTCATTGTAAAAATATTTAAAGAGTTCAAAAAATGTATAAATTGAGAAAAGTGAATAACGTATAATTTCTATTACAAAAACAGAGTTGTCCAGAAAGTCGTATTTCATCAAAGCAATCGCTGGATGATGACGATACTGACCGTAAAGAGAGAGAGCTGAAGACTGAAGTCCTGCTTTGTGCTTTTGAAACTCTTGGCAAAGTTTGGCCCAAAAATCCTCTGACTCAAGGTGAATTAGTCCATTGCCATTCCTTATTATTTCTGTATTTGTAAACATCTTTTTTTCGCAGTGTCTTATCAAGCGGAGGTTTGCACCATTATGTGTGACAACCTCAAGTTGAACACATGGAAGGTCCAACTTGCCATATTGAGCTGCATGAAAGCCTTTTTCGAAGAGTAATTACATTTTTTTTTGCATGACTATATATTAATTGTAAAGTTCTGGAATAAACTTTTTAACCCCCAATAGGTTACTGCTGTTGGGAAAAAGTAATCAAGATGTGAATGCTCTCACTCAAATACTCACAGAAACCTGTGCAGCTCTTACATATCCTTTAGGTAAATACAATGCCCTGACGAAATTGTTTATGTAATGAGTTACTCAACCTAAGTGTTCTTCTAGAAAATAAAAGTTATTCTTCAGTGCGGACAGAAGCTTTGTCGGTGGTAGATCTGATTGTTAAAAGAACTGGGGGTAAGCATCTGTAGATTTCTTATTGTCTTTAATAGATTTACAGCTTATCGCCCTTTGTTTCTGACAGAAAGTGAAAAATGGGAGTGCATGACAGCGAAAAGCCGGGAGCAGCTACAGCGCTCACTGTCCACACTGCAGTCCGACAGCAGACCGGATCTGAGAGACAAGGCTCAGGAGCTGCGCCGCCACATCCAGAGCCAGCCATGAGGGGGTGCAATGGCATGCCATTTACTGCAGATGTTTCCATTGGAATTTATTTGAGGGTTTCTTCATGTTCTTACTGATCATGCACAATATCAACTTTTAACTTGTTCATATGTGAAATGGAAGTGTTCAACACATGTTTTAGCAAATTACTGTAGCATTAGGCTATTGTAATATTACTTCTCGTTTGTACAAGATAAATAAACCAGTCATTTAAAAAAGGTGTATTTATTGACATGTTTAATTTTTAGGCAAGCTAGATTATTTAACGACAAGTAAGCATTAGAGAATGTGTAGATTGCTTCAATATAACTTACTTTTCTTTATCATGTAGCTGCATCCTGTCTAGTAAACAATAGTTTATATACCAAGTGCATTTATAAAAGGTGTGGAAAACAACGCAGTTAAAAAGGTTATTGTGCAGACGCATACATCAATCAATTCCCAAACTTGATTCTCTGCTTGTCCTTTTGGCGACCTTTGTCTTGACTTTTCAAAGGGAGATTTGAGTCACTTTGGCTGAGAGCTGATCGACTCACTGTAGACATCCCATCCACAAACTTTGTTTTGAACAACACATTGGCGTTGGTGAACATGCCGTCCTTCAGGGAGACGACGATGAACTGTAGGTCCATGCACACAATTAGAAATCCTTTCACAATTACAACATTTTAGTTACTCCACTGCCAAACTTACCTGCGAGTGTCGGAAATGAGTGCGCAGCATTTGTCCAATATTTTGCGTGTGTGAAAGATCCAGAGCCGCATCAACCTCATCCAAGATGTAGATGGGAGCAGGTTTGAACAGCAACATCGCCAGAATGAGAGACAGCGCCACCAGAGATCTAGATCAGGCACATAAAAGTAGTATTAATGTTAATAACTTAAGCCTTATATAAAACGAACTGATCCAGGTCATGGCAATTTTGTAAGCACTACACAATGTCAAAACCTGGAAAAGAAATTCTCAAACACTGAACACTCCAGCAAAATAAACATGAGCGATAATCAGATTTCAATAAATTAAACCCTTAGTGTCTTTTGCAACAACAAAAAATCAAGGTATTGAACGTGATGTGCGAGGCTTTCAATTACCTTTGACCGCCACTGAGCTCAGTTAAGTTCTCCTTCCACGTTTTACCCAAAGCAACTTTGAACTCCAGACCCTCAAGGACCCCACCTCCCTGTGGGGGTGCCAGTTTAGCTGTAGCTCCTGGTAGCAGCGTAGAGAAAATGGAACCAAAGTCCTTGTTTACCTGAGAAGAGACATCAACTTGAGGACATTGAATAATACGCGTTTATACAATAGTAGAAAAGCGGCAAACCTTCTGCCACGCCAAATTAAGGGCTTCATTTTTCTTTTGGTCCAACTCCTCAATAGTTTGTAAGATCTTGGCTTTGTCGTTCTCTACTATCCTTTTCCTCTTCATAAGTTCATTGTACTGAAAGAAGTCAAAATAAAATTAAACTCTACAGACCATTATTAGCACACGCATTGGTTATTCTTCACTTACCCTTTCCTCTGCCTCATTGAGCATGTTCATGGCCCTCTTATTGACATTTCTTTCAAGTTTGGTGGTAGTCTCCTCTAGCTTCTTCAGGCGTTGGCCAGCCTCTCGAGGATTGTTGGTTTTAAAGTCATAAGACGAATTTGGTTGACCAAACAAGTGGCGCTCTGATTGTATCCAGTCGTGTTCCTCCAACATGCGTGATACCTGTCCAAACAAAAAACCGTGAGAAACACATTTTTCCTGCAAAGTCCTGCAAACAGCTTCTTTTTCCTACCTTGTCAGCAGCATCCTGGCTTTCTTTGCGGTGTTTGCTGATATTGTGTTCCATTTCTTTGATTTTCAGTTGCATCTCGTTGTTTTTCTCACTTATTTTATTCGCTTCTGAGCTTTTCACCTAATAATTTCCATAAAAGGTTAGTCATTTGTTTAACAGTCATTTAGCACATTGGTAGACTGAACAGTAAAAGTCACCTTAAGTTCCTTATCCTGAGTCATAATGATTTCTTTCTGTTTGGTCAGTTCTTCCTGTGCTTTCCGCACTGCATCCTAAGAAAAGACAAATTATCATTTTAACATTTTTTTCACATTATTTTACAATTGAATGTATTCTCCAACTTGCAAAAACTTTTTTTCCCATATATTCCCAGCCCTAATTTTGATATGATACTACATAAATGACATAATGCAAAGCAGTATTGTAATTTACCTTATTCTGGGAGATTGTGGATGACAAGGCATCAATCTGGTCCTGAATAGATTTTATGGCCTCCTCCACAGCTTGGATCTGTTGCTCATAACCAGCCTGCTCTCTGCGCAGTTCCTCCAGCTCAAGAGCAACAGCATCAGACTCCTGCACGAAATATATACATTTAAAATTATTTCAATCCTTTACATAAAACAAAATACCAGGGCATAAAAAATCCCCAAAGTTAGTAGTTACAAGCCTCTGAAAATACAAAATTACAAAAATATCAAAAAACCATATTTTACTATAATTATAATTAATTATATATATATTATATATATATATATATATATTATAGTAAAATGTTTTTTTGACAATACATAATTACATATAAATATAAAAATATGTATTTATTATTAGTAAAATATGGTTTTTTGATATTTTTGTATATATTCCGTTTTCCCATTACTTTGTACACACTTGATTTTTTTAATGAAAATAAATATATTATAAGAAAAGTACAAAAATGAATGTGAACATTTCCCCTGAAAATAAAATCATCAATAAACATGTCGTGCGAGCAGCATGATCCAAAATAAAAGTATGGAAAATTATCACTACAGGATCGAGGTTGTTTTTTCATGTTTATGGGCTGTATTTACTAAGATATATCAGATTGTGCTATGGAGGTGGTGGTGTTTTAGCTTTTCTTCTTTCTCCAGCAAAAAAAAGTCTCGTCAAGTCTTTAAAGTAATAGATGGTGTAAATAAATGTGTATTCTGACCTGCTGTTTCTGCTTTAGTTTCTTCTGAAAAGCATCAGCTTTTGACTTTGCTGAATTTAGTTTCTGCTGAGCAGCCTTGAGCTCCTTCTCCCTCTCAGCTTCGGCATTCTTCATCTTATTCTCCAACATTTTGTACTTCTCTTCAGCCCGTTTCTGCACCTCTTTAGTAGATTGTAGTTTCTTCTCACTCTCCTCTGGTTGGTTTGAAAATAGAAATAAATTACTTTAAGAGAACTTGTGCAGGGAAAGCCACCTGCACATGAATGAGCAGACCTATGGCTTGGCGCAGTCTTTCGAGCTCCTCCTGCTGTTGATGAAAAGAGCTCTGCTGCAGTTTGGCTTGAAGAATCTGTTCTTCCTCTGCCTTCAGCTCAAACTGTTGCTTCAGGCGCCGATATCTGCTCAAAATATAGATGTTTGCCGACATATTTTTATTTTCCAAAATTTTGATTTTGTTCAAAAGACGATGTACTTTTCAGCCGTGGTCTTTACGCTGGCCAGCTGAACTTCAGTTTCTTTAAGTTGGTTCTCTTTTTCAATCAGATTGTCCTGAACATCCTTCAGGGCCTGTAAGCTGGTCAAAACTGATGCTGACTGAGATCGAGCACCTGCAATTACAATAACCATTCAAATACCAGATTTGTGTACCATTTCATTGCACAGTGCACATTTAAATTTGGGCTGCATGATTTTAGAGAAAAATCTAAATGTAATTTTTCAGACCATTGCATTTATGATTTGATTTGTAATTTCTGTTATAAAGCAGGCATAATGTTCAAAGTGTATTATGGAAATTCATATTTGAGGGAAAACAGAAAAAAATATTACAATTCCTTTGAGAAAATGAAATGGCAAGCAAATTTTCATTTAAAACTAAGATAATTAATTATGTCAATGTAATCTAAATAACTGCAGACTTTGTGATTGTCTATTTGCAGACAGTAAAATTGAGATTTCGATTACAGTGCGATTAATTGTGCAGCACTAATTTAATCCATGCAATGATACACACTTACCTCCGGTCAGTGTTCCCTGTGGGTCAAATATATCGCCTCCGAGTGTGACAGTTTTAGTCATCACCTGTTTATCAAAAGCCACCCTTTTGGCATTGTCTAAAGTATCACAAACTAAAGTTGAGCCAAACACATACTCCATAGCTTTACGAAGGTCAGATTCATAGCCGACAAGAGACAGCGCTGTGTGAACATTGTTTTGCCCAACCTAACAGGAAAAAAAGGTAAACATCTATGAATTGTGAATATCTCTGCAATATATCATAAAGTGGTGATCCCTCACCAGGTTCTTTGCAGTGCTGACCACTCTGTCATTGAGGGTCCTGGCAGAGATTTTGTTAAGGGGAATGATTGTGTATCTTCTCTGCAACTCACCCTTCTCCAAAAGTTTCTTACCAGTCACCTAAAACACATGTACAGAGCCTGTGTTACAAAGGATGTTTTAATAAACCCAGAGCATTCACTTCAGAAAGGACCTCTTATGTTACAATGGAAGTTTGAGTGTTTATATCTTATCCAGATGAATACACAAATACATGAATACATAAATCATGTTTTTGCATAGCTATAAAATGATGAGAAAGTTTTTGTGTGTTAGCATGCATACAATTAAACAATTTAAATTGTAAAATGGTCAAAAATATTATTTGAGTGAGAGTCAAATTAGAACTACTTCAACTTTTAAATTCAAGAGGAAAAAAACCTCTGGCCGCAAGTCCTCATAAAATGCATCCAAGCTCTGGGTTAAAAAGGGTGATGGAGAAGATGAGCATGTGTGTACCTCAGTGTCCACAACAATATTATACAGCCGCCCTCCGGCCACCACCTCCAAGGCCGTGGCATAAGATACATCTCGCACAGAGATCAAGTTGGCCAGTAAACCTTTGACATTGTTGCGGTCCCACCCTCTTTCTGGATCCCTGAATATAAAAACATAGAAGTTTAATTTTCCTTTAGCAACACTTAAGATATTCCAATCAAGTTATATACTTACTTATAGTCAAAGCGCAGGTTAGGAAAACGTGACACCAGACTTTCATAAGTCTCTCTAAGTTGAGAGACTTCCCGAGACAGTTGTCTCTTTTGATCCATCAGACTCTCTTCCATGCCATCTGATTGTAGCAACACAAAAATAAATAAAAACATACATAACTATACACATGAAATGAAACAAGCACATTACCCTCATAGTTCAGTTTTCCCAGTTCAGCTTGCAGTTTCTCCCTGTTCGTTCTGACGGCATTAAGAGCGTCCTGGTCCTTCTTGTAACCACTGTCCATCTTTTTTACCTCTGCCTGCTTGGTTTTCAGTTCAGCTTGGGCATGTTTCAGAGTCATCTGGGCCTAATGCAATTCATGAAAATTTAGTAACCACTCACTTTACAATGAACATTACTAAGTGCGTGGCATGTTACCTGCTTTTCTTCAGTATCTGCTTTGCTCATGTCATTCTTACAGGCCATCATTTGTCCAGCCAGAGTGGCCTCCTCGCCATCTTCATTAGTAGAAAGACCTGCAGAAACTGCCTTGAAATGCTGTTCAGCAGCTTCCAGAGCAGCATTGTCCTCATTTCCTTCTTCTTTTAGAACAAGTAGCTGTTCAGTAAATTTAGCAACCTCCTTTTCTTTCACCACAAGCATTTGTTTGTCCTTTGGGAAAAAGTGAGGTGTGGGGGGGGGTACACTCAATAAAATGTCAGCTTTAAGCATAGTAATTATCTGAAGAAGGCCTTACCTCTTGCATGCTTTTGGACAGCTCTTTCTTTTTCTTTTCTTCATCTTTCAAATTCTGTTTTTTCATATCTAGAGAACTTTGCGCTTTAGCATCCACTCGCTGTACTTCAGCGAGTGATTCCTCCAGAGTTTTCAAAACTCCATTTACCTCCTAAAAGATCGATTCACAGATTACTTATGAGAACAAGAAACTTGTAAATATTACTATTTTTACCTGATCCTTTTTCTTCTGCAGTTCATTAATTTGAGCAGTCAGTTCGTTAATCTTGCCTTCATTCTCAGCTATGGATGCTTGCATCTTCGTGATGTTTTCTTGCATCACTCTAAGATTTTCTGCTGATTTTGTCTTTGTCTCTTCAGCGCATACAAACAGCCAAGCCACATACAGACGAGACAAATGCTGGATCTCACGCATCAGCTTCTGGTATTCCAGGTAAGATGATCTTTCCTATTAAGAGGATATGTTACTCAAAATTCTTGAAAGCAGATTATCTATGCTTCACAAACTGGGTAATTGTTAAACACACCTCCTGCAGTTTCTGCATGGTTGGGGTAATTTCCTCATGCAGAATCTGAAAGTATAACATGTTACATTGTATTTAGGGGGACAGGAAGTTAAGGCCAAATTTTTACTCACAGTCTGAATTTCCTTTAATTTGGCCTCTTTCTTTTCAATAGTTTTTTGAGCACTGATCTTCTTGCACTCATACATCCTTGTACCCGCAGCTTCTTCAATCATAGCAAGGATCTAAACAAAACAGCATAGGTAATATTAGACAAAAAGCATTATAAAAAAAATGTATATTATCTTTTTGTATAGACGTACCTCTGGTGGTTTCATATTCAACACTTTTGTGATTCTTCCCTAAATCAATAAGCACAGTGTAAAATACAAAATCACTGATGAAGGAATATGGTATATTGTTAATCAAAGCCATCGGCTACTGTACAGACCTGCATGATAAGGAAATGAGGGTTGTTGACATTGAGTCCAACAGAGCAGAAGAGATCCTGGACTCTGTTATTGTTAGCATTCACTCCATTAATAAGGTATTTGTTTCTTCCACCAATTACAACCTTAAATGCATCCATAATAACAAGGCACATGTAACGCCACAATTATACAATATATTTTATTCCCAGTCTGTACCTGTCTGGTGATGGTAATCTCGTCATGAGTCTCAAATCCCAGGGGACTCTGGCTTTTATTTGAGTTGTCAAAAGTAATAGAGACAGTGGCCTTAGTGATGCCAGCCTGGCCATTCTTATAAACCAGATCCTGGAGGTTGGAGGCTCGTACCTATAAACAAAAGACCATGTAACTTCAAACGTGAGCTATTGTGCAGATGATAAAAGAAACTAGTTAGAAAGGGAACTTACGTGAGAAAGATTAGAGATGCCTAGCAGAAAACAAATGGAGTCAAGTATATTGGATTTTCCACTGCCGTTCAGTCCCGTGATGGCGTTGAACAGTGGATCAAACCCGTTGATCTCCGTCCTCTGCGCATAGGACTTAAATCCCTCAATGATAATAGACTTGATGTGCATCTTTTTGCCTTTTTCCACAGACCCCGGACACACAGACGTTAAATCCAACACCCCGTAATCGAGAACTGTTTACAGCCAACAACAGGAAGACTGCGGAAAATTAAAATTTTGGCGGCAGGCACGGGGTCCTACATTTGCGCCCTACACGCTCCAGACAAAAAAAACCCGTGGAGTGTTAATTTTTGAATTATTTCGTTTCTATTTCAACAAATGATCACACAACAACATTATGTTACATATTCCGTTCATGGATCTATAATTTCGTTTTATAAAATTGTCGATGACTAACAAAATATGTGTTTTCTTCAGGCATATGCAGGACAACTACTGCACGGATGGGATTTTGGCGCCATCACCAGGTAAAGTGTGGTAGGAACATGGATAATATCGAAGCAGTAGGAACCGATATTATAATAGATCCATGACAGTATGAGAAAGCATGACTCTTCTGTCAGATCTCTATCCCATTGACTTATTATAATATCATGTGGGCGGCTGCACCTGTAAGTGATGCACGCAACTGTTCTTGTGTCCATGGGCAAGATTCTTTAACCACACTGCGCGCGTGTGTGTGTGTGTGCGCGTGTGTGTATGTGTGAGTGTGTGTGTGTGAATGAGTGTGTTTGTGTACGTTTGTATGGGGGATTTGGATGTAACTGCGCAGAGGACAGTAGTAAGAGGACACAGGGAGCACACAAAACATACGATAAATGGCTGTATATGATTATAGCTATAAAAAATGTCTTAGTGTTTTTACCACAACTGTGTATGGAGTAGAAGTAGAAGAAGTGGAGTATGAATAGAAAAATTCTACGTGTTGTGTCCATAACGAGAGCGGACTGTCATTTTCACAAACCTATCCATAGACCTAGGTAAGAGACCTTGTTTTTAAATAAATATTACTTTATTTAACGTTATGGCATTAATCAGCCCTTTATATGTACTGTATCTCCATATTTACGGTCCTGGTCTCCATAGGTCAACAAATATTCCAAGATGATGTTTAAATGTATTTTATTTTATTAGCTTATTTGACAGGAAAATTGTGCATCAATAAACAATTCTGTAAATGCACCAGAATTAGCCAAGCAGGAATTTTTTCATCTGCAGTCCCTGGACAAGTGCACTCCCTAAAGATAATAACAGTAAATGTCATATAGTTAAAAAGGCAGAAAAACACAGACAGTAGGGTACAACAAGAAAATATACATCACCCATTAAAAATACAATCCACATACAAAAGAGATATTTGCAAAGCAGTAAAGGGACCTAAACTAATGCTTTCATGTCTGCTGTGTTCCTAACCAGTTTTTCAGATGTATTAAACAGTGAGTATCGTGTGAATTCTCAGATGTTTGCTTGGATGGAGTTCTAGTCTCTGGCAGCGGTTACAGAGAAGGCACTCTGACTGAAGGCGCTCCGTCTCAGAGAAACCAGGCAGTGCCCTCGTGCCGCCCCTCTGGTTACCCGCTGAGACAGAGCAGTGTTCCTGATGTGGACAAATTGATTGAGTGGAGGAGATTACTGATTGTGAATTATTTTGTATATTAAACAGAGGTTTGAATACTTGATTAGATTGTCCCAGTTAAAAAGTGTTTTGTCCATTACAATTATTGTATTTTTGTATAATGATTCCGTTGGTTTTAGTGTTGTTTTATTTGGCTGTGACCATGTTGTTAAACAGTAAGTGATTTGAGATAGGACCGTGGAGTACAAACACTTTTGCTGCTTGCAGAGATAGTTGTGACCTCATGAACCGAAAATTTGAAAGATTGAATTTGACTGGCTTACAGATCTTAATTACTTGCGTGTTTTGAATGTGCGATTTGTTTATTGTGATGCCTAGGTATTTGTTTTCTGAAACAATTAGCAATTTTTGATCTGCAATGAAAACATCTGATCATTGATCTGTGGTATTGGACTTGGAGAAAAAACATAGACTGTATTGACGTTGAGTTTTAAGCATGACTGATAAAACTAATCTGTAATATGGACCAAACACTGTGTTTTTTTCATGCACTTGTGATGGATGTTTGCCATGTGCATTAATAACTGTGTCTTACAACAGCATACATTTCAATGCTGACGCAACTAGGACAGACGGAAGGATGGTCATTTATGTAGAGGGGGAAAGCAATGGACCCAAATTAGAACTCTGTTGAAGACCTGTTTTTACTGGGAGTGGAGGAGAGTTGTAGTCCTTGATTCTGACTGACTGGGAGCGATTTGTCAAATAGGATTCAATCCATTTAATTGCATCCAAGGAGAAGTTGAAATGATTGAATCCTATTTGTCAAATAGGATTCAATCAATTTAATTGCATCCAAGGAGAAGTTGAAATAGATAGGTTTTGAGAGGAGTATTAAGGTTGACACTGTCAAATATTATATGGATTCATCTGGGTGTTTTTGTTTTTCTTTAAGAAAGTTACGCGGCACGGTGGCTGAGTGGATAGCACTCTCGCCTCTCAGCAAGAAGGTCCTGGGTTCAAATCCCGGTTGGACCAGGGCCTTTCTGAGTGGAGTTTGCATGTTCTCCCCGTGTCTGCGTAGGTTTCCTCCGGGTGCTCCGGTTTCCCCTACCACAAAAAATATGTACAATAGGTATGGCATGTGCCTCCTGTACTGGCACCCCCACTCCCAAAAAAATAACAATTGTAAACCGCTTTGAGACTCCGATGTGCAGTGAAAAGGCGGTATATAAATAAAAGCTTACTTACTGCTTACTTACTTACATGTCATGGTTTTAACCTAAACACTCTTAGGTTAAACATTGTATTTTTCATTATGTATTGTCCAAATGTTTTTCACTTTTTAAAGGGCAATTGGACAATATAAAATATAGGTTTTAAACCTGCAATTCCCAACAGTAAAACATATAAGACACTGGAAATTTAGAAGGATCTGAGTAATAAGTGGTGCCTCCAATATAGAGAGGTGAAGGAATATACACCTTTAAAGAAGGCTACTTACAGTATATTTGACCACTTGGCCTTGTGTCATAGCAATGTGGGTGAAGTGTCTTTTCTGTGCTTCTCTTTCGTATGATTGATTTTGTATCTTCTAGATGCCCGAATAAACACTTGAATTTTAATTTTTTAAATTAAATTGTGTCTTGCCTAAGGACACAACAACAGTTTGGCACTGTACTGCTGCAGCCACCAACTGTGGCGCCCGGTTTTTCCACAGGTCTCCCAATACATGTATGTACATTTTAGTGATATATAGAACTAAGGATGAATTATCATGCAAGAAAAATCAAACGTTACTGATGAGAATATGACCGTGGCAGCTCAAAAATATATTGAACACATATTTAGGACCTAGTGAGTTTGAGATGTTTGTGTATGATATTATTATGAAATTACAACATGCACAAATGACAAACCCATGTCATTTAAATACCACAATATTTTTCATTATATAGAATTACTTACACAGCAAAAATACATTTTATATGATGGATGACTCCACACACACTGTTTTATTGAAAATGTTGACCACGTTATATAAAGCCTATGATGGACTTATAATAGTCCCCAGTTGTTACTTGTGTTACTTCCACATTCTCTGTGTGAGCAGTGTGAGTGCACTCACGCATCGAGGGGCACGGGACACATAGACAGACAAACCAAATTAAATGCATAGAAGCAGATCTGTGACAGCACCACACAGTCTCCCCTGTTGGAGTAGAAGGCTGTGGGTTTAATGTAGGCACAGTCAAAGTTCCGAAGGTTCAGCGGCCTCTGACAATACTGGTCGCTCAGGACAACTAGCGCACGGACGATGGAATATTTGGCCGAACAACTGACGGCCGTCACTGAACGCACCTTCCCGAAGTGCAGCAGGAAACACGGGTCATCCTACACAAGAAGGCTCACGTTAGACTTATCTCTAAAAACATTTAAATCAATCCCTTACTTAGGTATAAACATTTACAATATTTTATAAATAAAAAAGTAAAATGCATTGCTGTTGAAGTAATTTGTTATTAATGTCAGGTCAGTTAATCTAAGATATATGTAAATATATCTATTTGCTGAATGCCACAATACTACGATTCCTGGTTTCAAATAACCAATGATCTTATTATGATCCCTGAATAACCAAACAGCTGGTAACCCTCTGTTGTAACTGACTAGAATAGTTGTTTTTTGTGAGTATTACTTCTGAGGGGGAAATTAATGAGCATCAAACACTGCGTGACAAGGTCTTGATCTAAGGCGCGTTAGGAGACGCAATATTGCAACTTGGAATGAATTGGAAATATTCAATCTATAGTAATTGAATAATGTGATGATACTGAGAGTGATGTTAGTCTTACCACATCAGGATCTCGGCCATCCACAAGACTTAAGTCCTCCAGAAACCAGATCTCTGTTCTCTTGTAGCTGTCCTGTATGCTGGAGCGTTGGGTTTGGGACTTCTTTGATCCAGATTTTAAAGTGGTCTGAGATTCCTGACATCGCACAATCGATAACTGCACTTGCCTTTTTGCAACTACAATAAGAAATATACAACAAAATTAAAGCAAAAACCAACAACACATTAGAAAAGAATTGATGTTTTACCTGACACACAGAGAAAATGTCTGCCTGGCGACGACTCCTCGATTTCAATAAACTCAATAAGTCTTTGTTTTGCTGGTCTGAATAAAACTCGTTGCATTTCCTCCCGAAGAAGAGACGACATACCTGTGACAAAAGTTGAAATTCTTTTTAGAAAAGACTTAAGAATTGGAACGGCAAGACAAACACAATCGGTGGAGATGGATAATTCTGGCAATGGGAGGGAGAGAGAGGTGTGTGCTGCTATCTGATGTGATGTTCTCATTCACTCAAGCACACACACTCACCCATACATACTCATACTCATACACACACACACTCATGTGCACACACACGCACAAACACACACAGTCATACCATCGCACGCACACACATTCTCAGTGTTTATGAGCTTTTGTATTGTTCATTTAAGCACCATCCAAGTGGGACTCAGGAAGAAGCAATTATAGACCAGTATGTTTGGTTCATCCTTTTATCACTTCAATTAGCGTCCATTAAGAACGCAAACTTTGTGATTCCATATTGAGCTGCTGTTTCCTGTAAATATGGATTTTGTTTTTCTTTATTTACATCTGCTAAAAGTTGTTGTATGTGTTTTTTCCAAGGACTCTATGTTTTGCCTTTTCCATCCTGGTCTCACTGTCTCCACTTTAATACCCAGGTTATGGATCAGCGCCCAGTGTTCTTCTGTGATTAAACAGATTGTGTGGGAAAAGGATGTCCCACAGCACTTTGAAAGGTTTCCATTACCTTATGATAATTCAATCCATGTAATTCTATAGATATGCATTTGATCGCACTATCTCATACTTGTTGAATCACATCCATTATAAGGTGGATAGCGGTTTGCATTAGTTATCACTAATGCACTAATGTTGTAGGCATTAGTTATCACTAATGCACTAATGTTGTAGGCATTAGTTATCACTAATGCAAACTCATATCTTGTGTAAATGTACATTTTTACAGGATTTTGTTCACCAAAAATTCCCCCAAATAGACAGATTTTATTTGATTTGTTGGCCGGAAATGCTGTGGCTTCAATTGATTTGTCACCTTTGTGAAATCATAGACTTTGCACGCTTAAGTGCTTTATTGTTGTTTTTGTGCTCGCTTTGAAAGGCTCTTTACCTCTGAGATGGAAAGATGAGCAGATGGGCAGGAAGTCTATTGAGGAAAGCAAATATACAAGTGTTGAATCTCATGAATAACATATGAGGTGTGTACTTATCAGAAACTTTACACATAGTGTGTTTTCTAGACATGGAAACACTTGCAATAAATAAACTAGGGTTTGGAATAGATAGAGTGTCTCTTTTCCAGGTGCATGTCAGGCTGAAACTTTTTGGGTGAGATTTCTTTGAAGATGGAGCGTGTTGTGTCTGTTCAGCTTGAAAAGTTACTGCACTTTTTATGGTCACATGATGCTTCTCCAACTTGAGTAAAGCAAAGAGGGAAACTGTATGTTATAGAAATGTAGAGATAGACCTGTAACCCAGCCTTTTTTCGAGATCAGATCTAGATCAAACCAAAGAGGACAAAGCTTTGTATATGATTTGTATCAATGTGCTTAAGAGACGTTTTCACTTGAGACATTAATGATGCATGCTTCAGATATAGATACTAACATTGTAGGTCAGAACAAACACCTTAGTTCTTCAAATATTAATGTTAAGCAGTATTACAGATATGACAGAGCCCCACAGTACACATGCAGTCCCTTTTGACGCTGATCCCCCCAAAAAGGATATATCATTCAAGGAAATACACTCCAGTCTGTTCAAATTATTTTCAAATGTTTATAAAAATTGACCCATGAAGATGCTTCCTTCAGGCCGCCTGTTCAGGCAGCCTATACAATAAAGTATACCATAGCTTATCTGGTTTGCACTTGTCTTTGACAACAAGAAGGTCCTTGGTTTGATTCTACATCCAGACATGGTCTTTCTGTGTGGAGTTTGCATGTTTCCCCCGTCTCTGTGTAGGTTTCCTCCGGGTGTCCGGTGTCCCCCACCCCTGACACATGTACAGTAGATCTGGCACTCACCTCCTGTATGGCAACCCATCTCTGTGGAGTGAGAGAAAAAATGCCCACAACTATTGTAAAGACCTTTGTGACTCAATCTCTGACAGATGCTATATAAATAAAGATTGCTTACTTGGGGAACATGAGGCCAGAGAAGGCAGCTGAGCCTTAATTAAACACCTAAAATGTTAGTCCATCTTCTCTCAAACCAATCACTGTTCATATTATTTTCAAATTATAATCATATTTAGAATATTTTGTATATGAAAACATTTGCTTCTTGGTCTTGCTTTCCTTATTATTATGGTTCAAGTATCAACAATATGTAAAGGTTTTTTATGACAAGGTGTGGTTATTGTCCATAGTGAGGGCCAGGAGGCACTGTTCAGCAGCCTCAAAGCAGGATGATAATAGATTCATGGTTGTTGCTCAGTCCGGATGTCTTGCTCTGAATGGTATGGACATGGTGTGGACATGACATCCCGCAGAGGGCAGCAATTGGAACAGTACCAGTCTCCACTCCTGTGACAGCGACTCGTGTAGATGATCAAAAGGAGAAGGAAATATATCGTTAGATGTGGTTGTAATACCATGATCATTTTTGGACTAAAATTTTGAGAAAATTAATGTTTCAGCTCTACATTTATGTAATGTCTTGCGTACTGAAATAAAAATCATACGTACAAACAAGTTAAAAATAAAAATAAAATAATAATATTTTGAAAATATGCTCTAATGAACACGAGACAAATTATGTAAATTAATGCTTTTTGGGGGAACCTCTCTATTTTATAGCTTCAACGTCACAAATCACAGACAATGTAATTGGATGTCAATAACCGGGAAAGCCCTCGCTGGGCTATCCTGCTGCAGTTTATATATAGTACTTAACTTGCAGCCCTTTTTTAATCTTCGGCACCATTGGTGTAAAATCTTAAGAAACCAAAAACAAGATGTTATACCATAACAGCAAATGCATTGTGTATCTATTGTCACCTTTGCAAACACTTTCGTATGTAATTCAGCAGAAAAGAACGAATTTTAGCAGTGAAAACGCGCTGGCATTTGTCGTCGCTACTGTACTAGTACTGTGCTGAACAGTGCGCTCTACAGTCTCCATTGCGCATGACTGTACGTCGTAATATGAAGTAGGCCTCCTGTTTTTCTCCCATCCAAGAGTCCTCCTGGCCCCCACCACTCGATGCAACGTTTAAGTGAGCAAAACACGGAGGCCCTGGCGTTTATTCATGAAGGTAAGGCTCAATGTACCCAAGTCCGACAGACAAGCGTCCGTACGGCGAGGCTGCGCGGTCCGTGTGGAGCGTACACGGTGTTTAGAGCGTGCGGAAGCGGTCGGGCTGCAGAGGAGGCTTTGGGACTGTTTCCGCACGCTTGAGGGAGAGCAAGGCCCAGTGACCCACATTCAGAGCCCCAGTGTGTATGTATGTGAGTGGGCGAGCGTGTGAGGAGAAGGCTGTGCTTGTGTGCGTACGTGCGCGCGTCGGCTCCGTGTGTATACATCTGCCGCGAAAATATTTCCACCATTGGCGATTTTAGTCATTTCTTTGCGGCTCAGGGTTTTCATTCGTCCCACTTATGCAAGGATCGTCTTTCCACGCTGACGTTTAGGTACAGTTTGGCGTTGGGTTTGCTTCATTTTCGTGATTATTATGCCTTCAATGTCAGTGGTTGGCGTGACAGCTTGAGGCTTGGCGCTTGCTTGCTATGTTAAAAGCACCTATTCCTTTTATTTAATTCGTCAACACTAGTGAGTTACCTTTTGTAATTGTGCCTTAGAGCATTCATTAGTTGAACACGATCAAACTCGAGACATTAAAGCTGTCAGATCATGTTGTCTACACGTAGTTTTCTGTAGCAAGCTGCGTAAACCTGCTAGCCTGCTATATGGTTTGCTCTCTTTTGGTTGTATAATGAACACCTGTGGCACAAAAACACATTTCTTATTAAATACACTTATTGTATGCAATGATATGTATGTGCTCTTTTAATAGTAAATGGCAACGTTGCTCGACTAAGTATAATTTTGTTTGTGTAAGATTGTTGACTTGTCTTGTCCTCATTTATGAACTGTAATAAATGCTTAAATGCAGACCGTGTCGTTTTGAATGGCATTACAAATAATACACAGGCATAACATCACATGCTGTTTTGAAGTTATGTCTTTGCTTTCTCAAATGACGTTTATGTATGACTATGACTTTTGATTGATTCATTGCATGTTCCCCCTGTAATAATCAAGAATTTCAGTATTCAGATAATTGTTTACTGCTTTATAAACAGACTCCAAAGCATATCTTCTCTTATAGGTGTGAGTGTAAGTCTCAAAGTATATTTGCATGAAGAGTTGAACATGAAATACACGGACTATTTTTAAAAAGTATTGTCTGATCAGTCTATTTTGATAGTCCTCAAACTCATCACAGTCAGATAAAATGTCATATCTGTGTCCGAAACAAATTCCTCATTCATCGATTATAAAAATAAACATAATTGTCTCTATATTATTGCCTATATCTTTACCTGATACGTGTGTTTAATTCAACCTAAAGTGTCTGTTTACAAAAAATTGATAACGTAATGTTGTTAGTAGTTGTAATATTTATGTTTTAAAATGTAATAACGAAATGACCTATTTATAACACGAGCCAACAAATAAATGACTGTGTGGGTTTGGGAATAGCCTGTGTAGTAAATAATGAACTGGGCCCGTGTCAAATGAATGAGAAGTCTTTGCTTTTGTGTTGTAGGTGAGGTGTGGCCAGCACGTGACGGCCTATCAGCGCCTGAAAGGTTCAAATCAAGAACAGCAAGCTCTCCAGACCTGTGTACATTCCACTGAGTAAATCATACACACGCGCATTATGATTGATCATATTTCAATCATAATTTAAGGAATACCACTTTTTCCAAAACGAATAATATGCAGTAAATAAGTCAGCTCGTTACCCGATGCTGGAATTGCTGCATGGCATGTTTCAAGTTTAGATAAAATATATGTTTACAATAATCAATGAATGGAAAGAATACATCACTTAAAATTATCAAAATTATGTTTGGGTACATCCCAAGTGTTATAGTCAACAATGTCCTTCAAGAATGATGAACTGTTCACCTCTAACTGACTCAAACATCCAGTTATGGTCTGTCTCCTTTGAGAAAATGCCACTAGGGATTCAGCAGTTTCACAATTTGATACAAGAGTTAGAGTAACCTTGTGGAAAATTATGAATGTATTTAGATTTAATATTCAACACATCCAGTGATATATTTATGTTAATGTACATATTTGAAATGAACCTCTCCGGTCTGTGACTCTCTCTGTTGGGGTGGCATATTCATATTATAATGAAACAAATAAACACAGAAATGAACAGCAGCTAGTCCTCTGGTCCCTTATCGTCATTGTTCGAAAGTCTGAGGTCACTCTTTCCACTGTGTGAGGCAGGGGTTAGGTTTTACAACTTCTGAAAATTAAATGCTAAAATAGATGTATTTGTTGAATTAACTATATCATAGTTTTTGTATACCTTATTACCAGAAAGTGGTACTTTCCCTATTGAAATAATGTGCAATCCTGCGCTTGCCAGGGAGTACTTAGAATGATTTTATATTTGCATAGAAGGTTGAATGAAATAGATGGATTTTAAATTGTCGCAAATGTACATTATTTAACTATTTGGACACCAATATTATAACACTGCTATAAAGGCTGTTTGTTTTCACATGTACACCAGTTGTGTAGTATTTATTATGTTCTGTGATTTCCACCATAGGTTCGATTGACACCATGATACATCCACATTCTTCCTCTTTTTCATGACCCTGTGGAGCAGTTTTTGTAATATTTCGTAAAACCTTTTTAAAAACCTCTTGAAGAAGACGTCACCTGAGCACAAGCATAAGCTGTTGGGGGTGAGTTGTAAACTAGCACATACTTGTTTCTTAAATCTCTTCTGTTCTAATGAGATTAAGATTATTTGGTAGTAGAATTTAACAATCTTTTTTACCTTCTCAGGGGGGGTCTTCCAAATGTCTACCTCACGCTTTAAGACCAAGTCACTACAACCACAGCCCTGATCAGCAGCCAACATGACATCTAGCATCGGGTAAAAACAGCAGCTGTGCCCCATCACATCATATATAGACTTAAGTGTGAGCACACAGCTCTTACAACAAGCAGTACAATTGAGTATCATCAAACAATTTAGTTTTTCTTTTTCTTTCTTCTTTTTTTCCCCAAAGAAGAAAACTATAGTCTTGAAACCCAAAGTCACGTGCTCGGAACCTTGTTTGGAAGCACAAAACAGTCCTACCCACACACATGTGTTGTGTGTGACCCAAAAATAAACCTCCTGCTGCCATGTTGGAATTCCTCTCATTAGCCAGCGTCTGTCATTAGCTATTATTAACAATACATTTAAGCTAATTCAAACACAAGAATGTCTGAGAAATTGGTCTGTAATTATGCCCTATTCTCTCTCATAGGGATGATTGCAGCCTCTTTGATGGATTGATGGAAGAAGATGAAAAGGACAAAGCAAAACGGTGACCTGAATAATGAACTTTCCTATAAAATGTAGTTTGTTTTGTTTTTTACTGTTCATTTCCCCCATATTTTAGCGTGTCCCGAAACAAGTCTGAGAAGAAACGAAGGGACCAGTTCAATGTCCTTATCAAAGAACTTGGCACCATGTTGCCTGGCAACACCAGGAAGATGGACAAGTCCACAATCCTGCAGAAAAGCATCGACTTCCTCTGTAAACACAAAGGTCAGGCTTTTGGAGTTGTGCACACACTACTCAAATATTATGATTCAATGTAATAAACATTGTGGTTTATTTTTAAACAACTGAAAAACCAACACTGTCTTTATGGCCATATATTAAAATACACATAGGGATTGGTGTGTGTGCAAAAAATGATTGGCACACATTTACATTGAAGCCAGCATATTTTATGATGCCCTTGTTGATAATACAGTAGTAAACTAGAATTAAGTATTTTTATGTACTTTATTATGTGTATATAAAAAAATGAAGAGTTTTTTGAGTTCACAGTTTGCTGTGCTTCTTGTGTAAATGTTTATGTTATTTTGTTACAAATTTTTCAAAGTGCAGTGATCATAAGGTTTTGTGTTCTTTGTTAACAATTGTTATGTCTGTCCCATACAGAGATTGCAGCTCAGTCTGAGTCCAGTGAAATCAGACAGGACTGGAAACCTCCGTTTCTTAGCAATGAGGAATTCACCCAGCTCATGTTGGAGGTGAGAAAGCATCATCTTTTGGCTCTTATTCAGTGAGCTTGGATGTTACTCATATTCTGGACATTTGTCTTTAGGCCTTGGATGGGTTCTTTATAGCAATAATGACTGATGGAAACATTCTTTATGTTTCTGAAAGCGTCACCTCATTACTTGAACATTTGCCTGTAAGTAACAGCATTTAAAAAAGTATTCATATGCTCAAGCCTGAAGATATTTCATTGCCATTTTATGTGAAAGACCAATGTGGATGACAATTCTGAAGTGGAAGCAAAATTGTACATTTGCTTTGTTTTGTTTTATTTTTATACCTTATCACTGAAAAAATATTGGTCAAAAAGAGTCCACTTGAGTCAAATGTAATCTCAGTATATCTGCGTGATAACTTTGTGTGACGGCCTGGAGGTCTGTTTCAAGAATAGTGCTCACTAACACAACTAAGAGGGATGAAGTCTAAAACATGGTTAGGATTTCAAAAGCTCAAAGAGTACTGATACATTTTTACTCTTTGGCCTAAATGCAAAACGCAATGTATAGTGGAAAACTATAGTTGTTCATCTCTCTACTCCACTGTCAAACCTGATGATGACAGCATCAGACCTGATGATGGCAGCATCAGACCGTGCAGCTGTTTTTCTTAAGCAGGAGCACAGAATAGTGCCACAGTTTACCTTCCATCAGGAACTTCCATAAAGCCATTTTCTACAAAGGACTGTTTATATCAAAATATGTTTGAATGATCTTGTTAAAGTCCAGATCTAGAACCATCCCAATGCAAAAACAGAATAGACTAACAATTAAGTTTTAGAAAGATGTCCACAGCTGGTAAGACATACCAAAAAACTTGCAACTGTAAAGTTTTTGGAGCAAGGATGTTTATTGTTATTTGTGATAACAATAAAATATAAAGTAATGTATAATTTTGCTTTCACACACTTGTATGCCACTTTCAAATAAAATTCCAATAGAATAATGTAATGCTTGTCATGAGACAAAATGACTTGTAATGCCGCTTCACATACTGAGTTCTCTTTTGGTGGTTGCAGGCCGACTTGGTGGACCAAAATTTGTTGAATTTTCTTCCAATTGGGGAGCACTCCGACGTGTACAAGGTTCTGTCCACACACCCTTCTGATGTGGACAACATAAATTCAGATTATCAGAAAAGTGAGTATGGATAATCAAAATTCCCACACTATTATTTTGTATTATTTTCTGTCCAACAGAACTGCGTTTTCTTTTCTTTTCTCCTTTTATTTCTCTTTATAATACACAAATAGCATTAACAACACAAACATATCCTATAATAAGCTAAATCACTCACTTAGGTCAATTAAGAAGACATCCAAATACAGAATACGGTTCAAAGATGAAAGATAAATTATTTTGATATACTGTATTCTGTATAATACAATACAAAGAAAATAAAGTGCCAAAAATAGAATGGTTTGTTATAATTGTAAAGGTAGTTGTACTATGGTTCCCAAACCTTTCAGGCTGAGATCCCTGATGTGTACAATTATACTTTCTTCAGCTTGTTTTGAATCACAGTTTAAGTTATTATTTTCTATAGATTTATTTGCCATGTGACCTTGAACATTTATGACTAGTTGACATAAACTTGAGCTTATATAAACAATCATATATTAATAAAACATAACCAAAAATAAATATTGAGGAATCTCAAACTATTGAATGAAGCACTGATTTAAAAATAAGTAATTTAAAATCTTCTTACGTATTATTTTATCTGTCAGAAAATTACCAATTGCAAGTTGTAATTCTCCTACGGGGATCAATAAAGTATCTATCGATCTATCTATCTATTTTTCCAAAATTGTTTAACCCTATCTGGTTACATAGATTAAAGAAATCACTTTATTTTTCAAATATAATAATAAATCCTGGTTTTTTTCTTGTTTAGCTAAGAATCACATGGAGTTTTGCTGCCATATGCTGCGAGGGGCCATTGACCCGAAAGAACCCCCTGTGTATGAATATGTGAAGTTCATTGGAAACTTTAAATCTCTCAACAATGGTATTTCACACGCTTACTACAAAAATGTGTCTTCTTTACTTTTTCATCCAAATATGGCAGTAATGAAACCTACATTTTATATCTAACCATCGTTTGTATGTTTTGTTTCCTTAAAGTTCCCAATGTTACAAGAAATGGTCTTGCTGGAGTCTTGCAGCGGTCTCTACAACCTGCCTTTGATGACCAGGTTTGCTTTGTAGCTACTGTTCGACTGGCAAAACCTCAATTCATAAAGGTACTGTGACACCAGAGAATTCGTTAATTACGTAAAAAAAAAAAATCTATTTAGCATAAATGTGTTTTTGTCTTTCTCTCATTTGACAGGAAATGTGTACGGTCGAGGAGCCTAATGAGGAGTTCACATCTCGACACAGTCTAGAGTGGAAGTTCCTCTTCTTAGACCACAGGTAAACTTTTAATTCCTAAATTTAATTTATTGATGTTTTATTAAGGATTCCCATTCGATTCTTTTAGCTCAGCAGAAGAAACTCAGGGGTCCTGGGGTCTATGAAGTTGCCAAATGTCATAATTAAGTGAGCCCAGAATGGGAGGTTAGGTTAGTGTTAAAGGAGCATTATGCAAAAATCTGGCCAAAAGTGGTACTGCAGTCACAGTCAATATTTTGTAGTCCTCTCCCACTCTCCCTGACTCAGGTTGCCAGATACACACCAAATCCAGCAGCAAACACAGGGAATAATTTTATCAGTTGTCTGTCTGTCTCCATTCACATTGCCATGATAGCTGTGCAAATGTTGATTGAATGTTTTGAATGAATGTTTTTATTTTTTTATTTGGACATTTGAGATGAAAAACAAAACAAAATAAAAGCAATGTAATTATACATAGATTATGCAAAATAAATAAGCAATTGATGCCAAAATAGGAGTGGGAAGAATGGATGTTGGAACATATTTCTTCAGCAAATCATATACCCTTCAATTTTATTTACATGCGGTCTCAAATGATTCTTTATACAAATAAGCTATAATCTGCAAAAAACTTCTTGATTTTTGTCTTTAACCGTTATTTGAGCATTCACATAGAAGTGATATTTATATAATTAAATACAAACAGATTCTTCCTGGACTTGAACCCGGATCTCTGGGGTGACAGTGCTGTGGCTTAACCATTAGACCACCCTTGTATGCAATGTTTTATGTTTTTTATAAGAAGGTCCTTGTCTACTCTGGTTTCTCTAAAACCATGAACAATAGGTGAATCCTCCAGCTCTGGTTGTTCCGACCAAACCGAGCATCATCACCTGGAGGCATGGGTCTCTGGGCGTTATACTGTGACGACCACTGCTCCAAAGATGCTGCTCTTGTGGTATTGGAAGATGGGTCAAATGAAGAGGACAAATTTGAATTTCCTTACGAGGATCAATAAATTGTACAATAAAGGTGTATAGGAGGATTTTCTACTTTCCGGGTGGATCATCAAGACTATTGGTACTCCCAATCATTCTGGTGATATGTGCTCGTCAAATAAGACCAGAGAGTTTTTTTCACCAGGCCTGTCCACGTTCTGCGGCCGCTGTGTGGCCTTGGTCCACGTTCTGTAGCTTAGGTCCTGAATCTATAGCCCGTCCGTCCATGTGGAGCGGATCTCTTTCTCAATGTGGACCTCCCCGATGTTTCTCACTTTCTGCAGTAGGGTCTGTTGTGCAGTTAGTGTCTAACTAATAGGACTGTGGTGATGGTCCAAGACACTCTAACATTTGACAACATATATGGACATGTATCAACATTCATGGACAATTGTCTCTCCATATGGACCAATACATATGTGTTCACATTTTTTTGTGTTTGAACCGTTTGATTCTCTGATCTGTGTTGGCGATTTCAACGGTTTTGTTAAGTCCTCTCCTCTGAGATAACTTCTGTTGTGATTTAGGGCTATACAAGAATAAATTGTATTTTATTATTGTTCAATAAGTGGAGAGGGTGGTTCTTTCCCAAAATTTGGTAAAATCCTCCCATATACCTGTAATCTTAAACATGGCTCATCAAAAAAACCTGCCCCCTTGGTGCAAGTAATAACTTACAGAAACTAGAACTTGGATGATATTTTGTTATTTCTGTCATGTTTTCAGGTGTACTCCAGGATTATTATAATGTTATTCATGTTTTTTGTTTACAGGGCTCCACCAATAATAGGCTATCTACCATTTGAGGTTCTGGGCACATCAGGGTATGATTACTATCATGTGGACGACCTGGAGACACTAGCCAAGTGTCATGAGCACTGTGAGTCATGTGAAGACCTAGTTTAGGCCCTCTGGATTTGCAGACTCTAATGTCTTGTTTTTTCCCTCTAGTGATGCAGTACGGTAAAGGGAAGTCCTGTTACTATCGTTTCCTAACAAAAGGCCAACAGTGGATTTGGCTACAGACGCACTATTACATCACGTACCATCAGTGGAACTCCAGACCAGAGTTTATAGTTTGCACACATACAGTAGTCAGGTAAATTTAAACTGGCCAAGACATTAGATGAGTATTTATAAGTGGAAACCGGAAGTTAACCAACACTGTGTTCTAAGTAGTATGAAGAATTCAGTTAAAAGAGTTTAAGTAATTGAGAGTTACCTTCCTCAATGCTGTGACATTGAGCCAACAGAAATCCTTTTGGTAAAATATCTGACCTGATACAATATCACTATGATTATGCTGATACTTCTGGTTTCCACTGTATCTGTTTATTGTTTTCTGTAATATTTTTCCAATTCACATTTTCAGCTATGCAGAGGTGAGAGCAGAGCAGCGTAGAGAGCTAGGAATTGAGGAATCCACCCCAGAGGCTGCTGCAGACAAGGTAATACTTACCTTGTAATTACTAAATCATTATGTTTTAATTCCAGCTCTGATTTTTTTAAGTAATAAAGACCCTTTTCATTACTATGTGCAAAAAATTTATCCTTAAGTAATTGTTTTTTTCAGAGTCAGGACTCTGAATCAGAGTTAAACACGTCCAGCCTCAAGGAAGCTTTAGAGAGATTTGATCGCAGTCGAACACCCTCCACTTCTTCTCGTAGTTCTCGCAAGTCCTCCTCCCATGTTTCTGACAACACTTGCACTTGTAAGTAACCACTGATAATGTATTGACTGGTTTTATGAAGCGCAAGACATTATTAAAACTGTAGAGGTGGGGCATTTGTTAAATACAATTTTATTTTTGTAGCTACAGCTTCCAAGCTACACATGGACACAGCCACACCTCCTCGTCAATCCTTGGCTTCAACTATGGAGATGACGTCACAGCGGCGTTCCTCTATTAGCAGCCAAGTAAGACACATTGTATGTAAACAAGACAATTTTTACACATGTTTCATTTGTAATGTTGTTAACCTTCTTCAGTCAATGAGCTCTCAAACAACAGGCCAGAGTATTACACCTGGCATGATGGTTCAGCAACAGCAACAACAACAACAACAACAGCAACAACAACAACAACAACAACAACAACAACCCCAACAGCAGCTATCACAACCACAAACAAATGTACAAGTGAGTCGTGTTGATTGATCCTAAAGTTTGAATTTATGAATTGAATTTGGATTAACTATGTTTTGTTTCGATTTTTCAGCCTGTAATGGAATTTTCAGCGCAGGTGAATGCTATGCAGCACTTAAAAGATCAGCTGGAACAAAGGACCAGAATGATCCAAGCCAACATCCAGCGGCAGCAGGAGGAGTTAAGGCACATCCAGGAGCAGCTGCAGAGAGTACAAGGGCAGGGCATACAGGTAACACCAGGGGGCTTTTGGTTGTTTGACAGGCTTGACCGGCTCTCTTAGTACATTGGGTACACTTTGGACCTGCTCCATACTGCCCCCAAATGGTCTGGGGGAAAAGAGCCTTAAACAGCTAATCAATATGTTGTTAAAGTGTTTCCATTTTCTCATAACCAGTTTTGGGAGTAATGTTTCACAAAAGTAATGTAATAACTGTAATGTATTACTTTTTGCTGTAACGCAGTAATGTAAGGCATTAAACAACAACAAAAATTATAATTTTTACTCAGTACAAAGATCATTAACGTGAGTTAGAGTGTATTTTTTATACTGAAACTGTTTTTATACTATGCCACTGCGAGATCAGCAAAGTGGCAATAGTAGACGCCTGGACTATAGGGATCACCAACCGAGTGCCTGCAAGCGCGCGGTCGACCACAACGACCATGAAAAGTGTAGCTTGATGTATAAATAATATTGGTTCTGGACCCTGTTAACACAGTCTTTTGTCCCCTTTGCTCGGCGGTTACCGTTTGCGATGCTTTAAAACAACTGATGATGCACTTCCATCAAGTTTAGTAAATTAAGCTGTAAGCTGCTCTGAACCAGTTCTGAGCCAGGACTGAGCCAGGACTGAGCCAGGACAGGACTGAGTTTGTCAGAGACAAAGATATGGAACATAACAGTTAGGTGCAAAACCAAAAGTAACTTCAAAGTTATGAAGAAGTAGTGTAATGCGTTGAAATTCAGAGATAGTAATATTGTAGTGTATTGTAGTGTAATACATTACTTTGATACAACAGTTACACATAGTCACATAATGTATGATGTGTCTTGCTGAGCACTGCTCATAACAACACAAAGTGCTACCTCTGAGAACTATGTGGTGCAGATGGGAGCGAATCAAGAGAGGGCAAAAACAAGAATGTTCAAAGATATATTATAATATTTATTTCTTAGCAGTTGCTAAGTTATCAACATTTATTGCTAATTATATCTGGATTAGCTGTGCAGGCTTTTCAAATGAATAACTAGAGATTGTTCTTTTTCAAAGATGTTGCTGCAGCAGCAGGGTGGAACCATGAATGTTCAGCTGCCTCAAGTGGGTGCGGTCCAGCAAACAACCGCTCGGCCAGCTCAGGTCCAGCAAACATCACTTAACCCTGTTCATTCAGGAACCCAATCCCTGACCATCCAGTCACAAGTTCCTGCCCCTCAACAGAACCTCCAGCCTCAAAACAACACTATGGCGCAGGTGACTCAAGCTCTGTCTGCCAGCTGTCCTATCTCCATGTCCATGTTTATACCATTTAGAATCAGAATTCTTGTATTGCCGTCGTAAGTAGGATAGACAGGGTTTCAATGTTTGGATCAAATGTAGTAATCCAAAACTCATTGTTATGTATTTGCTTGTTGATGTTACTCTGAATCTATTTTTGTTTAATATTGCTACTCGCGATGAGCGTCATCAGCTTTATCTACTGAGGCCTGTTGCTAGAAACCGGTTTTGTTTTGGTTTGGTGTATGTTAAAGTTTACTTGAGTTTTTTGTTGCTGAAAAGACTTCAGGTTCCGTTTTTTGTCCGTCACTGCGGTGACATGGAGCATGGTCCAGAGCAAGTTAACTTTACAGGTTCAGAGGAAGAGACATTTTAGGTGGTGATAGAATAGAGTTTTAAGAGCCTTATTAGGGATGTGCTAGTTTTCCGCTGTTGGCATCATTTACCAAGTCCAAGAAATGCACTTCAAGAATGATACTGGGTTTTGTGGCTTCAATAGTGTGAGACGTGTCTAATGACTGAAATGTGTGTAATTGCTTTAATTTACAATATTTACAGTTTAAATGACTTATCATGAATGATGTGCCAGGCTCTGTTGTTGGTGAATCGACAACCTTGTCAAGTCCACAGAAGTGACTGATGTTGTGATTTAGGTCTATGCAAAAATAAATGTAATAGAATTGAATTAGAACTTAGAAGTTGTCTCATTGTTGTATTTTCTTAAAGCTTTGGGAGTTGAGTGTCATTAATGTTGGTTACTGGCCCAGGCAGATGTTGCACTATGTTTTTGTGCTTAATTTGTATTTATCTTTATGCGTTGTGATTGTACCTGATTTTCGGCCACCTTTCTACCTGCACTTTGGCTGCTGCAACTCCTGCGGGAAGCGTGTTTTATCCATGATTTTTATATGAACGTGCTCGCACCGTAATGGTTTGAACCTGGGTTAACTCTTGGTTAACAGACTGTTGACAGACAATTGATAGATGGCTTTAAGGTTATCCTGAAGTTACTCGGCTTGTTAAACAGAACTTACCCTAGTTTTCCAACACCGCCTCTAGCAACAGTGCTCTGAACATTTCTCAGCTGTAGTTGTTTTCTTACACTATTAGATATTGCCACTAAACTCTTGTATTTTCCTTGTACTTGTTTTCTGCCTCATTCTCAAAATAGAGTGCTCAGTGGGTTTTGTTTCTTTTATTATCCAGACCTTTTATTTTTGGGAACTTTACACACATCTCCCTGTTGCTTAATGCACAGAACGCTGATGTAGGACCGCAAAACTTAGCGTTAACTGGGACTAAAAATATTGTTGATACTTTACGTTGACGGGATAATATTAACATGCTCACCCCTAATATATATGATATAATTGATATGCTTAAATAAAACATCATGTTCAATATGTATTTCTAATTTTCTTGCAGCCACAACGTCAGACACAACAGCCTCCTCAAGCGCAGACTCAGACACAGGGATCCGTCTCGACTCCACTTTATAACACCATGATGATTTCTCAACCGGGTCAGCCTAACGTTCTACAGATCAGCACCAGTCTGCCGCAGACTAACACCCAACAAGGCACCACTGTTGCCACCTTCACACAGGATAGACAAATTCGGTAAGGACAATAATGTTGTTTAAATACATGCAGATTTGTTTTTTAAGATGAAATATTCATCTTTAAACAATTTCACCACAGGTTTCCAGCAGGGCAGCAGCTTGTAACCAAGCTTGTTACGGCGCCAATGGCTTGTGGTGCAGTTATGGTGCCCACCTCTATGTTCATGGGACAGGTGGTCACAGCTTACAACCCTTTCAGTGGACAGCAGGTGAGAAACTTGACTAGAAGATGTACTGTATTAAATGCACAAGAGAAGATATAAGTTCATATGTTTTGTTCTCTTTAGCAGGCTGGACAAACTCAGACACTAACTCTGCAACCTGCCCAAGCAACCCAAGGTCAAGCTGATGGCCAAAACCAAACAGCAGTAGTGGCTCAGAGTGGTCAGCAACAACAGCAGCAACAACAGCAGTTTTTACAGGTATTGCAACATTTGTTGTATTATTTTCCAATCAAACAAATAGTTACACTCAAAAAACACCAACACCATAAACGTTTGTGGGCACAGCATTATGACTGTTTGAACTACTTGATTTGAACTACTTGAAACTACTATTTTTTTAGCACTGAAGAAAATAAGTAAAGGAGTTATGATAAGATAAGATAGGATATACTTTATTGATCTCACAATGGAGAAATTTACATATCACATCTGGCATGGATAGAAACACTTAAGATGGTGCAAAAAGAAAGAAACGTGCAAACATGTTAAATGGAGGATATATTATGTGCAATAAAAAGTAAATGATGGTTCATGATGAGTCTTTGTAGTCTGTTTTCATTATGACTATGATGAGTTTGTGCTCACTGTGAAATGCATGATGATCATTATTACTGAAGGTAATTTATGAAGCATTACAATCATACATGAGGAATTCATTAATGAATTACAATTCACTCATCATGAACTATTGTAATGCTTGACTCCTGATGACTGAATTGCATTAGTTTAAAAAGTCTTTAAAGACTGTAACACATTTGCAACTACTGCTAATCAGAGCAGCCCTCTCTAGCCTCTGGCACAATTGTGAAACTAAGAAGTTATCGTGTGTGTGTGTGTTATATCCTCAGGGCACCCGCCTCCTCCACAGTAACCAATCCACTCAGCTCATCCTGCAGGCAGCTTTCCCACTTCAACAGCAGGGCACCTTCACCCAGACCACTCATCAGCAGCAGACACAGCAGCAGCCACAACAGCAGGTCCACCACCAGCGGAACCAGCAGCAGCTCAAACCACAGCCTCAGAAACAGCAGAAGGCCCAGTCCTCACACAGGGCTGACAGTGTGAACAGCCAGCCTCAATGATCCAGCTAGAACACTTCTTCACCCCCAGGGATTTGGCTTTTGGCAGCCTCTTCGTTATCCCTGATGTGTCACAAGATGGCATCATAGGAAACCGGAAAGGCAGAGTCTGTGGAGAACTCTTGATGATTTGTCACCATGGCAACAGGACGGATTCTGGTAGATTCCTTGTTTTCATCAGCGGTTGTAAACTATCTCTAAGGAGGGTTGGCGCTAATCCCGAGGAAACATTAATAGTGGATTTTTGCATTTGCGTATCAAAATGAACTCACTATGTACAGACTCAATGTATGATAAAACTTTGTAAATATTCCATATAGACAAAAAGGAAACAGATATGTAGTATTTTATATGATTGCATGGAAAGAATAACCGTGTAAGCTTTTATTAGCCTTTGAGAAATTTGAAATTTGTTTCCTGGTAAAAGATGGAGCAATGAAGCTTTCCCAGACTCCTCTTCTCCAATCTGTCTCTGAAAGAGTAAAAAAGAAAGGCTTTAAAGTACTGTCAAATGTTTGAAATGTTGGGCTTGGGATTTTGTGGAAATCAAGTTTTTAAACTCAGAAAAAATAACTTGGAATTTTTTAGTACTAATCATATTAGGGAAAAAAAATTATGACCATAAAAATGAGTAGGCCTACCGTACTTTGCAAAAAAGTCCATTACTTCTCATGGGTTTAGTGATTTTAAGTGCCAATAGACCCTTGTTATTTTAAGCAAAATACTAATATTCAGAATCATATATTTTCCGACAAGATTATACCCCTTATACAAAATGTATACATACATACATACATAAATACAAAATATATATATATATATATATATATATATAGTATGGATTATTTTGTAACATGCAGAGAGCCCTATAGGTGAGAAATGGTGTATCTTCAAACCTCATGAAACTAGCACTTGATGTGATTGTGTTCCGTAAATCACTGTTCTGACCTAGTTGTTTGTTTATGTGGCGTGATTCTTTGAGAACGTATGTTTTATGAAAACAATCTGTGTGCATGAGTTTGTATGTTGTCCCTTGTGTCTTAAAAAGCAACTTAGTAAGAAATAGAACTTGCTGGAAGGTACTTGTACTCAGGAATGTGGAAAGTTTAGTTTCTGCCTCAGTCTGGATCCAGACAATGAAGGATTAGACAGTGATGCTGCAATGACCAAAGGAACTGATTTGATCCATTTTTGATCGGCCTTTTATGTGATAAAACTTGAAATGAAATTTGCTTTGACTCCTGCAAAACTACACAAGTCTTCTGGTCTTCTCCAGATCATTGTATCTTCCTTCCAATCTTCCTCAGCCTCTCAAACCCTCATGCAGTCCGAAGGCTGTCACTCAGTTTATTACAGCAGTTGTACCCATGGTTGATGCAGATCCACTCCGGACCTGTGCTTGGCCCCTGTACTACCATTAAAGCCATATCAAATAGAGAGCCTGGATTTAAGGATGTGTATTGATTGATAATGGAGCATTGTAGGTGTTTTTCGTCTCCCAGTGTCACAGCAGCTGTGCTTGTGTGTCTGAGTGTGTGAGTGTGTTTGTTTGTGTGCGCGCAGTGTGGAATGGTGTGTCCTTATCCTACTTGTATCAATCGGGGGTCAGCTTTAGTTTCCCCTGGCGATAGCCAATCAGTTCTTGCGTTGCAGTATACAGAAGAAAAAATGTGTTATTCAAGATACTTCCTCTATGGTTGGGCTCAGTTTTCTGCAGGCTCATGAGGGATGGCTCAACTTGAATATGCTGTGTGAGTGCATTTGTATGCATGTTTACTGTCTCTGTAACCGGTTAGGAAGCAGATGTTTAGCTGTAATGAGTGTTATGCAAAGCAGAGCATTGGCAACCTGTCAGGTAATTGTTTTATAATGACTGACAGCTCCTAAGCCTCAAAAAGAATCGCTCTGTTGGGGAAAGAATGAGGAAATTACTATTTGACTAGGTCTTCCACTTTACATAGAACTATTCTCTGTAGAATAGTTCTATGTAAGGCATCATTAATGTTTAAGAGTGTCACGGATTCCCAGCCCAAGAATGTAAAGGTGTAATAATAGACTTATGGATGTTGTAATGGTGAGAATGAGAAACCTTTGACAGGCTTTTGTTGATGGAAACGGTTAAATAAGAAAATCACTGCTGGAAATTCTGGTGAAAAACCCTAAACAATATTTAAAGACTCGGCATATGTGAATGTTTAACTATTCATTGCTTGTTCTATTCGGCCCAAATGATAAAGTTATGACATTGACAAAAAAGGTGTAGGATATTAGAAAAGATGAAACTCCTCCTTCCTCACGGATCACTTTTCCATGACACAATTGATTCTAGATTTGTAGAATTCTGTACACATACCTAATGCTCAAAACACCAGTATTCAGTGTAAATTGGTGCTATATGCTAACTTGTATGTATATCCCCTCTGCTCTTGAACTGTGCTCCTTATCTATCCAAAGTCAAATGTAATATTAAATATTTTGAAGCAAAATGTTTGGCACTATGACGACTCTTCTCCTTAATTGGTCAATTTGAAAATAAAACACTTGCAAATATGGACAAGGTCACTGCTTTTGTGTTAAAGAGGTTGTATTTTTCAGTCAACAATTAAGTCTTCACCTAAATGTATTGTAACATCACAAGAACTGTTTTATTATAACAAGTCAACCCACTGTATCAAAATCGCAGGAACATCACATTCAAGTACTGTACAAACCGTCCCTGACAACATACCACCGAAAATGAAATAAATCCATAATTAACAATAAAAAGGCACATTTCTAGCATATTTACATTTTTATACAGGTCTGACAAATCAGAAAACTATTACAACCCCTGCTTGTCATTAGCAACATAATGTAGAAATGTAGATTGTCATCCACCCCTAAAGCAAACTATTGTTAGTGGCTACATCATACAATTTACTTTAAACTCACTGTCCATTAACTAGAAATAACAAAAAACTCCTATAGCTGGTGTGTGCAAAAAGGAAAAGCAAGTAAGTTAGACTGAATGAATGGTGAAAGAATAAAAACAAATCAAGCATTATGTGGCGCCCAGGAGAAAGTAATGACCCACCCCTGAGATAGACCATGTAAGTATAATGCATCTATATAAGACAGAGAAAGGTCAGCAGTGCAGTTTCAATGTTTTGTTAGTTTGGTTGTAGTCTACAGACACACACACACACACTGTATTTTTGAAGACTGTGTCAAACACTTTCATAGTCCACAAAAACATCCCCAGCGCTCAGCAGCAGAGGCTGAGTAGGGGCGGTGGTGCTGCAGACGGAGCCCAGCCTGCTTGTCGGCTCCCTCTGCTGGTCATTGGGCCCAGACGCGGTGCTCAAAGACAGGTAGACCTAAAAAATAAAAATATAAATATAATATAAATATTCCAAATAATCAGTTAGATACTATCCACGGAGCTGCAAAGTGACCGTGCATTTAGTTTCCAGAAGTAAATTCACAATTCAAAGTCCCCAGGAGTTTCGAAAAATCCCATATTTTGAATAGTTTGAGACAAGATGGAGCTAACTACACAGTGTGGTAGTTTCATGTTTAGGTAGTTTCAGCTAAAAGACCTTTCGAATGTAACATTTTGATTCATTGTGGTTTTAATACTTGAAAAAAAACACAGCAATGGCCCACCACTACAATTTTAAAAGAAAGTACATTTTTCTTTTGAATAGAAACCGCAGGTTTCATGTTGTAATGTAGCTGATAGACGACTGCTTTAACTGGTCACGACATGATTTAATGATGAGGTGTTTTACAGTTATACCACTTCCATGCCGGGACTCATTCACCTGTCTATTTGGACAAGAAACAATTGTCACATAGCTACTAAAACTTGATGGAGGCAAAGTGATAAATCCATAAACTCTTTGACAACTCTATCACAATAAAAAATACACATGTTAGCCACACCGCTACATAAGCCACAGGGTTCAAAGAATTATATAAAAATAGCTGCTTATAGTCCGGAATTAATGGTACTTTATACAATAATTTAGACCTTATGGTCATTGCTCATCAGCAATGACCCTAATTCTCCATTTGATTCCTATGGTTATTCTAAATGGAGAATTTTACACTTCACAATTCCATAGCAAAGATGGCAAGTAGGTAAGTACTTTTACTTGAGTATTTTTTCAGGTATTAGTACTTCATTCATTCATTTTCTGACCATTTTTTACAGTTATTCCTTACTTTCAAACCAAAATGTGTAGTTTGTACTCTTAAAATTGTTTAATTACTAGTTACTTGGCAGATGACGACACAACATAGAAACAGACGTTTCTGACATAGAAGGGCCTGTCCAGTATCAGAGTAAATAATTAGTTTTAATGAGCTACACTTTCAGATAACCACTTAGCTTAAAGTCTACATGTATTTCCACATTTAATGTTGATTCTCAAATTCTCTGCCAGTATGATACATTTCTACATACAATAACAGTTACTTTTCAACTCAGTACATATTAATGCTTTCAAACTTTCACTGAACTGAGGGAATGGTTTCAACACGTGTATGCCTCTGCTCCACTCCTTTCACAGCCCTTATTACTTACATTTCTAGTGTTTTCTGATAGAAGCAGTTCAGTGCTCTCCACCAATTTTCTGAATGAAGGCCGTTTCAAAGGGTCATGATTCCAGCAACACAGCATCATGTCGTAGCTGAAGATATAGAGCAGGATTAATATATTGTTGAATAATCTTGCCAATAACAACTTATGTGCATACATTTCTACAGGGGCAGACCCCGGCCTGCTCATTCGGTGGCCTTCTTGAATCATCCGGTAGAAAGCTGAACCCACTTGCATTCCAGGATAGGGACTGTTTCCTACAATACAAAAACATTTTAATTAAAAAATGTCTTTTGATGTTATCCTAAAGATTAAAGTCAATAACCATGTATTTGTTCATTGCTCTTGGCTAAGTAATTTTGACCTTTTCAGCTCAATCATATTATATAGATAGAAAATAAATCTTGTACAGTTACCAAGAGAGAAGATTTCCCAGAGCAGAATGCCGTAGGACCAGACATCACTCTCAAAGGTATAGACACAGTCAAACAGGCTCTCTGGGGACATCCACTTGACCGGCAAACGAGCCTGTAAAAGCAACACTTAGTAACTAATCAAAGTGCTATAGATTGTAGATTCACATGGAGATAAAAGCATAACCACAATGACCACGATGATATTATGATACCACAAATGAGCACATTCTGTCCTGGCTTTTATTAGTAAATGTGCTTGTATGTACGGCTGTGGCAAAAAACGAAAGATGGCAATCCCATAATCCTGATTATTGAGACATGTTACTGTCACTGATGAGAAAGAATTGAGAGGCAACGGGTATCGGTTCACTCATGTCCATTTCACACAGTTTTAATCTTTTGCCTTGAAACAATGTTAATAATATATGCACCATATAAAGAGTATCCATCCCTCCGCACCTAAAGCAGTGCTTCATAGATTGAGAATATAGAAGTATACTGTAAGTCTAAGACATTTTTGCAACAAATCAGACCAGTGCAGGATGCACTTATCTTTATCTCTAACGTTTGCATTTTGCATTCTCTGTTTTAAAAAGTTGAGCTAAAGATGTGACAGAGGCTAAAATTACATGCATATCAAAACTAGTAATAGAACCAATTTAGATATTTTTCCAGTTTCTGGGGTTATGTACCCCAGGTTGAACTTACAGTGACATAAAGTAAACACATAGTAACTGTATGTCACTGTAAATTTAATCTTGCAGTGAATAAACAATGTATTGTAAACGGTGTGTTCTTCCATCACTTTGTTTTGAATACAAAACTAAGTATTTGTCATACTAGTTTTTTGTCAAAAAAATCATCATGTAATTGAAAATCAATATAGGGGGAAAATTGGGATTATTTGTCCTCATATCTCTCAGCTCTAATTTGAAAAAGGAATGTCATTGATGGCTGACTCACATTTCCTCTGAGCACATAGCTGGAGTCAGTGGTGATGTCACGCGCCAACCCAAAGTCACAGATCTTGGCAACTCGACCGTGAGTCAGCAGAACGTTTCTGGCCGCGAGATCCCTATGAATACACTTCAAACAAATGGATACACATAAGTAAAGTGGGAACAGCATACTGACATGTTTTCATTTGAATGGAGAAATGCAGGATGATAAACAATGTCAAATGTGTCTGTCAAATAGCTGCAAAATTGATCAGCAAATAATTTTCTAAAATGACAAGATTCAGCCGGTCTACAGTCTATAGTCGACTATAGACTGTAGACTGGCTATTCACATACTTCACCATAAAGCTACATTTATAGCTATTTGCTACAAATGTAGCTTTATGACAAATGTTTTAGACAGTGCATAATAACAACAAATATAGAAACAGAAACAGTATATTACAAGAACTTTTTCAGGATAAAGATGTGAAGTCTTAAATAAAGTAATGATTTAAAAAGTGTCAATAATTAAAATAAATGTATTATCTCGAATAAGTGATATATAAAGATGACTTATTTACGTACTCACTTATTTAGTGTGTAGTGCTTTTATAACCATGAAGATAAACCATCTCTTTTTCAATGCATCTAAAAGACGAAAAGTCAGATCTCAGAAGCTAAGTAGGGCAAGCCCTAGTTAGTAATGTGATGGGAGACCTCAGAGCACACAGGTGTGTTCCTAGGTAAGACACGTCACCCACATGGTTGGTAGTGGTCGGAGGGACTGATGGAACATACTGTTTGCCTCGCTTCTGTGAGTCTGCCCCAGGACAGTTGTGGCTACAGTCACCAGCGTGTATGGAGTGTATGAATAAAGCCATGTGAAGGGTGCCATAATGCCATGTGCCATGAAAGTGAAAGTGTGAAAGTAGCATGCATTAGTATTAACGGTTTCATAGTTCAATAAAAATGATGAACCTACATTTTTTGAAGTAATGTACTCCATTCCTTTGGCAACCTGATAAGAAAAGCTGATTAGGTCTTCAGCATTGAGAGACAGCTCCTCAATGACATCTGTGAAAAACAAATATAACATTTCATGTTTAATAAAAATAGACTACAAGGCCCAGCCTCGTGGAAAGCAGAGTACTAACAAAAAGGGAGACTGCTGCCCTTTATTGAGCCCTTTACATATTTTGCAAATGACTTGAGGGGAAAAAAACACTTATTTTGGGCTAATGAGCCGCTTCGCCCGAGACCCAGTATGTGCGGCTGTGCGTTGACATGACAACTTTGAATTCTACTGAATTGGAATCTGTACAGTTTATAGATGGATCAGTTCTATCACATGCTGCATCACTTCAAAACGGGGGTACGACAAACTGAAGTTGGGGGCTTTAAAAGTCAAATCCAAAATATTCGGCTCGATTATCAGGGGGCATAATCTTCATGACTTTTCTATATCCTTGGATGCTCTGCGAGAAAATGACAAAGTTGGAAAGAGAGAGACAAAGCAAATAACAACGCTTTCAAATATAAATAATCGTTTACATTTAATGAGTTTGTAAAGAGAAAGTGAAAAATATCATGCTAAGAGGATACAAAATTAAACAAACAATTAAAACACATTTTTATGACCTGAATGAGAAATAGACATAACTTAAATTGAATTGTTAATAAAGGGTTTCCAGGACGTTTTGGCCCATTATACAACATTCCCAGCATCTACAATGTGGAAATTCAATTATTGAGCCAACAAAAACCAAACTGAACTATAACATGTTAAACTGTGTTAGGATTTTATTTTAAAACTCAAATCTGCGTAATGGCAAAATATCTAAAAGTATAAACATTTATAAAACATATATATTTTTAATACATGTTTTTGCACATTATTTTTATTACTATTATTGCTTAGTATAGTATATTTCGTACTTGCACATGATTGTAAAACACTATCATGTGCAAGTTTGTAAGTGTCCCCTACATTCTTTCTCGCGTCTCTGATCTACTTACATATTTAAATAAACAAATTGCCTGATTGATTGGAGACAGACAAGATGCCATACTTGATGATATTGTACCTGACTCAGATGACTTTTCAGAAGGACGCATGGGGATGTATCCAGATCCAGTTATCTCCCTAAGGCATTAAGAACACACTTTACTCCTGATATCAATGTCAGTATTAAACAAACAACTATGAGTTTACAAACCTCAATGGCTCGCTCTGGTTGTTGCGATAGTAACCATCACTAATTTGCTCATTTAGGAAAGATTCTCGTTTCCTTCGAAGAAAGTTGAGAAGGTCGCCATAGCAACAGTATTCAGTAATCACCAAAATCGGCCCTGAGGGGAGAAAAAACAGGCAAGTCTTGTTCATCAGACAAAGAGGATATTTTAGCTATTTTTAATCATTTTTGTCACTGCGGCCAAGAAACAAAGCAATGCTACGCCAATATCTAAGATAATATCTATCTGGTGGTTTCAATAATTCAGTCAATGTTTGTTTTTTGAACATCTAAGTGGTATTGTTGTTACATTTCTGAATATGTATGGTCAATATAAAGAGGCAGACAGGTAGATAATATTGACTAATGTCACCCTAAATTTGTGACCAGTCCAGAAGCAACACGCTTGCTGCAGTGGAGTGGTACTTAGAGCTCCATATCTGATTTCTGCGACAGGAGCGATAATTGATGGCGACTGCAGAAAATCAGCACAGCACAGCACAGCCCACTGAGATGTGTGTAAAGAGCAGATTACATGGGAAACTTCAAACTTTGATGGTAATGAGACTTGGGAAACTCGGCCGTACCTCCGACAGTGCAGGCTCCCAGCAGGTTAACGATGTTCATGTGGTTTCCAAGGTAACCCAGAACTTTCAGCTCCGACATCAGAGCCTCCTTCTCGGTCGCATGGGCATTGGCTGCAGACAACAGCAAACTCCTAATGTGTGGCATGTGCAGTGTACATTCTGTCCTACTTTATACTAAAATACTAAATGGTTGGTCAACTGAGAATAGAAAACATTATTTTATCAATTCATATTAGAATAAGTAAGAGACCAATTTTACTTTTCTATTCAGTTCAGCTGTTTACCAGTTTGTTATTATCATGTTATTAACAAAAGTATATGTATTTCAAGTAAACAGTAAAAAAAAAAAAAAAAAATCTTTATATTCATAGTAGTCAAAAATAATGGTAATCAAATACACTGAGCTGTTTGGAGTTAATACTTCTACAACAGCGCACTTACGTTTGAGCATCTTCACTGCAACAGTTGTGACCGTATCAGCTGAGCATAGTCCGTAGGCGGTGGCTCTAACGACTTTACCAAAAGCACCAGAGCCCAGAGTTTTACCTATAGGAATAAAATAAAGTCATACTTTCTTTTACCATATTTCATCCATTCAGAGACAAACTGCTTAGCCACAATAGTACATACCAAAGCGTAGCTTCTGCCGTGGAAACTCCCACTTGGAGTCGTATGGGAGCTGGGTAGGGTCAATATAAATGTAGTTGTTTCCATGAATGCTGTCAATGACCTTCCACTGAATTTGGAATTTAGGCTTCTGTTGGGGAAAACAGTTTTATAGAGCACAACGGTTTGCACAATGATTTTTTTGGTGTTCACTAAAACTTCTTCTAAAATCAAATTCATACAGACAAAGTACAGCGCTGGCAGATTGATTACCATTTATTAATAAACTCAAATCAAAAGTACTTGTTCAAACAACAGATCTCATGAATATGGTTTAATTGGACCTCTTAAAATAGATGTAACCGGTTATGATTATTTTCAAAACCCCAACTACAATTATTGGGGTTTTGAAAGATGTTTGAGTTGTCTAAAACGTATTGTATATTCATTAAAAATGAGATGTTGCAAAGATTTGCAAACAAAATGTGTCTCCAAATAATAACCCTTAGATTCTGGACGACTGTTTTTTGTGTATGAGTAAAGAGTGGCAGAGCCTACATCATAGCCTGGCCTTAGCCATCCGTACACTCATCATTTCACTGCATGTAACGTCTGGGTCTGGTCCCTATGTTTGCGATTACAATCGGTTGAATTTCGACCGACCATTCAGAGCGCGGAAGGCGGGTGTTGTAGTTAGTTGTGGGTGATGTCAAGAGTTTGCATCGAACACGCAGGTTGTAGTTTGGTAATGGCAAAAAATGCAATAGTAAAGTAATCCGGTCTGGTTCTATCAAGAAATTGAAGCCGGAGCAAGGGTAATGTTTAGCAAATGTAATCGCTGGGCTTCGTTAGCGACAAAGGAGATGGCTAGGCTAAATGCTAAATGCTAACAACAGACTCGGGCGCACTACATATACGTCACGGTAAACTCAGATCCAATCGTTTCAGTCTGCAAAAGAAGTTAACCCCTCCCACCTGTAAACGGAGTTCAATGGAGCACCTCCAGACCTTAGTACGAAATGTCATTTGTGCTATGGTGTGGTACGACCAGGCTACTACATCATGGAGATGTGTCATTTTTTTGCTCATAATGATTATTTTTCCTGATTGAAGCAAAGCTTGAAAACACAATCATGTGCAAATACATAGAGATAGTGTCTTCTTTTGTTCTTTTTGTGTTTTCTTATTTTTCATAGTTGGATTTCCGTACTTTGGCCAGAAAACTAGAAGTTAATAAAACACATAAATGTTGACATACTTGCATATACTTGTAAAGTAGTACCACCAGACAGCAGGTGAGGATGACCCCTGTAGCCACCATCCCAGTGAGCAGAGGGGTGAAGAGTTCATGGGGAACGACTCGCTCTGAAAACACACACAGTGACAGTTACAAAACACTACAACCCCTCCTCCATTATTTTCAGTGGACAGCTGCAGTAGCTGGTGTTTGTTTGCAAACCGTGGATTAGACAGTCCACATACATAATCCCACGGTGCTCACTCAGCATATATACGGTAATCTTGGTCAATCTGTGGCCAGCAGCAGCCCACAGACGGTCAGTGGGTTCATGCTGTTGCTCTTACCACTGATGGAGAAGAGTGTGAAGGCCTCATCTCCTTCGGTGTAGGCCACACACTCCAGGGTGTGGTACTGGGAGTGCTCCTTGCTGATGTTCAGACGGCTCTCTACCTCGCCTCGCCCAAAGGCAGACTCGGGCCCAACAACGACCTCAGGGGCCTCCCATTGAGAAGCATTGGGAAGATGTGAGCACCTGTGGATGGTTTCAATCATTTGCATTAGAATTAACATTGGGTAAAGCAAAATAAACACCAATATAAATAAATAATTTATCTTGAGGGATACTAACCTGGTAAGAGGCACCTCACAGAAGTACCAGCTAATCTTAGGGACAGGAAAGCCAGCAGCAATGCATCGCACCTGTCCATCTACAGGTCCTTCCTGTGCAATAATGACAGGTTTACCTATGAAAAGAAATAACATTGCAAAAATATGAATAAAGACATATTCAACACATTTAAATATTGCAAAAACTGTATTGCTTACTGTTGACATAAACATGGAATGAGTATGTGATATTTGCATCTTCATTACTGACTGAAAACAGATAGATGCCTCCTTCTGAGCCCAGGACCCTCACCAACCGGAGCTCGCTCTCATATCTGAGAACACAGCACATCTGTGTCATGCGATCTCTCACATTATAGACTGTGCTTGACTTCACGGGGATCCCACCTGTACTTTTTCTTGTGCACAGTGATGAAGTGCTCCGTTGTATTGAGAAGGTGTTTACCATTGAAAGACCAGGACAGAGCTCTGGGGGCAGGGTAAGACTCAAACTGCACTTTGAGACTCAGGTTCTCTCCTTCTTTAACCACAGCCTGAACTGGACCAGAACCTCCCGACATGCTGATGTATCCTTTGTCTGTACAGAAACAGCTGCATCATGATTGTACCTAAATACATGTGGTCCTTAAGGTCTATAGTCTTGTTACCGCGAACATCCAAGTGGATGGTCTTCGTACTGTTGCCTCTCTTATTATGGGCATAGCAGCGATAGATGCCCTGGTCTGACTGGTCCACAGAGGCAATCGAGACTGAGGTAGACCTCTGGTAACCATGAGAGACAGAAATGATGTGGGAGCCATGGGATTCAACTGGATGCTGTTGGACATTGAGAACAAAATTGAGAAACTGTCCAGTTAAACCCTTTATGATAGCAAATACTGTTACTATAATTACCGCTGTTTGGGGATAGTCCCATTTGACACTAAAGTCTGGGTCGACGTTGGAGGAGTTGCAGGTGACTTCAAAATGCTCCCCTTTTTTCAGGATGACAGTGTCTTTATGGGAGAGTCTAATCACTGGAGGCCCTTCTGGCACTGCACCAAGATGAACACATTTTAAATTAACTTTCAGCTGTAACAGATAACTGGGGTTGTTTCAGTTATTGTTATGTATAAAGTACAACTTAACCTAACCACAGATTAGGTTGAAATGTATAAAGTATGACTTTTCAACCCAATCTGTGGTTGAGTTTGTCAACAAAACATAACCACTCACTAGTACTTTTAGCACGGTGTGAAATGTAATATATTTGAATGCATTGATACAAAAGCATTCTTAGGAACGATTGCCTCAGTTATGATGCAGCACTAAATGATTATTCACTGTAATGCCTCGACGTCACTTCAGTGCGTCTGTTTAGAAATGGCTGCACTAATTCTATTTACTGCAAGCACAGCCGTTCATGCTCCGTTTGAAAGCTTTGCTCAGGGTATGGCTCTGTCAGCACTGGGATTATTGTTTCTTTTTCAATCTTTCATTTGGGCAAATAAAAAAAACACAAGTCCCAACGGCAGTGCATTTCATGTCAGTCTAAAACAGCGGTTGTTCCTGAGAGTTTAGTTTATTTATCTAAAGAACAATATGCGACAGGACATATAAAACATTACAGGATCATATTTGGCAGTATACTTTTAAAGTGTAGAAGTCACAGAAGGGGCAACAGTTTTTTTTCTTTATGTGCACATTACACAACAGATGAAGCTGTCAGGTGGTACCCGCGAGAGTCTCATCTGATGGCCCAATATGATAATATATTGTGTGTGCTCCATTCTAACTTTATTTTTTTATACTTTATGTCTTTGCACAGTACATCTCAATATGATCAAAGCAAATTTCAAGTACCATAATATACACACTTTATAGTATTTTCACCCATTGTGCCAAATAAGAAAATTAAATAGAATAAAATAATGACAAAAATAATAATAATACTAATGTTGACTAAATCAAAAGGGCCTGGGCTAGCTTTAATTCACAGATAAAGATATTTTGTCAAATCAATCTACAACCAGTGCCATACGGAGAAAAGAAAAGGACGGGGAAAAAACAAATATACAAAACAAAACCTCTATGTTATTATCTGTGTAAAGGCTGACCACCTAGATTATAACTTTCTGTGTCAATATCCCCAGAATGGTTCATTTGAAAGGACAAGTGGATAAGTCTCAGTTAAGTCCAAAACTCCTCACTTACTCATGTTGTTTACTTTTGAATGCGCTGGAACACGGCAGTCAGTCCTAACCAGCTGAAACAGTTGTTGTTTTGTGCTTTACAATTTAGATTTTTGTTGCTTTTTTCTACCTGAGATGTTGCTGCAGTACAGTGTTCATGGTTTTGCACTGGTCCAGACCAGAGTAGAGAGGATTCATGGTCCGAACCAAGCGGATCAGGTCAAAATCCACTGGAGGAAGGCTAACTTTTTGAAAAATGCCAATGAAGCATTTAGCATTTACTTTGGACTAGAGCAGAGAAAATTGTCCGAACCAAGCGGCTACTCCACCTTTTGACCCGTCCTACTCCACTTAGCGGCTACTCCACCTCTACTGCTGTGACCCGTCCTGCTCCACCTCTTCTGCTGTGACCTGAAGGGTTGTTGCTGATTATTACTATTGATATCTTTTTAGAATGATCAATTTTATTTTTTATTTTTGCTGCTACTGGACACCTGAATTTCTCCTACGGGGATCAATAAAGTATCTATCTATCTACTGTTAAAACTCACCAGAGCGTACGTCTACTGTATACGGCGCAGAAACCACTCTTTCTCCAGCCAGCCTCCCCACACAGCGGAAGCAGCCCTCAAACTCCTTCTGGGCATTGCTGATGATGATGCCCCGCATGAGGTCGCTCCGGTAACTCAGACCAGAGGGCAGAGGCCGACTCTCACAAGTCTCCAGGGCCAAGTGCGTCACGTTGGGGTCAGTCACAAGACATGGAACGGTGAGGTTTTCACCTGCTCGCACCAAGATGCCATTCACCATAGGGCGCTGAAAAACACTTTGAGGATCTGTGTGAAGAGAAGACAATATAGGTCATATTTCTAATTATCGCGTGCATGGAGCTGCTAAGTGAAAGTAAGTGAGTAATCTTTGTATATAGCGCATTTTACAGACCAAAGCGCTTTATAATGTTCAGAGAGAAGTGTGGCAGAGGGCAAGGTAAACATTCCCATGCCCATAGAGATCATTATATCATTTATTTTATTGTCATTTTTTTTATTTATATTTATGTTTTGATTTTATTTTAATCACTTTTATTTGTAGCTGACAGACTTTTGTATATGTATGTGCTACTTTTATCTGTGCAACACTTTGGGAACACGTTTTAAAAAATGTGCTATATAAATAAGGTGGATTGGTTTATAAATTTGAAGACACAACTAAGGACTAACTAGCAATCTGGTGATTTACAGACAAAAAATCAGCATCAAGTTACAAAATCACAATTTAAATGTATGTCTTGTAGGCATTACTCATCAGATCACTAATCATAAAAAAGCAAGTTTTCAATCTCTTATAAAAGATTTCTTTAAAAAAAAAAACCTATGGGGATGTGGAATTGGGAATATTACTTCTGGAACCTTGAAGCTCCGCCCACTTCACAGCGCCATAGATTCCATCATTTGGCTTACAAATAACACTGCAAAAGTTACCGTCTCAACGTAAGTAAATTGTTTTTTTTGTTTGTTTTTCAATACATACCTTGCCAGATACAAGATACTTTGTTTGTGTGTAATGCAATAGAACACTAATCTACAGTTATAATATCACTGGACTTTTCTACAAAACATAACATGTTCGCACCTTTGACGTAGACATAGATAGAGCTGTGTTCCAGTGTGATGTTGTTGACACACACGTAGCGGCCCATGTGATAAGCCTGAGCGGAGGACACTCTCACATAGACCACTGCACCTTCCTCCACCTCTACTTCCATCCGCCGCACCCTCTCTCTCTGCCAGCGCAGCCTGGACGGTGGGGCGCCAGACACTGTGGCGTTTTCATGGCAACGAAGCTCCAGTTTGCCCCCCTTGGGAACCACCACATGAGGTCCCCCAGGGGAGATGACTGGCTCACACCAAACTAAAAAAGAAACACAAGATATTAAAGGCAACAAGCTGACGTAATGCCATCTTAAAACAGAAGCCACAATCAGTTAGAGCATGCTGCCTTACTGTCTAATGTTAGAGTTAAGTTAAGTATACTATGAGACAAGTCCTTAAGACACAGCACTATAAAAACCACCATGGCTCAATTGAACAATCAATAATTATGAGCGTCTACCCGCTGAGTAATCATGCATTAAGTTTCAGATCCATTCCGATGACAGAAGGAACGCCATAGTTGTTATTTTTTGTTTGCTTACCCTCTTTGAATTTCACTCTCTGTAATTGCTGATGCCCACATGATAAGCTGTCTTTGGAGCAGAGGGTTCTCATGTGACTGTTATGCCTTGAGGCTGAGGCAGTGAGTAGACAGACACCCCCTTTTGAAAATATCGTTTTCTGTGTGTTTCTGGAAGCACTTGTAAGAATGTGGTCCCAGAGCTTGGGCAGCTTTCAAAGAAGTGCAACAAGAAAGAATACAGACAGAGAAGAGGTGGTCTGACAGCACTGGGAGTAGCCTGCACTTGGATGTGTTTGTCAGACTGATGTTGTGTGTCCATTTTCCCTCTCTTGCTTTGTTCTTACTGTTTGTGTTGGCGTGTGAAGGTACAGCACACTCTCATTTCGGTCAAATGTATAATTAATGCCCCGTACACACAGGCACACACCTGTTGCCTTCCAGGATAAGGCAGGTACCCTGAGGCAGTTATGCAAATAAGAAGGATGTCAATACGTCTTCTGAGTGAAACTATGCCGTTGAACGTGCATGCAGCAACGTGTCACATTTGTGCATTTTAACATGTCATGTATGGTGTTCACAGAAGGCGCTGGTTTTCAACAGCGATGTCGGACGAGACGCGCGAAAATAATACATTTCTCCCGTCTTTGCGGCTTTTTGTTTTTTTGCACATTTACAAAATAGCTGATTATACATAAACAAACACTGGTGATATGATGGTCCGTCTGGTGTTTGGAAAACTTATAACGAACAACATTAAAAGAATGATTATACTCACCGGTCTGTAGAAGTAACACGAGGACCAAAAGTAACAAAAAGCACCTCATGGTTAGGCGCTTTAGTGTGCTCCATCAAAAAAGCAGTGAACCATAGAGCTCCCTATCCACTGTCAGCCAGAGCAGGTCTCTGCGTGAGGCTACGAGCGCACAACAAAACGATCCTGGATGCTTTGACCCCCCTCCGGCGGATTGCACTATTACTTAAAGCCACAGCGCCTCTCCCGCTCTTCTTGGCTCATTGCCTCTCCTCACCGGATCCTTTTTGTGCAGCATTGGCTGGGTTCGAGCCAAGGTGATGATGGTGAGCCTCTTGTATTTATCGGGAAAAAATACAATCTTTCGTTTTCACCCAAATGTAGCCAACTAGATGAAACAAATCTGCCACCTTGGCAGGTGTGTAAAGTGAAACTAAACAGTTGCCCCTCGGTCCCAGCTGGCTTGTGTCTATAGTGTATGATACAGCAGTATTCCCTCTCACTCTAGTCTCCTTACACTGACTCACTGAGGTGCATCCTTTCACATTCTACAATCTAGTGCATGAGATCAACTCTTTACTTGAGTCCAAGGAGGCACAATGTTCAGTCCACATTCTGAACACATCTCAATCAATCACATTTTATTTATAAAGCGCTTTTTATACAGAAAATGTAACACAACGTGTTTGGTTACATAAATCCCACATGCCCACGACCCGACCACCCAACAGACCCATTCCAAACCATAGTATACCCACACGCGCACGCACACACACACAAACACACACACACAACACACGCACACAACACACATACACACACTCACAAACAAATACACACACTCCCACATAGACATCTATACTGTCACATCAGATGGGTAAAATGAAGAAATAGGGCTGGTGTGCATCTACTAGAAATAAAATTACATAGCATGTTGTATGTACCCAGTTCCCTCTGTATCTCTGTAAATATTAAACAAAATGTTTTAGGGACTTATCTTAATAGAATAAAGAAAAGGCAAATATTTGGTGGATTCATATTGCAAAGGCTTAATCTGCAAATTATAATTCCAATTTATAATGCACATAAGCGGGAAATTGCCTTCCTCAACGTGTTGGGCTTCTTATATTTTCTGTTGCTCCACAGAAGCATGTGGGAGCACAGTAGCAGTGTTGTGTTTTTACACATGATCTGTATCTGCTCCGGCCTGTGGCTGTTTGTGCCTTCTCTAGCACATGACGATGGAGTGAGACTACTCAAGCAACACCAACAGATTAATTGATTTTCTTGCTTGTTTTTCTGACATAATGCACTGGAAAAGTGTTACTAAAGAGTCTAATCTTGAGTAAACAAAAAGTTGGAATTCATTTGCATTCATTCGTTTGTAAACACAACAGACCAACACTTAAAAAAATCCGTTTTTGCCCCACATGCAGAAATGTTAGTTTTTCATGATCGCACATTAATGACAGTAGAAATAAAAACCACACAAAAACTGCATGGTAGATAGCTGTAAATACTTCTTTTGCTTTAAAATCTTCAATAATCTGTATCTTAATTACTATTTGATGAGTCACTTAAGTTCTCATACACTGCTAACAGGAGGGTTGATGTAAAGAAAAACAACTAGTCCACACACCACCTGCAGTCCATAACATCTTCATAAGCGTCTCAAAAACAAAAGCAACTCCTCTGTGCAACAACAAAGCACCTGTCTGTCCACCAGCTGCCCTCACTGCACTTGGACGTATATATAGTGCCCCGTCTGCATGATATTCAATCTCTCATGTGCCATCCCTGCTCCATTATTCATGACACTGAGGTGAACCTATGGAGATATGGGCTGAGTCACTGTGACGTTGTGAGTGCGGATCTGCAGCGTGACTCACTCTATGCTTTTAGACAAATGAGGACAGCGGCGGTCTGGCAGAGGGCAAGAGTCACATTTTAGGCCTTCAAGAACAACAGCCACTAAAGAAGTGTTTCCAAGATCTGATAAGACACTATCCCATTGACTTTCCTTTTATACAGCTTCCCATTTTGCCTCTGTAAAACGTGAAAGCTTTACAAATCTTGACTAAAACTCTGGTATTGTTTTCGCTTCATATGACAGAGGATGTTACCTCACACCCACAAAGTAAACAAAGATTGAAGCCTGTCTGATTCACAATTATGAACTAAAGGATAGAAACATGGGACAACTTTACCATTCATGAATGTTTAAATTGCCCAAAATAAATTACATTTTCTTTGACTTTGTGTCACAAATTATCACCTGATTGATGTAGCTATTACAAACATTTAATACCACTGAAGTAATATTTGCAATAGAAAAGACACATGTTACAGATACAGATACACGCAAAATATGTCTTCATATTCTGAAAGCCACATTTTTCATTTTAACATTTCATATTTTGTATTTTAAGCTGACTATCCAACCAGAAAGCAGAAATAGGTCTCGCATCAGTCTCTCATTTGGGTTTCCAGTTTTTTTGGTGAAATCCAACTGGTTTGGTCTTTACCTAAAGCATAAATCATATTCTTAACATGCATGACAAGGCACTGGCTACAAAAACATTTAATTGTAATAGTAAAATTATAAAGCCAGCATCCAAAAATGCATGCTGTTTCTTCAAGCTATATTCAAATACAATCCTATTCAATTTGGACCTACTTCTCTAACTAAATAACACATCTGAGTTTTACAACGTGGCCTGCAGCCTTTAACTGAATCATCTCCAAATGGATCCTCCTCACACCCATCAGGGCATTGGGGCAGCTCTGTGCACCTTCACTCTTGGCATTTAGCCATATGAGGCTGAAAAAAAAACACTCACAACAACATAATACCATATCATTTTTAGCTCTGAGGCATTAGCAAAGGCTTTTCTTCAGTGCAATCCTATACACTTCACTTGCTGCTGACATGGCTAAATGAACCTGTATCTGATTTCATTTGTCTAACTGCTTCTGCAATGTGTTTTATAGCCTTAAGTGTCTTTCTATGGTTAAATGGTGGTGTTTCTCATTAAAATAACTGTCCCGTGCAAATTAGATTATATAGTCTAGGCTGAATTATGCTGACATAACACAACTGCATGTCTATTCCCCCAACAGATGTGTTGTTGTCGTCCCAGATAAAGGACATCGTCGCTCTGTTATCAATAGTGAGACATTGAAAATGGCGTTTAGATACAATGCGATGATGTAGTATTGAGACAAAGACAAGAAGCTGTGTAATTACTGATAGCCCAATGATCGCCCTCTGTCAGAATAAAGCTGATTAGCATCGACCAGGCCCTGAGCCGACCTAATCCAGCACAAGAAGAAAGGCGGAGAGCGAGAGAAAATAAGATACTGGAGAAATGCAGCAGATGAAATTAAAGGAAGCAATATAAAATAGAAACGCTACCAAAGGGAAGAAACAGCACAACAGCTGACCTGCAGACACTTCCTCTGTTCACCTTGTAACACTGGGTTGTTTGTATAAAGCTGGGGTACCTTACTTTTTTGTTTTATAAAGAATACATGAAGTTTGTCCCAATAGTAAAATTGAAATCATGTGAACCAATTTAACCACAACACGCTGTCTCCTACTGAATTAGAAAACATTTTTTCTTTTGCATAGAGACCCTGACTGAAACAGAAAAATGTGAGGACAATATTTTTTTATACCAAAATCTGACTTTTCAGCAGCGGCACACCGGCCTGTGCCCACAAAGCCAGATGTTTAAGATGTACTTGATAAATTACATAAATGCACACATTACAGTTAAAACAAAAGAACAGTTATTATATTAGTGATTTCAGAACACTTCTACTACTGCACTTTGAGAATCCCAAAACCTGGCCCTAACCTTGAATAAGTTTTATCATTAGTATTATTATTCAAATTATAATTATTAGATGTAACATTTCATGTATCAAAAATAATTGTTATAAAACTCTACACAACAATTTGTACAAATGAAGATAATATTTGTAATGAAGCTATACATTCTTGAAGTTTTCCAATTGATGCTTGCACAATGGTTAGTACTGAAATTATTTCCTCTTTGCATATGTGAAAAAGAGAATATTAAACAAATCTTTTTTTTAAAAGGGTAAAATGTGTTACTGAAACATCACAAATAAAGAACAATAGATTAACAATGTCTCAACATTACATTAACATAACATGCCAAATGAGCAGCAAATGTGTTAAGGAGGACAGATGAGGTGAAAGCTTGAATGTGAAAGATAGCTGGACTGGAGAGAGAAAACTGTAATCTCAATTATCAGTTTAGAAGACTGCAGCCTGCTCAGTGTGAGTGCTCTGTGAATACACTGAACAAGCACATGTGATGTGATAAAATACATACGAGAGAAAATAGGCCAGTAGTCATTTTGAAAGATCAATGTGCTAAACTCTATTGGATAATAGTGGTATATAGCTATATGGATGTATTAAAGCCATCATTTTATTTGTTTAATGCAGGTCCTTTTTCAAGATTTGATTTGTAATTTATTTTCATCCTTCTCCAAGATAATAACAACTCTGAAGTGTCAGTAGCTGCAGCAGGACAGAGGAAGGGAGAGTGAGAGAATCCACAGATTTCCAAGTTGTTTACTGACAGGCCCAAAGTGGACGACTTATCTGGTCAGAAACCATCATGCATTAACTGGCCTCTTTTGAGTAGATGGCAAACTTTACATGCAAGCCACAGCTGTGATATTTATTGAGAATCTGTTGAGTGGTGGTAGTGTGACTGCTGCTGCTCCTAGAAGTATGTGGATTTTTGAGCAGTGCTTGTTACTACATGACGTTTATTTTTTAAGATATATAATCACTAAATCTAATGACATTTAAGATATTTCATAACTAGAATATAAAATTGTATTTGTATATACAGGTTGTTGTGGTTGGAGCTGTGTATAACATTATAGGAATGAACCGCCCTCTCTACTTTTTGTATCTGTATATCTGTGTGTGAAATCCAATGTTAAATAGGACTACAGGAAGACTGTCTAACTCTAAATTCTGCAAATAATTGAACTGCAGTGGAAGCTGTGCTACAACTAAGGTACTCGTAAATTGAGATAATTGTCATGTTCGATAGCTTAAAATACCCATAAAATGTATACTATATCTAAGTAACTGCATTTTTATCTAGTAGTTTTGAGAATATAGTCACGTTTCAAAATGATAAGGATCATTTAAGGAGCATTGTCATAACTGAGTCAAGGCAAGTCCTCAAGAGAATGATTAAATAATAATAATCTAAATTGAGGATGCAGGAGTTGTATCCTTTACTTTAGAATAACATAGATAAAAAGTAACACATTTTTAAGATTTTTTAAGCACAATTTATGTTGCTTTTAGGTCGTGTTGTCTTCTACAGAGTAACTAACATGTTTTTGAAATGTGGAGTGAAAAGTGCAGATATTTGAGCAGTGAAAATTGTAAAATACCATGAAAAACTACATTTTACACTTGGTACATGAGAGAAATTACTACCTACATGCTATATCTAATTATATTACAAAATACTTTTAATCCGTAACTGAGAAAGACTACACCTATATACTACTATACCTGTAACCTCCACTAGATGGCGGTGTCGTCAACACCAACACTCCAGAGCGACGCTCCAATCTCTTCCGAGTTCAACGTTAACTAGCCGCGTTTGTTCATTTAGTCTATGGTACATTTACACATGAAATCCTGTAATACTTAAACTTCTCAGTACTGACGGCAGCAAAGAGTTTCTGGATTCAGGTCCAACAAGAAGTCTCAATTTAGGCCGATATGTCTGCGGAGGAATCGGACAAACCGGCCAACGCGGACGCCAGCGCTGGAGGAGGAGATGAGGAGGAGGAATGGCTGTATGGAGGTAGAGTTAAACCAGATAAAACAATGTGCACAAATGCTAACCTTATAATATAGCGTGCAATGCGTGCATTGGATAATACTCGCCCGCTGTGTTGCTCTGGTGCGGTTGTTATGGCACCGCTCGCTGCTGTATTTTGTGTGTAGCTAACATGTAGCTAGCTGTGATGCTAAGTTTGCTAATGCTCACGTTGTGTTTTTCCTTCTAGATGAGGCCGAAGGCAAAGAGGAGGATGAAGAGGCCAAATTGAATGCTACCGTTGGGTATTTTGTCTTTGCAGTCTTTGTTTTGCTATCGATGTGTATGTTTGTGTACAGTTCTTTCATGATTTTAACTTGTAACAGTCAGGTGACATGTAGCCAGCGTTCAATTAACGATACATTAAACATAACAGGGGATATGTTTTATTTTATATTTAATACTAGTACTAATATTGATACTAATTATGTTTCGACATTATATATAGCGTGTATATTAGTCAAGCCCTACACTGTGGCTGTTGCTCGTTAAGACGTATAATAATAATAATAATAATAAGACAACTTGTGGGAAACTACTTGACTAAAATGAGATTCTTATTCCAGTGTTCCTCCAGCTGATGCCTCTTCAGATGATGTTGTTGAACATGCAACAGACAATGGTGTGGCCTCTGAGGTATAATCTTTATATTAACACTTCATAACCTGACCCCCCCTGCCCTTTATGAAGTCACTTTAGTACTCTTTATAAAGCCACTTACTGCCCTTTATAAAGTCACTTTACTGCCCATCATGACATCACTTTACTGTAAAATAATAATTATATTGTGTGCCCCAAGTGCACTTGTATGTAAATTGTAATTTTTACACCTTAGAAGTGTATGCTGATTTTTATCACACCTTACTCTACTCTTTACCTCTCTGCTTTGACTGTTGCACCGAGAGCCAAAGCAATTACCTAGTCTGTGACTTCCTGTTACTTGAATGGCCCCCACTCTCCGTGATGGACTCCACCATCACCTCTGTGGAGTCCTATCGTTTCCTGGGCACCACCATCACCCAGGACCTCAAGTGGGAGCCGACCATCCGCTCCCTCATCAAGAAGGCCCAGCAGAGGATGTACTTCCTGCGGCAGCTCAGGAAAGCCAAGCTGCCTGCACAGATGTTGGTGCAGTTCTACACGGCCATCATCGAGTCCATCCTCACCTCCTCCATCATTGTGTGGTTCGCTGGAGCCACAGTCAGGGACAAACAGAGACTACAGCGCATTGTGCGCTCTGCAGAGGAAGTGATCGGCCGCAGCCTTCCATCGCTGCAGGACCTGTCTGGAGCTCGAGGCCGGGCTGGTCGTATCACAGCCGACCCCTCTCACCCTGCACATGGACTATTCCATCCACTCCCCTCAGGCAGGAGGCTGCGGTCCATCAAGACTAGAACCTCCCGCCACAAGAACAGTTTCTTCCCCTCTGCTGTTGGACTCTTGAACACTTCTTAAACTGTCCCCCCGCCCTTTATAAAGTCACTTTACTGCCCATCATACGTCACTTTACTTCACTGTACTGCTGTCACCTTACACTGTGTGCACCATGTGCACTTGTATATTGTAAATAGTAACTGTAACTCTATTTTAATTTTAAATTTATTCCTTAGAAGTGTTTTTTATTCTTTTTTTTTTTTATTATATCTCTGACTGTTGCACTGAGCCAAAGCAATTTCCAAGTCTGTGACTTCCTGTTACCCATGTGGCAATACAAATTATTCTGATTCTGATAAGAATTATTCTGATATAAATATTGCCTTACCTGTCCCGCTGTCTTAATGTGTGTAATGTATTTTTAGCCCAGTGGGGAGGTCGCAGGTGAAGTTGTGGAAAGTGACAGCGACAGTGATGATGATGACGATGATGTCCGTGTCACAATTGGAGACATTAAAACAGGAGCGCCACAGTACACGTATGTCAATTACATGCTCACTTAAATGTTGGTATGACTTTTTTCATGTATGATTCTTTATTATAGGTCATATGGCGCACCTCCTGTCAATCTTAATATAAAATCGACTAGCTCCAGGCCATACGGACAGGGTAACCAAAATAAACTTATTTTCTCATCTTATATGTTATGTTATTTAAATCAAATATTTTTCATTACATCTTTGCAGTTTCCACAAAACTTAAAGGAGTTGACTTGGATGCTCCTGGAAATATTAATGGTGTTCCTGTATTGGAGGTGGATGTGGAGTCATTTGAAGAGAAACCTTGGAGAAAGCCAGGTGCATTTCTAGATTATGTTTGTTTACCATACCAACAAGAATGATATCAAACATGTTTTTGCATCTGTAGGAGCGGATTTATCAGACTACTTCAACTATGGCTTCAATGAAGACACTTGGAAGGCTTATTGTGAGAAACAGAAGAGACTTCGCATGGGGCTTGAGGTATCCACAGTGGGCTCAGTGACGAGTAAAATTTCTGTAAGTTTCCTTGATGACTATGAACTATATTAACACAGAGGAATAATTATATTTAATTGTAGGTGCAGCAAGGCCGTACTGGTAATGATAAAGACGTTTCCAGTTTGTCAGTTCACACATCCAAAGCAGACTTTGCAGCTCCTGTTAGTATGTACAAGTCCTCTGCCAGCCAAATTACCAGGTAATTAATATTTTTATTCTGAATACTGTTGCTAGAAAGCCATTGCACCTATTTTATGACTCAATCACAGAATTACTCAAGTTATCGTTGATGAAGAAATATGTTTGATGTGTTTGTTCATTCCTATTCTTTTTAGTTTAATGTAAGCAACCGGCTCCTGGTGGAATTTGTGCTGTATTTGTTAATGTATAAAATGAAGACTACAATGTCCCAATACTTCTTACCTTTTAAACATGTTCATAATTTTAGAGCACTCTTTCCAATATAATAGTAAATACATTAAATGATAGAAATTGTTTTATTGTGAGCAGATGGTCAATTGTGGATTTTGCATTAGGCCCATTGTTATGTCCTTGTCCCTTTGCTTCAAAATAGTAGGATCTCTCCCACTCAGTGGACTTGCAAGCCGGCTCCAGACATTTCCTATTTTCCGTAAGTGAGCATGGCCTTGTACATTATAGGGGGCATGTGTTCATTTCTGAGATCTGGCTCAACATGAATGCTGTCCACAGAAAATAAAAATGTCTATTTGGTTTTTCTTTTTAAGATTGCAGAAGGATTAAAAAATAAGTTTATTACAAAAAACAAAAGTAAATTTAAAGATTCATGTACAGTTTCAGATCCTGAACATGATTATTATCATCGTTGTAGTCTTGTTTGGGGACACACTGTGGGGTGGGGGATTATGTGTCCACCTCAGACCTAGATTAGACAATTTATAAACTTTCTATTCTTGCTTTTAATAGTAATGCCGATGTGTTTACCTTCCCAGAAAATCAAGTGGGACAATCGATGTGATTGGTGGACAGACGGCTACAATAAGCAGAGTGGAGGGAAGACGCAGACACAATTTGGATGGCAACAACATACAAGTAAACACAAGAAATAATTATTTATGTAGATGCACAAGACATAAGAATTCTTAACTAAATGTGTCTGCAGGTGCTCTCTGAACACTCTGCGTCAGACGCTGAGCCAACACCTGCGAAGATGCCACCATTCTTCCCTCCAGGACATCTCCCTCCAAACATCCCTCCACCTCCATTTCTCCCTCCGCCCCCTAACGTCAGCACAGCTCCGCCTCACATCCCCCCACCCAGTAAGTCTACGATGTCACTATTCCATGGGACGGATGATAAATGTGCAAATTCTGTTATTTTAGGAATGCCTATCACAGTTCCTCCGCCTGGCTTTCCTCCACCGACTGGACCACCTCCTTCTATTATACCCACTTTGGACAGGTACCACATCCATATTTCATGTTGACTTAAATGCACATCAGGTCGATTGATGACTCTTCTATCATCATTTCACAACACAAATCCACATGACTTTGTGTATGATTTGAGATGAAGCAGACTTCAGACCGTTTTTTTGTCTTGCCAACAAATATATATATATATTTTTTTTACCAATAAATCGACCAAAAAAAAAAAGACTTGACAGCCATACATTACTCAACATTAACTTCTGTTCTTACTACAGTGGACATGGTGGCTACGATGGACGCTCGATGCCTCCCTATGGTTTCCCACAAGGTTAGTAATGAAACTTTGATTTTGATGTACCATCATTTGCATCTTCAAACATTTGTGAATATGCCTCATTAGTAGGTGCTTATCCTCCTCCTATGGTTGGAGGTGTGCCGCCTCTATGGCCTCCGATGATGGACAATTCTAAACCCTGGGGGGAGTACTACCCTCGCCGAGATGAAAAGAGAGACAAAGAACGAGAGCGGCCCAGAGAGAGAGCACATGAGCGAGAGAGGGAAAGGGAGCACAGCCCCACCGGAATGGGCTACACCAGGTTAGATACGGCTGTGACTCAAAGTCCAGTTCATGGTTTATAGATGGACGATATCATAAAACATTGAGAGTACCACAGTCAAAAAAGTAAAATGTTTTCATTTTGTGTTTCTTCAACCTAGTGATGAAGAGCGCTATCGTTACCGTGAGTACCAAGAGCGTGGTGGATATGAGCGGCATCGCGAGCGATCCAGTAGGGAGAAGGAAGAAAGGCACCGAGAGAGAAGACACAGAGAGAAAGAAGAAGGGCGACACAAGTCCTCACGCAGGTATCTCCCATACAACCTCTAAGGAGTTTGTCTGTTTATTTTTGTTTTATAGTATCAATCGTACATGTAATGGGTCTTGGTTTGTCTTCACACATATTTAGCCTCTCCAGTCATCCTTTCCACTCTGTCCTCACGTTGTGTCCATCTGTTCACCTGTTTATAGTAGCAGTGGTCGACGGAGACATGACAGTGAAGAAGGTGAAGGCCACAGACGACACAAGCACAAAAAGAGCAAGAGAAGCAAAGAAGGAAAGGACGCCAGCGAGGAGATGAGTGCAGATCAGGAAAACCAAGAGGGAATGGAATAAATCATTCACTTTCATTTTTTACTTCTGTAATCCCAGAGGAAAATATTCACATGAAGCACTGGGCAACGAAACCAGCAAATCACACATGAATAATGCATTCAGTCCCTACCATTAATCTCTATTGGACTTCCATTTGGTTGTCATTTGTCTTCAGCAAAAGAGGCAGCAAATACTCTATTCATGTTTATTAATGACAGCCGCCACATCAACCTGCTCCTCCCAGAGCAGTTGAGCTTTCAAATTTCAGCCCCGAACGAGAATAATCTTTACTCTTTATTTTTTGATTATCCTTAGTCTCTTGTTTGTCCTGTAACATGCTACTAGACTGCTGTCAAGTCATTAAAAACCCTTTTGATAAGAACAGTTTGGTGTTGTTTTTTTATCATAACATTAGGTAATGACATATATTTGCTGTGCTTAATAATAAAATTAAACAACTTACAAGTATAAAAGCATTTGACCCATCTTTCAATGCTGAAAGGGCAGTGGTTCCAAACTATGATTTTTTTTATTTCAACTTTATATAACATTCTATTCAGCAGTTTAATTACAGATTATTATTTTTTTGCAGAAATTAAGTGATAAAAACGCATAGCTAAAAGAAGCAACATTGACATAGTTTCCTACAAAGTGGAACCTGCAACTCTTGTATCACTAAACAATGAGCACACAGCGCCTTCCTCCGGCTGAAGTATGCCAGATGTACCGTCCTGTCTGCAGCCCGTGACCTCCTGGGTCAAAGGGTTTTCCCGGTTTCACTGAACTCTAAATATAAAGCTTATTAATTGAATATTAAACACCAACTCTATAATACCTTGGGAACCAATTGACAGTGCAGAGATGCTGTGTGTTGCGTCGTAAACAACTGTTTTCGTAAAGGCATAGTTGACTGACCTTTGTGCGGTACAAAACACACCATTCACATTCGAACAGTGCCCTCTAAGGGTGATGTCCGGTATAACCTTAAAACACACAATACATATTAGGTATTACTCTCAGTACACCACACTGTGTATAACTGAATGTTTCCTCTTCAAAGGACCAAAAGACACATTTCATTTATGTTTTCATGATACATTTTATGTCGTAGTAGTAAACTATATGTCGTAGTAGTAAACTATACTTACTTATTAATTTTAAAAATGTTCATAAACAATGTGTACAACAGTATTTATGCTTTCTTATTCATACCAGTAAGTCTGTGAACAATGTAGAATCAAAATTTAAAAAAGCAGAAAATTCATAGAACACACCTACATGCTTGGCAATAAATTAATAGATTTGGTTGAAGTGGATGTGTGCTTTTTCTGTTTTATGTCAGGAGTTTGATATTTCCTTGAATCAAATTTGGAGGGGAAAAAACAGTATAGAAAATCTGATTCTTGTAGATTTTGAAGCAGTTATGCAGCTTTGCACATAACACACTCACATAACATGGTAATAGGTCAATTCAGCCTTCATGCTCTTCAGCTCTTTGGTGTCAAAGTCTTCGCCAATATTGACAGCGTTGCATCACATGACAGAAAAGTCCCGCATAAAAGGATACACAAGGACACCAGTGAAAACCTGCTACAGTGTTGAAAATGAAGAGGATTGCTGTTGTAATTTTGAGTATTTTATCTCTGGGACAGTGTGCTCCTTTGGACAACTGTGAGACTTTGTTGACACCCAAATCTATCAGCCGCGATGAAGTAAGTCAACCTCTACTGGCTCCACATGTTCCATTAAATCGGGCAAAGTGGATGTTAACAGTGCAAATAATTCTTCCTATTTGTGTGCCATAGATGCTGGGTAAATGGATGTACATTGGTGGGACCTCTGATCTCCCTGGAAGCCGGTCCTTAGTCCACCTACTAACCAGTGCCTGGATTGACACTCGGCCCACGCCTCAGAGTAACATTCTGGAGCTAATCCAAGCTCAGAGAATGTAAATACAAGCATGTCCTAGAGTCACCATCACAGCATCTTCATATTCTTTAGATCATCATGTGTATTTGTTCTGCAGATATGGAAAATGCACCACCTTAAAATACAATGTGACTTTTGAAAACAACATACTTCTTATTGGTATGACAGACTGTTAAGAGTTAAGAGTGAAATGCAAATTGAACAGTGCAGGTTGAAAATATATGAAGCTGTGAGTCTTGAATGCATGTCTTGACTGTATTTCTTGCAGAGCATCCGTTTTACTTGAAAGAGGTGTATCTTTCGACTGAATGCGGCGATTGTTTGGTTGCCTATGAAACTGTGGAGACTGATGATGATGCCTTTCAAAGTCTCCTTCTATTCAGTAAGTTTCAAAATCTTTGATGTATTTTAATATAATGTTATTTTTATGGAATTGAATATTGTATTGTACATGATCAGGCAAGAGCAGAACAGTGCCCCCAGCTGCTGTGGAGATGCTGAAGAAACAAGCTGCATGTCTAAAGATGCCCTCACTTCTAATGATCGATCCAAACAATGGTAAACCACCTGGGTCTGGATTTGTTTATTGATTTTTTTTTTATTTTTTTTTTTTTATAATTTAATTAAATGTTTAAATGTTCTTGTTTTCAGAAATTTGCCCAGAGGATCTATCCCCTGTGGAAGGGCTACCAGCTCTTAATAAATATCTGGAGGCAAAAACAGGACATTATGTTGCAAAAATCTTGGACTCTATTTTCGACTTTTTCATAAACTAAGCTGTTTGATTTGTTACCACAACACTCTGTATGGAAACTTTGAATACATACAATACAAAATGGAATATTTCTCACCAAATCGTTTGTGGTTTTAATCAAAGCATGTGTCCGGAGTATGTTTGGGCAGCATTTGCATAAACCTGACTGTGGAAATGTCCTTTTTTTCTGTTTACACAAAAAATGTTTTGTTGACAAGAAAGTAGCCGAGATCAAATGCCCTCAGATTTATGCTAAGATTCATGTAAGAGGAGCACCAAGATTAGATAAAAATGCTAGTCCTTATCCTTCTTTGATTTGTTTTTATGAAGAGGGAGCTGAGCCGAAAGGCAAAGCTTTGGGTAATGATCAAAAGAACGAGAACGCTGATACAAGCGGTCGAAATGAGCTTCCTCCGCAGAGTGGCTGGGCGCTCCCTTAGATAGGGTAAGGAGCTCAGTCACACGGGAGGAGCTCGGAGTGGAGCCACTGCTTCTCCACGTCGAGAGGAACCAGTTGAGGTGGCTCGGGCATCTGGAGGAACTATGTCTCTCAGCTGGCCTGGGAACGCCTTGGGGTCCCCCCAGATGGGCTGAAGGAAGTGTGTGTGGATAGGGAAGTCTTGGTGTCTCTGCTTCTCCTGGCAATGGATGAAGAGGAAGAAAATGGATGGATAAATGGTATTTAAAATAACAATTTCCCTTTCAGTGGCTGGGTGACAGTTGCTCTGTTTGGTAGAGCATTGGAATTTGGGCCTGAAGGTTGTGGGTTTTGTGCCCCCCTCTGGAACTACTTAATGACTTCCACTGTTGTTGTTGTTGTGTCCTTGGGCAAGATACTTTACCACACATTGCCTGAAACCCTCCGCTGGAAGATCAAGGCTCCTGTGGACTCACCACCTGCAGGAGGATCAGTGAGGGGCTGGTTCTCTGTGAATTGGGTGCAGCTCTGACCCAGAATGGCTTAAGGGGAAGAAAATGGATGGATGGAATTTCCCTTTCATTGCTTTTTTTTTAATTGTTAGGTTAATTTTTACCTCCTACTTAATGTTTTAACACAAAGAATGGTTGACCTGATAACACCATACATACTGGATAATTTATATATTTGCATAAAGGATATTGTAATCTATTCAATTGTGTCCACAGTGATATGTTTAATGCTGGTACAATTGAGCAAAGTGAATTTGTACCCGTAATGGCCCATGAAATTAAGCAATTAAAATGTACTGGCTAATAAGCCCTGTGGTGCTGATAATATTTAAGCTGAGCACCGGATACATGCCAGCAAAAGACTGTCCTCTGCTGGCCATTTGCTTCTCTGTCTGTTTGCCACATGGTATTTCTCCCATATTCACTTCTCTCTGTCCACTCATTTCCAGTCAAAGGATAAAGCTGGTAGAGAATGGGTGTTTGTGACAAATTATAGATCAAACGCACTGACAAGCATATGGTCTAAAGCTTGGGAGAGAAACTTGTTATCTCAGATACAAGATTATAATTGCTCCAAGCAATCAAGTGGGACTTCAATCAAGACATGGTAAGAGTATTTTATGCATATTTTGCACTCAAAGAAAAAAAAAGGAATAAAACATAAAAGTTGAGGCAGCGAGAGGGAGTTGAGCCGATCCCCTTCTGTGTTTTATCAATGCATTATAAGCATGTAGCCCCAGTAAGCAGCGATTGGTTACATAAGAGCAGCAAGGAGAGGAGCAGCGTGCGGGCAAGGGGAGCCTCGTTATATAGTATATGTTAGCGTTTTCTGCAGAGACAGATACATGTATGGCTGTCAGGTAACGCAGGTGAGATGGGGTGGATCCATGTTGGATCCATTCTCTGTCAGATAACGGTGTGCCTGCGAGGTATGCTGATTTCTGATACCTGTTTATTCTCCTTGTGTTATGGGGGGGGTGCTACGAATGGCGATTCCAGAAATTTAAAGTGCATGTGAAACGGGCTGCATGACTGTGCCAATTCACGTGATTCATCTGATAATCGGATGACCTTGCTGTATTCAAATAGAGCATGTCTCCAGGACCTTCACTTTGTCTGCTCTAAGTATGGTGTAGATTTTGATGTAAGGTATAATGCAAACAAAAGTATCAATTCTGAATTCTACTTTTTTGAGCTCCGTCATAACTCGGTAGACAAGTGGCAGGGTTAAATAGTGATTTCAGGCCAAGCTTTCGATTTTTTGGTTCAGATGTTTAGGAGAAAGTCCCTGATCTTTGTAGTTTGTGGTGCAATGTCGCTGTCAACTAAATAATAGAAAACTACATGATACTTTTAGATAACAAAGTTGTTTATTCACACAACGTCCCTTGATGCCTTGTCATTTTAAATCAGTAAACACTCTTTGAGCTGTTTGTACAACCCCACGGTCATTGACCAGAGCAAACCAGCAGACCAATAACATCATAGCAGTTATATATACTGCACACTATAAAGAACTTTGTGCAGGCGCTTAATGATAAAGATGAAGTCTGTTTTGGTTGTGCTGCTCTGCTATGTGGCTCTGGGAAAGGCGGATCCCGATTGTGAAAGCCTTCTCAAACCAATACATTACAATCATGATGAGGTCAGTGTGTCACACGTTTGTTTTGACTGCCCAAAATATGATTTAACCAACTTGTGCTCTTCAGCTGCGGGGCCGGTATCACTTCCTCGCTGGGACCTCTTTCCTCCCAGGAAGCCGAACCTGGCCCTACACCTTGAGTGGGGCTTGGGTTGACTCCTTTCCCACATCCCAAAGTGACTTGTTTGAGTTTGCCCAAGCTCAAAGAATGTAAATAACATCTGACAAGAGATATTACTTACGTAATTGCTAAATTACTATTTCAGATACAAAGTATATGAAAGCATCATTAGGCTTTCACTCCTTCATTCACACTTATGATGGCTTTTGACCTTCTGGATGCCAAGTTATTTGGATGTTTATTGACTAAGTCATCTCTTTCTTTTCAGGTTTGGCAAATGTTTTTCTGTGAAATTTAATATGACAGTTGAAAATGACGCATTTGTGATGAGTAAGTACGACAAATTTCAGATGGTTTGCATTTTTGACTGAAAATCCTTCTGTGCTTTATTCAGAGCAGCCTGAACACTCATTTTTTCTGAAAGACGAGTACCTGTCAAGTGGCTGCCCCGATTGTGTGACGCTGTATGAAACAGCCATCTCTGGGAATGAAACATTTCTCAGTTTGCTGTTTTTCAGTAAGGAAATATTATTTTGTGTGTTTTTGCAGGACAAGAGAAGACAACATACTGTTTGATTGTCACTTGTATAGATAAAAACATTTGTTCAGACTGATTTTTTCACAGGAAAGAGTAAAACTGTTCCAGATTCTGCTCTGGAGCTGCTGAAGAAGCAGGCAGTGTGTCTTAAGATGCCTTCAGTCATGATGTTGAACCCAAATTCTGGTACGGGCAGCAGAATATTAGATAATTACAAGGAATTAATATTGTTCTAACGAGGTTTCCCTGTCTACTACACGCAGAGGATTGTCCTGTCGACCCTGCACCAATGGATGGTGCCGACGCTTTCAGATTTGTTCTTGAAGCAAAGATGTCGCACATATTTCTTAGAATCCTAGACTCAATTTTTGATTCATTTATTAATTGAGTCTATGAGCGAATGAGAGAAATGTAAATAAAGTATGAAAGGCATCACTCTGTCATCAGTTTACATTTATTTTTTCCAAGAATCAGAAACAATATACTTTTATATTTTCCTGTATGTATGTTTTCACAAAACTGTCAAAGTAGGAGTGTACAAAGTGCATGTCTTATTATTATGTATCAATCTCTGATTCGTAAAATATTTTAAAACAACACATTTTCTTTATCTGGTACCAGATCAGAAATCATGAGTTTGAGGGGGGGTTTTGAGAAAACCAGCTTGCTTTATACGATGTGAAGGAGCAGGGGCTCTACTCTGAGCTCCTACCATGGGACTGAGACCCATCTCAACCATACTGCCACTGTATCTATTCTTTCAGTCATTACACAAAGCCCATGACCATAGCAGAGGGTGGGAATATAGATCGCAGTATTTCCTTTTGACGCAGCAGCAAAGCACAGAACTCAAAGTTAATCTATCAACAAAGTAGCTTTGTGCAAACAGTAAACAGTGCAAACAGTGAGCAATGAAAAGCACTGAAATCTGAACTTTAGTCAAATCAATGATACCTTCGTTAACAAAACAGGGGCTCATGTTCTCAGTACAACAGTGACTACAGGGACAACAGTGACCGATCCATCATGAAGCTGCTGCCCACTGTGGCCTTGCTCAGCCTCCTCCATGTGGGACACACAGCTCCTGCCATCAACTGTGACAGTCTCACACAAAAGATCAACATTGACAGCGGAAACCCGGTAAGCCACACCTTGTGGTCTGTTTTCTGAGATGTTGACTAAACGGAACTGTTCTTGCAGCTGTTGGGAAACTGGATGTACATAGCAGAGACCTCCACCGTCCCAGGAACAAAAGCACTGACCAAGAAATTTGTAGACAGTGTAGTGGTGAATGTTACTCCTCTGCCAGATAACAGAAGTATCAAATTCACACAAATTCAAAAAACGTATGTGTCAACATGATAAGTATACTTCAAAGTGTTTCAAAATGATTTGATGATAACGCTGCTATTTCCAGGTTTGGCAACTGCATGTCCCTTTCAACTATTATACTTGTGGCCAACAACACAATGCAAATGAGTATGTAAATGTCTACTATCGTTCAAATCCAAGCTTATTTTGAGGGTGAATCCTTTTGAGTACTCAATGTAGGATTTGTGTTTTGGGCCTGTGTTGAGTAATTTATATTTATTATTTGGGGTAACTATCTCTGCACAGAAGATACTTGAAAATCCTATGACCAATTATTGAGTTGGAGATTTATTTCTGTCACATAGTTCAAGTCAATTTGGGTTTGTATGGTATAAAAAGTTCCCAAGAGCTTTTCTGGTGAGGGTTATTTAAAACAGGATATAAGCACTAATAGGATTTGAACAATCAAATAGACTTTCTTAAATCATGGCTATATTAAAACCTACCAACACAATAGGCCATGGTAAGTACTATGAAGGGGGAGCTGTTTGCCATTTTAAGATAAGATAGATTTTATTGATCACACACAGGAGAAATTTACATTTTTGTGTATTATAAGTGCGTGTGTGAATTGTTGTAAGTAGAAAATATTGCTTGTCAACTTTTAGTTTGATGGTAAGCAGTTTCTAAATGATTATTAGTGGTGATGAGAGCAGGGGTCAGCCAATCTTTGGGTTGTTGGAATGTTAATAAGAATATCTTTTGTTTACAGCCAAGCCATACATTTCTTCTGAAACTTTGCTGACCACTGGTTGCCCCGATTGTTTGGTTATAATGGGTAATTTCACGCTTGGATCATCTTACTATCAGAGCCTGGTGCTGCTGAGTATGACTTTATTATATCATTTAACATTTTGGGGGAAATTAGTTCAAATGTTGTATTGAGGAATGTGTTTTCAGGTAAAAGACGGATATTGAGCTCTGCAGAACTGGACGAGTTCAAGAATCAGGCCAGCTGTCTAAATCTCCCAGCACCTGCTTTCCTCGATCCAGAGAAAGGTATGAAAAACGAACAGATACACAAGAAACACAAGCCTCTGAGTGTACCCCTAATGACATGTATATTTGATATGCTGTAATATTCATAATCTCTGCAGAGCTCTGTTCAGAGGAGCAGGCCACAGCCGGGACTGACCTCACCAAGGTCCTTAACTCTGACATGGGCTCGCAGATCGTGGGGATGCTAGACACCATCATCAGTAACCCAGATGGCCTCTCAAACTTACTCAATGTTTACTTGGGAAACTTGCCAATAACAAAAGGAGACTGACACAGAAAACAGATTCAGGATGATAAAATAAACTACATGTGTTCTTTTGTTTTATTCAGTCTATTTGAGTCGCAGCAGAACAGAATAAATGAATGAATATGATTCTATCGAGTTTTGTGATAATGTGGTGATATGGGGAAACACATGACTGATGTTTCTCGATTGTGCTATAGATAGGCCGATTGTCTTGCGTGAAATTTCCACAATTGTTAATCTCTGCCTTGCTCACTACAAACATAGTAAGTAAGTAATCTTTGTTTTACAAACATCAGTATTTTCATGTTTGTTTTGGTATGGATAGCCCCGTAAACTGTAGGCCTACAGCTTTTCATCTTTTCTACGTTAATTAAGTAATTATCAAAACATTTTTAGATAAGCTTATTATATTGAATAGGTCAACAATTCTTAAATGATAAAGTTAATCAACGTAAATAATGCTCATGCTGATTTTCAAACTTCCGGTTTTTGTGTTGTAATACCACTTAACCAACAGCTGATGGAGCAAAACAAATCCGATAGACTATTTTACCCTAACACACAATTTTATGAAGAGGTATTTTAACGCATTTGACATGTGATGATCAAAGCACTCTGTTATATCCAATCTATTTTGAGAATAAACGTGATTTCCATCTCTACTAATACTTGGAGTCAAAATAATGCAACAAGATTAAACTAATCTAAAAATAAAACCCAGGGTATGCTCTTACAAAATAAATATACATTGGTCAGATATATAGGCCACAGCGTTCTAAAAACGTTCTCAGAATTCATACAATAATTTAATTATGTAAAAATATATAATTGCACACCCCGATACAACAACCCGCAGTGAACATATTTCAGATAATACATGGTGTTGGTGGGGGTATGCACTCTCCAAGTGAACAGCTACATTTTGCGCAGAGTCAAAGTAGTACCAGTACACGTTTGTAGAGCAGGATGCTCATTGGTTTATTGGTAGTTTACTGTACATACCCTTGTGTATTTGAGATATTTTGAGTATATGGATAATATCTTCCATTCATCTGACTCACACAAAACACTAATATAAAAAAATATTTTAGGGTCCAAATTCAACAACAGAAATATATGCAAACATTTGTATTTGGCCTTAGTCTTGATTCGACCAACACCATGCTGGTATCAACCATTCTGCCTCCTGACATGAACAACATGCACGAGTTAAGAGTCACCACTGAGAATGTGCTCGTTTTACGGTGATATCAAACTAAAACAATGTGTTAATAAACTTTGAACATACAGTGACTTCCAATGCTACATTTGTTAAGGTTATAACAACCTGAGAATAGTTTGGAAACAAAACATTAAATTATACTTAGCCTCTGTTAATGTGTTGTAGTGACACAATTACAAATAATGTTGTATTTCATATTACAGGTAAGTAAGTCTCATTTACATCAATAATGTAAGGAAGCAGACTTCTCTTCAAAGACATATTATTCTTCAACCGGGCACCCATGGGGGAAACATGTCATTTAAAAAATAATGGTAAAAAGATAAATGGCATAAGATCAATTAAGGAAGCTACAAGATATTTTTGAGAAACAAATGCCCGTTTGTATGAAGAAACATGCTACAGAAATGAAAAGGACAGAAAAGAACCCTGCAGTCGTGCCATAGCCTCTGATTGGCTTTTTGCTTGTTGGTCTCCAAGTTAGAGCTGACAGTGATCAGCTCCGTCACTGACACTGTGTCTCCATCCCAAACAGTCAAACGCTGTTGGTTTTTGTCACTTTACATTGTCTGGTGCCTGATAAGATTCAGGAATGATTGTCATTCAATTGGGGTGTGCACAGATACGGTGAGATGAAAATTACATTTTGGGTTAAAAGACAAAGCGTTTTCCCCAATGATGCAAAAAAAAAAATATATATATATAAACGTTCTTGGTGCTGCAAGAATTTTGATGTAATTTCTTTAGGAGCTCTTTGCCAGAACCATTGTTAAAAAGCTTGTTGTACTTTTTAAAGTGATGTAGCTTCTCAAACTAAATTCTACAGCATTCTTAATGTTTTTTCCATCATCTGTTGTATTGACAAAAAAAAAAAAAACAAATACAGTTGAAGTTCACAAAAGTCATGGTCAGGAGTCAAATAAGGCTGTAAAAACTCCAAGCCAATAGCTGGTTCTTAGATCTCCTTTTCCATCGACTGGAGGTGTTCATTGTGCACAGAGTTTTCTCAGAGTTCGCTCCGGAAAGAGTTTGTAGGGAACAAGGAAAAACAACATTGCTTCATGTGAATGCTGTAAACAAAACAGAGCTGTTTTCAGAACAGCCTCCATGGTCCAGCAGCAGCAAAGGTGTGCACTCCTCCGCCATCAGACTAGTCCGGTCTGAAGATGGGGATTTTGGGCAGGAATTCTATGAGTATTACCTGAAAAAACAGAAACAAATGAATAATAATATTGTAACAGCCTAAACTCCTCATTTGGAATTAAGTTACAAACAGCAAAAAAGGTATGTCCATGATAGAATGCACCTAGATCTTCCAATATTAGTATATATAGACCACATGCTTAAAAAAAGCTAAAGTTGGGCGGCACTCTCGCCCCTCAGCAAGAAGGTCCTGGGTTCGAATCCCGGTCGGACCAGGTCTGAGTGGAGTTTACATGTTATCCCTGTGTCTGCGTAGGTTTCCTCCGGGTATTCCGGTCTCTCCTACCACTAAAAACATGCACAATAGGCCTGGCATGCGCCTCCTGTACTGGCGACCCCGCTCCCATCTCTGTGTGGAGTGAGAGACAAATGCCCAAAAAATAAGAACTGTAAACCGCTAACTTACTTACTTAAAGCTGCACTAACTGACTTTGGGATTTTGAAGCCACGGACTCGCTGGCCTCTCTCTTTCTGCTCCCCTCCCCGCACCCACGAAGCTATCGCCCCCCACACACACCCACTGTTGTTGACGGAGCTAGCGTCTCCCAATATGGATAATACATGGATATGGATTTGCACGTGGATGGCGTGACCATAGAACGATAGAACCGGGAAGCGCGGAGGAACGGGACTTTCTTTTGGATGGCTGTCTCGCTGTGTAAGCAGTAACCGGTGAAATTTCAGGTTAGCTCCGCCGCTTGTTGTGCTAACTCAGCCGTCTATGCTAACAGGGACCTGTAGATTTCTCACGAAAGTGGGGGCCAGTGGTCCGTTGTGATTGGTCACAATCTCCGACCCGAAACACATTCTCTTCCTTGTTTCATCAAAACTCGATCTAAAATATAATGTCACGCCAGCACAAATCTGCGCTACTTTTTCTTCAAAAGGACGTATATCCCAATGCACTACATGGACATGGATAGCATTTTCGTAATTAATACAAAAATAAAGTCAGTTAGTGCAGCTTTAAGTGAAAAAAATTAAATAAATAACACTCCAAATCACTGTGATATTTGTTCTATATTCTTAATTCTCCACATCATATTTTGAATGAACATACATTATATACATACAGTATTACTTTATGAAAAGGAAAAAGAAAAATAGTCCAAATATAACAAGCAGCATAGTGCATAGTAAGGCTGGGCGATATGGCTGCACGGACGTGTTTAACCATTGACACGACACTGAAACACGATCTTTAGATCCATGATCCATGGACGCTACCCATGGGGCGGTTGTTTTTTTGCTTTTACCGGATAGTTTTGCGGTTTGTAGTCGGCTGTGATAGTTCAAGAAGCCTTTGCCTACATCCCCCAGAATGCCGTGCGCTTCTGACTCTGCTTTACTTCCTGTGTTTTGTTCCTGTTTTTTTCGAACGGACTGAAGTGAAACTATCTAAGTTCTATCGACCCCGTTTTCTATTGATATCGAACACGTGTCTATCGCAATATTTATCGTTATTGTTTTATCGCCCAGCCCTAGAACATAGTCAAAGAGAAATGGAAGAATATACAGTATAGAGGACTGAAACAAATAAAATGCTTCTGTTAGAGCCCAAAGGCAGTTTGTTGGGCGACCTCCAGACAACTTGTCTTTTAGAGCCAGTGAACCCTGAAGGTACAAATTTAATGATAAGTGGATGTTTCTCTTACTGTGGTGTTGGGCCTTTTTGTCGCATACCAGTGATCCAAACCAGTTTAAATGAGTAAACAACCTACATGAAACGCATAAAACAGCTGGGCGCAAATTTGTGGTAAACGTGTGGAAGCTTAGAAGTGTGTTAGTGCAGTATGTGGTGACGCTAGCTCGTGAAGCGGCCGCAGCGTGTGGCGTTCACTGAGGCTTCAGAGACGTGGAGCCATGTTATTATTATAGATCCATGATGTAGTTCAGAGACAGCCTTTGACTAATTTGAGGGACATCCAAAGCAATATATTAAAGAATGGGATTGCAACACAAGAATAAAATGTTAAGAATCACAATAGTATTGAAATGTTGCCCAAATATCTCAATGCTATCGAATCCTCACATTTTTACCTATTCCCACCGCTAACAACTACTACTATTATTATTTTGAACACAACAGTAGATCAAGGCAAACTTTCTACTTACATATTCCATCATATTGTTAGTTTCACACTTCCTTTTGCTTAGTCTCCAATGCAAACACAACTGCAAACAAAAATCAACACCAATTACAGATGAATCACATATTTTCAGTGAACAAATCGCAAAAAAAGAGTTTACCTTGTGATAAAGTCTGTTGTTCTCCCACTCCAACAGCTTTTCTAAAGAGCGCCTGGTCTGAATAAGAACATAGCATCAATCAATGATCAGAATATGATGATAGCTTGAATTGACACATTAAAACACCAACCCTTTTGCTGAGGCAGATGACGGGCCACAAGCTGAAGCCTAATGTGCAGCAGCAGCAGAGGCAGCCACACAGGAGCCACCGCACATTCACAGGTAACGTTTTCTTCAGGCAGCTGTTCACACGGTTAATACTGGCTTTGAATTCCTCTGGTGCCACCTAAATATGTAGTACAAATACCTTGCTAAGCATTTTTAGACCATCTATCATAATGTAATGAATAATGCTTACCTTTCCAGTGAGTGCTGACGGAAATTCTGCTTCAAATTTGTTACTTAGTCCAAATCTAAAAAGAGACAGCATGAGCTACAGCGCGTCCTAATAAGTATATGTACAAAACAACACTGTACGTTGGACACAGCCAAATTAACCATCATTTATCTGTTTTTGAACACTCAAAGTTATTCTACACTGCGCCAATTATTGACTCCATATTTGGTGATGGTAGTAAGGTAGTGAGTTAGGTAGCAGGAAACCTAATGAAGCAACGCTGCCACTCTGAGCCACACCGAGGAATGTGGATGATGTGTCATGCCAAAGGGAACCAACAGAAGTTTCTAAAATGCAAGTCACGAGTATTTTAATATACATATTATTATGTAATTAACTGGAACGTTGTTGCAGGATGTTTTTAGTTCTGAAGACAGTTCTATAATCACAAAGAATAATTGTATTGATACATTTTCAAGCTTGATTTTCAAACTAATATAACTTAATTCTCAACACAAACTTTGATGATTGTGTAAATAAGCTGTACTTTGTGAGTGTGGAAAATAATCTGTCATTATTTAATACAAAGCAAACGTGTACTTTTGATGAAACCTAAATATTTAATAGATAGGATTAAGATAAAAAAAATGTTAAAATCCTGATCGCAAGTATCTATTTAAAAAACAGACTTCTTATATAGTTTTCATATTAATTTAACTCCCTAAAACCTTGCCCCCATATTCCAGTCACTTAACCTGTCTGGATTCTACTTCTCAGTTCTACTCACAGTGCACTTTATGCACTGGGACTGAGGAAAATCTTGTCCTTAGTGTAATTATTACAACTAAGGCAGTCAGACTTTAGTGATTTAGTCAATTAATCAGTAAATGGTGTCTTAGTCAGGAAAAACCTAACTCTTCCATTAATTCAATCTACTTTGATATACAAGCCAGATATAACGCTCAACTACGTATAAATGAAGACTTTTTTTGCGTGAAGATTCAGTTTTATAAGGCCAGTTTAGATTAGGCAATACATTCGGAAGTTTCACCCATCCCTCTTGATCAATGTCTTTAATAAACCAATAATGTCTTTGTTCGGCTACAGCCCTACTCACCAGTATGGTCAGTATTTCAACACAGGGGAAATAACGACGTGATATAGCTTACTACATTTGAATAATCCACTTTAAGCGTTTTAAAAGAGTTGGTTAGCTCACTGCTAACCCTAGCGAAATATGCTAGGATACGATTTCGGCTACATGTGCTAGCAAAGCAGGTTAGGAGAAACCCCGGCATCAAGATGGCAACTTAGTGACAATTGTATGGATGTGTTAAAGGCCGTGTGTGTGGTCGCTTACACGGTGGCATGTCCAGATCCGCGAACCACCACGGGGTCTGGGGAGTATTTGAGAAGCTGCTCCTCTGCGGCCCTGTCTTCATCTTCTTCCTCCTCCTCCTCCTCTTCGTAGATCTCATCAAAGTCCTCCATCATCTCACGATTCCGGAGAAACACCGGAGGCACAGGGTCGACAAGCAGCACACCACCGGGTAGAAGCACCAAGAGACCAGCGGGAACCCAAAAAAACACGACTGAGCGAAACCAGATCACATCGTTCGGCGACACGGAGCAGAAACAAAACATCAACATCCGCCAATGCAGCTGTACGACACCGGACACGAGCCAACGTGGGAAGTTTCAAAATAAAAGTTATTTACCTAAATTCTCTAAACACTTTCTTTAATTGCAGGTGAACTTGGGTGTACTAGTGAATTTCGTAGCTAAAATTATATGATTAAGAAATAACGGAACACGATAACCAACAAAAATAAAGCAACATTATTGTAATAGCTGAATACTATTTTATTTTGAAAGGGTGTACTGGAAATTAAATACTTCCTTTTTCCTGAAACCAACAATTTTGTTGAGCCCTACATGCTCTCTACAGAAGTTGCGACGATTGGCCTGGATTATTTTTTCATTTTTTTCAAACGAATGTCCTTATTCATTAAAGGTAAAATGATGCTGCAAGTCTTGAAAGACGTGTCACCTAAACTCACCAGTGGAATTCTGACAGTGATTCTGGCATCTTCTCTATTATTTGTTGTGCAAGAATTCTGCAACATTGGCTTAACGCATAAATTATTAAGCGTCGGTTCCAGTGTTTTTGAAAGAGGACACATCCACAGACTTTTTCTTTACCCCTTTCATCACAAGACCGGGTCCCAGCTTCTTCTCAGTAGCATAGCATTTGTGTTCCTCAGTGGCAGCCTGGAAAGAGGCTTTGGCACTGTTCGTTTTCTCATCATGTTCTTCCTTTTATCCGCCACCTCGGGATTTGTATATGCAATTGTGGACCTCCTACAAGGCGACTCCAACCACACTGAAGGGCTGTTGCCTACTGCCCTTTCTTGCATGGCGGTAACCACAATGCACACAAGAATGACTAAAGGATTTTTGTGTGGAGTCAGTTTCCCCACCCTAGCTCTTCCTTGGGTGTTCCTAATTTTAACTACCATTGTAATTCCGAATGCTATTCTCCCCTGTAATATTATTGCCGTTTTAACTGGGTGGATGTATGGCAAGGGATGGTTTTCCATTGTGCAAATGTCTGAATCAAGAGCGTCTGTGTTGGAAAAAAAGATACCTTTCAATTGTTTGAAGGCTGTGAGTCATGCTACATTTGTCCCCGCTTGCACAGAGGATAGAAGAAAACTACTTCTCCCACAGATAAATCCAACAACACAAGGAACCTACCCAGTTCAAGCATATGTGCCAGCCTCCAGCCTTGGTCCTCATCAACCAGTGCCATATGATGGATGGAAAAACTCCAACAGTACTCTGGCCAATGTCCAAGTGCCTCTCCATCCTTTTGAACAATCCCACGGACATTCCCACGGGCATCACTCCCACGGACATCACTCCCACAGTTGTAACAAAAATCACAACTTGAGTAATGTGTCTAGTAGTTAGAAATAGACTCTCTTTTACATTGCACCATTGCATTTTGATACGTGATATAAAAAATATTTTTGTATGAACCATTGTGCGTTGTGCTTTTATGTGTATGCAAGAATAAACAAGAACTAACATATACATTGAACAGTTAAAGCAGTTTATTATTATTCAAACAAATGCATGATATGTTAGGACATCACACCAATCTGCTGTCACAGTTGAGACTGATTATCATATGTTTCCCAAAATGGCTCATTCGTCCCACGCATCACCATAAACATTCTTCTTGGCTATAACACATAGAAAATTGTTATAACATTATTCCGGGTTTTCAGTTACTTAAATAATAACATACCTTCTCTTTGAGGCCTTTCTGATTCCCTTTTTGGTGTTGGTTTCATGAGCGTCTCTGCCTTCTGCGTGAGTGTGACTTCATAGTTCTCTCGGTTCTTAAGTCTTAAATCCTCATACAAGATGGGCTTCTGTCTCAGGTCCTCATCATCCAAATATGACAGACCTAAAACAGAATTACATCTGTTTTAATGTTTCAAAACTAGTGCTGTCAAATGGTTAGAAATAATAATTGTGATTGCTAAACTCTTAATTAATTCGTAATTCATGATTTATCACATTTAATCACATCATGGTTTCAACAGGGATTGGACGTAGCAAAAGGCTAATATTAATCCAGTAAGTATTTGGATTGTCTAATATAGGCTACTCAATCTCTGAAAGATTTTGTTATTACTTTTTACAGTGTATACAACTATATAACATTTTACCAATGAGTTGAATAGTCATAAAGGCAACTCTTTTGAGTATGGTGTCAATCAAGTGAGTTAGATGGATTTTTAAAATGTATGACTGTCACGTGCAGTGGAAATAACTACAGTGCCTTGCGAAAGTATTCGGCCCCCTTGACCCTTTCAACATTTCGCCACATTTCAGGCTTCAAACAAAGATATAAAAATTTAATTTATTGTCAAGAATCAACAACAAGTGGGACACAATCGTGAAGTGGAACGAAATGTATTGGATAATTTAAACTTTTTTTAACAAATAAAAAACTGAAAAGTGGGGCGTGCAATATTATTCGGCCCCCTTTCGCTTATACTTTGTAGCGCCACCTTTTGCTGCAATTACAGCTGGAAGTCGCTTGGGGTATGGCTCTATCAGTTTTGCACAACGAGAGACCGGAATTCTTTCCCATTCTTCCTTGCAAAACAGCTCGAGCTCAGTGAGGTTGGATGGAGAGCGTTTGTGAACAGCAGTCTTCAGCTCTTTCCACAGATTCTCGATTGGATTCAGGTCTGGACTTTGACTTGGCCATTCTAACACCTGGATATGTCTATTTGTGAACCATTCCATTGTAGATTTGGCTTTATGTTTTGGATCATTGTCCTGTTGGAAGAAATCTCCGTCCCAGTCTCAGGTCTTTTGCAGACTCCAACAGGTTTTCTTCCAGAATGGTCCTGTATTTGGCTCCATCCATCTTCCCATCAATTTTAGCCATCTTCCCTGTCCCTGCTGAAGAAAAGCAGGCCCAAAGCATGATGCTGCCACCACCATGTTTGACAGTGGGGATGGTGTGTTCAGGGTGATGAGCTGTGTTGCTTTTACGCCAAACATATCGTTTTGCATTGTGGCCAAAAAGTTCGACTTTGGTTTCATCTGACCAGAGCACCTTCTTCCACATGTTTGGTGTGTCTCCCAGGTAGCTTGTGGCAAACTTTAAACAAGACTTTTTATGGATATCTTTGAGAAATGGCTTTCTTCTTGCCACTCTTCCATAAAGGCCAGATTTGTGCAGTGCACGACTGATTGTTGTCCTATGGACAGACTCTCCCACCTCAGCTGTAGTTATCTGCAGTTCATCCAGAGTGATCATGGGCCTCTTGGCTGCATCTCTCATCAGTCTTCTCCTTGTTTGAGATGAAAGTTTGGAGGGATGGCCGGGTCTTGGTAGATTTGCAGTGGTCTGATACTCCTTCCATTTCAATATAATTGCTTGCACAGTGCTCCTTGAGATGTTTAAAGCTTGGGAAATCTTTTTGTATCCAAATCCAGCTTTAAACTTCTCCACAACAGTATCTCGGACCTGCCTGGTGTGTTCCTTTGTCTTCATGGTTCTCTCTGCGCTTTAAACAGAACCCTGAGACTATCAAAGAGCAGGTGCATTTATACGGAGACTTGATTACACACAGGTGCATTCTATTTATCATCATCAGTCATTTAGGACAACATTGGATCATTCAAAGATCCTCACTGAACTTCTGGACTGAGTTTGCTGCACTGAAAGTAAAGGGGCCGAATAATATTGCACGCCCCACATTTCAGTTTTTTATTTGTTAAAAAAGTTTAAATTATCCAATAAATTTTGTTCCACTTCACAATTGTGTCCCACTTGTTGTTGATTCATGACAAAAAAATTAAATTTTATATCTTTATGTTTGAAGCCTGACATGTGGCGAAGTGTTGAAATGTTCAAGGGGGCCGAATACTTTCGCAAGGCACTGTAACTTCAACGTTTGGGCTGTGACCGGGAGATTGTTGTGATTCCTGATGGACGCAATCTTAAAGACCTTATGACGGGTTTTAAAAAAAAAAATAGTGGATATCAAAATTGCATGACAATGTCAATTTGAAAGAGATTCCGGCAAAAAAAAATCCTATATTTTATAAAAAGAACGTGTTTTTCATGAATTTAAGTTGTCTATGCTCTAACCTGTGTGTGACGTCATAGCGGGTTACGCCCATGCATTGAAAACCATGGATCTATGCCACAGGACTGCCTTTTCTCTCTTCTCTCCACTGATGCCCAACACAATACTGCACTCTACAGGTGACAATTGCTCACTACACATAAATTGCTGTTTTGAGTGTGAAAAAGTGTCCGAGGTGGGATTTGAACCCAAGTATCTGGGTTGGCAGCCCATCAACACAACCACTGGACTATCTCGTAATTGTAAACAACTTACAGCGTTGAAACGTACCAGTTCTGACGTCACCAAGGGCTGTGAAGTTTTTTCGTCTCTAAGGGCGTTGCTATGGGGTTATTTCGATTTGGGGGGATCAGACAAAAAAAACAACAACTGATTTTGAAACCTTTAGTAGTTCTCTTCTAATATAAAATGGTATTAAAACTGTATTTCTAAATAAATCAAACCCGTCATATGGTCTTTAAATAAGTAAATCAGCAGTGAGCGCGGCTGATTTTGTTTTATAACATCCACACACACGTCTTTTGTAGCAGAAAGGCTTCCCTCTCCCTGTAAATTTATCCTGTGTGAGATCTATAAAGTCTATCTTATCTCTCAGTACCGGCACGTGTATGGTACAGGGCTGATATCAGATACATGCCCATGGTAGAGGCCTGGAAATGCACAAGCACGCAAACACTCAAGTCAGCCCAAAATAGACATGAAAAGATACATGTAATACATACTTGTGTTAAATCGCAAAATAACACATTATTGCCGTTAAAATGGGATTGCTTTACCGCTGTTATTAACAATTTTAACTTCCGGCACTGATTAAATCATGAATTGCTTCTAAAACACTGTAGCATTTGTTTTTTTATCTTTCAAAGCTCAATTTAAAGATTTACCAGTTCTGGCTTGAAGTAGATAAAAAAATAATATTTAAGTTATAAAAGTAATATTTTGAGAAGAAATCAGAGTACAACACGCCTCTTATCTTTTGCCCAATTGTAAGAGAAATCCCTGTGAATGACAATTTGGAACTCAGGGTTGAAAGATGATCCACTTACTACTCTTCTTTTAACTTTTCTATCAAAGAAAGGTTTTCTTAAAGATGTGACCAAATAGTTTTCAGAGCAAGAAGGCAAGATGGATTATACTACAAAGTTACAATTGTACCTGAAGTGCTGAGGTCTTCTTCTTGCTTCTCTTGCATAGTAGGGACTGGCCTGTACCCATATCCATTGTCTGTGTTCTGAATTTGTGAATCTGACTGGAACATGGCATCAGATGAAGTCATTGAAGAGTCTGTATCACCCATCTCTGACTGGGGCCCCTTAGAACTGTACAAGAAGACGTCCATTGAGCTTATCAATTATTTCTGAACAAATGCCCTGTGGTTTTCCATGAGGCTGTACTTACTATTGTAATGGTAGTCCTGATCGTTGTCGTAGTGCCTCACCCAATGGTGAATTTTCCAACCTTTTGAATTTTTCTTGGCAGGTTTTCATGTAAGACATTTTTCCAGCCAAGTAGCCACAGAAACCAGCAACTACATAGAGAAAAAACACATCGATTTTTAATTAAAAGTTATGTCTATGTTTAAACTCTATGCAAAGCAGTCTTGATAGTTCAGTTTGGGATACAAGGAATATTTTAGACAGATATATTTACACAGTAAAAAAAAACGAAGAACAATACTTACAGGCAACTTTTGGAAGAGAGCCAAACCTTGGTGACGCAGACAAGGCTCCTAAAAGAGTAAACTTTATTCAGTGTGCTAGGATTAGATAGCAATATGGCCTACTGCAAGACTATACAAGGACTCTTCTGATGGACTGGATGTCTTTCGATGTGTGACGTGACAATTACTATATAAACTGTATACTGCCTTTATTCTGTCTGAGAGAAAGAAACAATTGAAACCACTGGAACTTGAGAGAAACTTAAATAAACTTCCAGAGTTTGGCGCACCACGATCCGTCTCTGTCTGGTTCATTCCTGACAAGTGCTTTTACAACTTTTGTAATAGTTGTAAAAAGAATTCCCTTCACACACACTGAGGACAGCAAATTGATGCCATCATAGAGTTATGACGTAGAGTTTCTACGTCAAAACAAACAGTCCATGCACACAGCAGATCCTTACAAGGCAACTTGACATAATACACAGCTTACACTGTTTCCCAGTCAAGTTCTACACAGAATTCATATCTGACTAAATCTGAAATGTGACTTTGAAAAGAAGGTAAGGTCAGTTCATAAACAGACAATGGAATACCTCTTGCAACAAGGGCTTGGGTGATGGCCATACTGATCACAGAAAAGGGCACGGCTGCAAAGAAAGCATAGATTGCATAACCATGTAATATCTGGTTCATAGTTACACATGCATTGCAGTGCAGGACTTACACCTATACCAGAAGCTCTCCTGGTTACACTCTCTGAACACATTCCTCTCTTCATCTGTGGGGATATAGTCCGTACCGACAACACCCTGCAGAAACACATACAGTATACCGGACTGTGTTATCTTCACTCAGCATGGCACTTAGGGTTCACACTGGGTCTGAGGTTAGCTAGCAGACATTAGCCTCCTCTGCACACTTCTTACCGGGACGCCTCTTTGCTGCGGCTCATCCGAGTATCCTGAACCAGGAGAAGTCATGTCTGCTCTGTTAGATTTGCCACAGTTTAAAAAATATTATAAATACAACTCACATACGATATGACCAACAGACGGCTCTGCCCGGTACAATGTCATACTACCAGAAAAAGGTGATCTAACCCGGAAATAAATGTCTATTACATATTTTCTTTTTATCGTAGTTAAAACATTAATGATACATAGTAGGCAACATTAACAGGCATGTCATTCATATCAGGAAGTAAAGTAAAGTAAAGTAATTTATAAAAAAGTTTGCAACATGCATCTTATTTTGAAACTAAACGAAAGACAGCGCCCTCAAGTGGCGTATGTCGTTTTGAGAAAAAACTGTACTGTATGGATATTATAAACTGTATACACACACGTATATAACCTACATGTATATATATTTTTTCAAAATATACAACAATATACATACATTTAAAAAAAATGCCGATATTGTTGTAAATCATTTCATAATGTTAAAAAAATCAACTTTTAAAAACTTTTTTTGTTTTTAATTCTTTTTGTATTTGTATTCACAATACTCTATTTTGAGCATGCTCCTGTTTTCACTGTTTAACATTGAACATTTGCTCAATATAAGTAATATTGTGAATATTGTAGGAAAATAATACTCAATAATTTTACAAAGCAAAACTGTTATTTTGTATGGATTCATTACAACATTTAAATGAGCTATACAATTGATATACAATCAAACACATTTTGTGTTATTTTCCACTTTCTGAAATTACAACAAGTAACACTGCACTCCACAACATTCACGTTTTTCATGTATGTCTTTAAATAGAATTGCCAGAGGAAATGTAACAGTTGGTTGATATGGATAGACACAGACCAATAGGAGGCCACAGAAGAATCAATACATTGCTTCAAAATGGCAGATCTCATTGTGCCAATTGAACAAGTTGTGAGAATCTCACTCTGGCAGTAACAACATTCCTGCATTACTCTACTGAACGACTGAATTTGGGAGACTATAAGATGATGTCTCCACCTGCCATCTTCAAGATGAAGTTGATTGCAACACAACTGTCAAAGGATTTACAGCAGTGCGATACAAGGAAAGGTGTGTCCTCCTTATCTCTGATATGTACATTTTCATGGTGATGTGACAGCGGGACATTAGTGGACCTCACTTTGTGAGTGTTGTGTCTTCACCTGAACAACAGCACAACCGGCTTCTGGAAGATGGACTCATTGGGCCCACCAGAGGTAAGGAGATTTGTTTTTATGCCTAATTGTGTATTTTCTCTTGTTTCATTAATTCACAATTGAATGACCACTTATTTGTAGAATAACAGTAAAAACAAACATTGGGGGTTTACATGAAAACGTTTAATCTATACAAATGAATGGTTAGATTTACAGTGTGGTCTATTCTGTTGATAAAATGACAGGGAGATATTAATCTCGTAAACATGGGATTCAAGAATTTACAAGAACCACCATTAGTTACTTTCCATTGTTAAAATAAACAAATCTTAAAAAAACATTGCAAAACTCAGGTTTTGTTGGTAATTTGAATGGACAATGGAACAACAGTATATTGTATATATATATATATATATATATATATATATATATATATATATATATATATATATATATATATATTATATATATATATAAAAAAACGTCCACGTCACACCGTGGGCGGTTATCCCTCTCTAAGATCAGGTACTCTACCAGAGGACTGCACTAGGAACAGAAAAGTGCAGTTACTACACACACATATACATATATATGTATATATAAATGTATATTTTATAGATACATACACACGTGTGTGTGTGTGTGTAACTCCCTTTTAGTGCAATTACAACAGCAAGCAATTTGGGTGTATGTCCCCATAAACCTGTTTATATTTCCCCAATTCTCCTTTACATAACAGCTCGAGATCGCTATCACATTAGATGGAGATCGTTTGTGAACAGTCGTTTTGAGATTTTGTCAAACACTTGTTGTTGATGACAAGTGGCAAGGCAAGGCAAGTTTATTTATATAGCACAATTCATACACAAGGCAATTCAAAGTGCTGAACAAAACAAGATAGCATTAAAATCATAAATAATCACAGAACATTAAAAAGAAAGATGCAAATATAAAATCCCTCAGTTGTATGCACAGCTAAGTGTTTGTTGATAACAAGTGTTTGGTTTCAAGCTTTTCCTCCAAGATTTTCCAGTATATTGCTTCATCCACCTCGCCCACCTCAGCATTGACGCTGATAGTGGAGCTGGTGTCAGTGGAGTGATGAGCAGTGCTAGTTTTACATCACACATCATTCTACATCCTTGAGGCCAAAATGTTCTAAAAAACTATTTTATTCCACATGTTAGATGTGTCCCCAAGTGTTGCTTCTTGAGGCTTATTTTCAACATTAGCTCTATATTTGACATAAAAGACTGAGTTTTGCAGCGTATGACTAATATTTTACCCATGTACAGATTTCTTTATGAAATATTTTTATAATCCTAAAAAGCTTTAAACCTCTCCCCAACTTCATCCCTGCCCTCTCTTGTGAGTTTCTTCGACTTAATGATGCCCTTTAATGATCACTATTCTCTGAGGCCATTACATTACAGATTAGCTGTAATCATTCTGAGATTAGAATTCACTCTGATGGACTCTATATAATAGTTAGGTCAAAATTTGATCAGTCAAATGTGCTAACGCTCTGAGAAGAGGGGTTATGTCCAAACAGAAAATACATCCAAACAGACTATTTAGTCATGTTGTTACCAAAATGTGATAACAGCTGCATCTTATATTTGTTAAATTAATTTTTTTCAGACAATGGAAACTCAAAGCCCAAGGAAACGTAAAAAGGAAAGGCAAGGTATGTGAAACATGAAATACAGTGCCTTGCGAAAGTATTAGGCCCCCTTGAACCTTTCAACATTTCGCCACATTTCAGGCTTCAAACATAAAGATATAAAATTTACATTTTTTGTCATGAATCAACAACAAGTGGGACACAATCGTGAAGTGGAACGAAATGTATTGGATAATTTAAACTTTTTTAACAAATAAAAAACTGAAAAGTGGGGCGTGCAATATTATTCGGCCCCTTTACTTTCAGTGCAGAAAACTCACTCAGTTCAGTGAGGATCTTTGAATGATCCAATGTTGTCCTAAATGACTGATGATGATAAATAGAATGCACCTGTGTGTATTCAAGTCTCCGTATAAATGCACCTGCTCTTTGATAGTCTCAGGGTTCTGTTTAAAGCGCAGAGAGAACCATGAAGACAAAGGAACACACCAGGCAGGTCCGAGATACTGTTGTGGAGAAGTTTAAAGCCGGATTTGGATACAAAAAGATTTCCCAAGCTTTAAACATCTCAAGGAGCACTGTGCAAGCAATTATATTGAAATGGAAGGAGTATCAGACCACTGCAAATCTACCAAGACCCGGCCGTCCCTCCAAACTTTCATCTCAAACAAGGAGAAGACTGATCAGAGATGCAGCCAAGAGGCCCATGATCACTGAATGGATGAACTGCGATAACTACAGCTGAGGTGGGAGAGTCTGTCCATAGGACAACAATCAGTCGTGCACTGCACAAATCTGGCCTTTATGGAAGAGTGGTATTTCTCAAAGATATCCATAAAAAGTCTTGTTTAAAGTTTGCCACAAGCCACCTGGGAGACACACCAAACATGTGGAAGAAGGTGCTCTGGTCAGATGAAACCAAAATCAAACTTTTTGGCCACAATGGAAAACGATATGTTTGGCGTAAAAGCAACACAGCTCATCACCCTGAACACACCATCCCCACTGTCAAACATGGTGGTGGCAGCATCATGGTTTGGACCTGCTTTTCTTCAGCAGGGACAGGGAAGATGGCTAAAATTGATGGGAAGATGGATGGAGCCAAATACAGGACCATTCTGGAAGAAAACCTATTGGAGTCTGCAAAAGACCTGAGACTGGGACGGAGATTTATCTTCCAACAGGACAATGATCCAAAACATAAAGCCAAATCTACAATGGAATGGTTCACAAATAGACGTATCCAGGTGTTAGAATGGCCAAGTCAAAGTCCAGACCTGAATCCAATCGAGAATCTGTGGAAAGAGCTGAAGACTGCTGTTCACAAACGCTCTCCATCCAACCTCACTGAGCTCGAGCTGTTTTGCAAGGAAGAATGGCCAAGAATTCCAGTCTCTCGATGTGCAAAACTGATAGAGACATACCCCAGGCGACTTGCAGCTGTAATTGCAGCAAAAGGTGGCGCTACAAAGTATTAGCGCAAGGGGGCCGAATAATATTGCACGCCCCACTTTTCAGTTTTTTATTTGTTAAAAAAGTTTAAATTATCCAATACATTTCGTTCCACTTCACGATTGTGTCCCACTTGTTGTTGATTCTTGACAAAAAATACATTTTTATATCTTTATGTTTGAAGCCTGAAACGTGGCGAAATGTTGAAAGGTTCAAGGGGGCACTGTATTATGACCGACCTATATCTTATAAGCTTTATGGTTTTGATTGCTTTTAGCCAGCCCAGCCCATTCAACTGTGGACCTCATTAATGAGCAGAAGATGGAAAATGACCCTTGGGATATGCCTGAACTGAATGACACTGGAGTCCCCTGGTCAGGTGTGTTTGGGTGTAGCAATTGTAAGGATTTTAATTACAGTTTTATTAAAAGTTAGTGAGCCACACAGAAGCTGCCAACACTACTGTTTTTGTCCTCCAGTGATAAAGTACAGATATCTACTGTGCACCCAATTACACAGATTTTTATTTCATGTTGGCTCAACTTCTTAGACATTATCACCACTGCAAGGGTTGTAAATCATAGTGGCACTGATTACAATATGGTCTTGATGTGATAGAAATGCTGACTTAATAGATATTAGTTTACATAAATTGGTTGAGGTGTATCTAAGATTGAATTAATGAATTGATGCTTTGTTTTCTGTCCGTAATTACTCAGCTCTGGACACCAAAGCTAAAGTGCTCAGAGTGGTCCTGGCTATTGGGAAATTGTGCCTGTTACTGGGATTTCTCTACATGTTCATTTGCTCGCTTGACGTCCTCAGCTCTGCGTTCCAGCTGGTGGGAGGTAAGTAAGCATTAAGATAAACTGGATCATCTTCAAGTATTGTCCACTAACATTATGTTATCTGTTGTGTGCAGGAAAAGTAGCAGGAGATATTTTACAAGACAACAGTATTTTGGCAAACCCATTAGCGGGACTGGTCATAGGTGTTTTGGTGACCCTTCTTGTCCAAAGTTCATCTACCTCCTCCTCCATAGTTGTCAGTATGGTTTCATCAAAACGTGAGTTAAAACTACCTAACTAATTGGTAAAAAAAAATATTGGTTTGATCAACAAGTATATTGGTCAGGGATATCTGTTGTTTGTAGGCCAACCAATCTAATTTCTTACTCAGATATTAGTTCGATTGACAGCATATGAATTACAATAAATTAGCATCAGTTTGCGATCTGATCAAAATCCAATCAGTTGAAAACACAATCTGTACAACAATCAGGGTTCACACCCTAACCCTAACCTGCGGAATATAAAACCTGATCTCATCAGACCTCCGCAGCTAAGCTACAGTACTGTGATGGGAGACCTGTGGCAGTAAAGTGCCAAACTACACTTTATCCACATTACCTTGTATGTTTGTTGTACGTGTGAATGATTAGGAGTGGTTGGCAAACTAGATTGATCTATGTCCGATTTTCATCGATTGATTTGTTGGGTAGAGCTTGGTTAAAAACGCAACCATAGATTGTTTTATTTTTTTAACCAAGAGATCAATCAGACAAAAATCTAAGTGATAAGTTCACTTTGACTAGTCATTTGGTGGTTGTGTTGTTGGTAGTCCCAACAGTTTGGTTGGTATTATACGGGGTGGCAGCAAGGAAATGATATAGAAACACAGTAAACACAGATTTTTGTTAAACACATTAATAAGACAGTATTGTTTATATGTGTCTGTGTATTTGCAGTACTCACAGTCCAGTTGGCTGTTCCTATTATTATGGGAACCAACATTGGTACTTCTGTCACCAACACCCTCGTGGCTATGACACAGGCTGGTGATCGGAATACATTTCGTAGGTAATTATTACATGATGTTTGGGAATAATGTATTATACAAATGCTTTAATATAAACTGTGTATGGAATTCTCAGAGCTTTTGCTGGGGCCACAGTTCATGACTTCTTCAACTGGCTCTCAGTGCTGGTGCTGCTGCCATTGGAGGTGGCTACAGGTTATTTGTATATAGTCACAAAACTCATCATAGACTCCTTCAATATCCAGACCGGAGAGGCACCAGAACTGCTCAATGTGATTACAGATATAGTCACAGAATCCATTATTCAGGTACCATACTTAATAATAATAGTGTGGAATAATAATAAATGTTTAATTTTGCCTTTCTTTAAAACCGTTAGCTAGATAAAACAGTGATCAATGAAATTGCCGCTGGAAACCCAGAGGCCAGAAACAAGAGTCTCATTAAGAAATGGTGCAAAACCTTTTCCAACATGGTATGCACACTTCCAATTCACGGTGCATAAAATGTATTTTGTTGGTTTAAGGCATATTTTTGTTTGTCTGTTACAAGACTTTGATGAATGTAACAGTTCCTGGTCCAGAAAACTGCACTTCTCCATCTCTCTGTTGGTTTGATGGAAATAAGACAACGACATTGAAGAATGTATCTGAAACGTACAACATAGAAAAGTGTGAGTCTGAGTAAGCACATAATGACAGCTACGAGCTTTTCAAATCTTTCGGGCAAATATAGTCTAAACATTGATGAACCACAGGGGCAATCACTTAGATGGGGCAACTGCTTCACAGATCTGTCTTTAATTATGTAAATTGATTCAAATGACAGGACATATATAAGCATTATTTTTCCAAGCAAACCGGCCAGGATTGGTTTCAACATAATAAAACATTGCAATAATAATGCAAAGACTTTAACATATGCTCTTGAATCTTTAGGTAAGCACCTTTTTGTGGACGTAGCACTGACTGACCTGGCTGTGGGTCTGATCCTGCTTGCTCTGTCCCTCCTGGTGCTGTGCTCATGCCTGATCCTCATCGTCAAACTGCTCAACTCAATGCTCAAAGGACAGGTGGCAAACGTCATCAAGACCATCCTGAACACTGGTGAGGCTGGGGATTCATATGTTTGGTTTCGTACTACTATCTCTCCACTAACCTTCTAACTGTGTCACCAGATTTTCCATTCCCCTTCGGCTGGGTTGTGGGATACATCGCCATCTTGGTCGGTGCCGGAATGACGTTTATAGTGCAAAGCAGCTCAGTTTTTACATCTGCCATTACTCCACTTGTCGGTGAGGTCAACAAACTACCCATAATTTGTTATTACATGCCACAAAGAAACAAATAAGAATTTTAAAATCACATGAGGCATTGACTTTATCTTTGGGGTAACAGGTATTGGCGTGATCAGCATAGAAAGAGCCTATCCACTGTCCCTTGGGTCTAATATAGGCACCACCACCACATCTATCCTGGCCGCCATGGCAAGTCCAGCAGAATCACTTGCCAATGCATTACAGGTCAGTGAGCCTTTTGCACATCTAATGAAGTTTTGAAATAAAGACAATGTCCCTTTCTCATTTTTGCAGATTGCGCTGGTGCATTTCTTGTTCAATATAAGTGGCATAATCCTGTGGTACCCAATTCCCTTCACTAGAATTCCCATTCGTCTAGCCAAAAGCCTGGGCAGCATCACAGCCAATTACCGCTGGTTTGCTGCAGTCTACATCATCTTGTGCTTCTTCATTTTGCCCTTGTTTGTCTTTGGGCTTTCAGTGGCAGGGTGGAAGGTCTTGGTGGGCGTGGCGGTACCTCTGCTAGGGCTCCTGATCATTGTTATAATAATTAATGTATTGCAAAAGCACAAACCTCAATGTTTGCCAGCAGCACTAAGGAACTGGGACTTCTTGCCACTGTGGGCTCATTCCCTCGAGTCCTGGGACAAAGTGGTGGATGTGTTTGTCACCAAATGCTGCTGCTGCTGTAAATGCTGTCAGCTGCCGGTGGGAGAGGACACAGAGCAGATGAAGGCTTATGACAATCTTGCTGTGACGACCGAGGGAGAAGTAGACAAAATGAACAACAGCAAAATAGATCAAATGGAGCTAAAAATGACCAAGCTTTGACACTTCTACCACAAATCACTGTATGGACTGCTTTTGAAGCAACAGCGTTTTATTTGAGTCATTTAACTAAGTGTATCTCAATCTCAGGAACACTTTCGATGATCTGTGATGAAACATGTTGTATAATAGATTATGTTTTAATTGAGATTGAGATTGCGTGAAGTAAGTTTATTTGAGGCACAAAACAAATGTTTTGTAACATGATTTGCTTATATGTGTGTATGGCACATGGACATCTTTCACATCGTTTTAGGGTGTAATGATTATTCTTTAATTGATATGAATAATTATATTCAGAGAATATATTATTTTGTTTTTTTAAATGTACGTTACACACAAACTGATTTCTAAATGCAATAAATAAAGCAATCATATACATAAATGAATACCTTAACCGTTGAATACCGTTTTAATTATGGCTAAAGTCTGCAAGGTAAGTACCAGCAATACGGCAGGAATTTATTAGCCTGTTATCTATGTTATCTTAAGTAAGTAATAATACTGATAAATCTAAGGGCAATTTGGTTCACAGTTCAGTGTCAAAGTTGTAAAGTTCCTAATGTCGTCACATGTGCACCAGGGCATCAGGGAGACACTTGTGCAGAGTAAAAGATGCCATTAGCTGCCCACAGTCACATGGCAGCGAGCCTGTGTGTATGGATTATCTCTGGGTCAATAGTGAGCGCTCACACTGTGAGTGTTGGCGGGATGAGGGTCAGCAGACTGGGGTTTGCTGCAGTCAGGAGCCTCTGTGCAGATAGAGTCCTGTTAATGATGAAGCCGTCACACTCACGCGCCCACGCCAGCCTCTGACACGTGCACGCGGCCGGATCGAGCCGGTCACTGCAGCGTGACATTACATTACAACTACATTACAATTAATATTTACAACACATGGTGAGTGTTCAAACCTACCACAACGATATTATTTGTTTTGTAATATTCTTTTAGCGGTGACTGACAACGAGTCCAGCTTAAGTATCATTTATAAACCATTTCTATCTCACTTTAACTTGTACATTTTCTTTATTTTTTATGCGCAGTTTGCTCTCATTTTTAATGCTTTTGCTTATGTAGAAACATAGTAGGCTGATCATAGCGCCCATGAATAAGATGAGAAGCCTTGAGTTTGCGCTAACGCTGTTCCACACTGCCATCTATTGGTCAAAGAGTATACAGAATTTACAGTCTATGGTTTTAATGGACATCCTGGCCGTGTAATAAATAGGAGTACAGTTAATATAGTAATAAAATAATTTATTATTTACCAAACATATAGAACATTCATGATCACGTAAAATGTACAGAATACTATTTTCTTGGTTAGTAAATCTGCTCCAAAAATACATATCCTCTATTTGTGATAACAAACGCACAATTAAAGAATTAAGCACCATACAAAAATACATTCTTATACATTACAATTGCAGTTGAAGCACCATTTTCTTTGTGTTAAAACTTGATTATCTATCTTGGACTTTAAAATCATGTTCACAGGCTTATGTCTCCCATGTACCTTGGATGGACCCACTCTAGTTTCCTTAAGATTTCAAAACCCCAATGGCTTGGTTTTATGCATCCAGGGAGGCCAAGGCACTACTTAAAGATTGTGTGTTGATTGGGTGAAGATACAGGGTCTTCTTAGAAAGGGACTGGTCCATAGTAAGCTGTGTACGCAGCCACGATGCCTGCTGTCTCAGCCATTTCATCACAGGCATCATTTAACTCACACACCTCCCGCAGACTGCATCACAGAAACAAACATTCAGGAGTATGAATCATTTAGTACCATTTCCACACAATTTAGATACTTATAAATGCTTGTACCTCTCCAGCTGGAGTGGACTGAGTGGTCCGGCCGCTCTCCTTCTCCTGAGCAAGACTGCAGCCAGGTCCCTCTTCATCACAACTTGAGGAGCTAGAGGTGAGTCAAAATAATAATGTTAATAACCTTAACAAGGGACTAAAAGTAAACCAATGGATTTTACCATCAGTGCTGGGTAACTCTGGTGGAGATGTAGCAGCATTTGGATCAGCATTTGAGGCAGAGGAAGCAGATTCTGTGGATTCCGATGATTCAGATGATTCAGATGACTCTGAGGACTGCGATTCTGAGGACTCTGAAGACTGTGAAGACTCTGTAGATTCAGAGGAAGAGGAGGATGAAGATGCAGAGGAGTCATCAGCTGAGGAGTCGGATGCAGAAGAATCAGAGCTTGAGTCTGATGCAGAGGAGGATTCAGAGGACGATGCAGAGGAGGAGGGAGAGGATGTTGCAGCAGGGGATACAGAGTCTTCAGCTGCAGGGTCCACGGCTGGATCCACTATAACCTCTGGTTCAATTGCTGTAGAATACAAGACATTCATTCATACTTTTGCAGGAATGCAGTCAATCAAGGGAATACCTGCAGAGGAGTGGACTCACCTCCCATGGACCAGCAGACTGAGAGGAGAGCACAGGCAAACAGCAGAGTCAGAGTCTTCATGATGCTTCTGGGATACTTTCAGTGGAGGCAAGTTTCTTCTTAGGCTTCTTTTTGCCTTCCTTTTGCTCAAGTGATGCTTCAGTGTCAGCACATGAAGTGAAGGTCAATATATACATGAGCCTGTGTCCGAACTGAGACCAGGCCCACTCAGAGAGAGCTGCCTGTGATTGGACCGAGAATCGGATAACAACATTTCCGCTTCCACTTGCCATGAAGTTGTCTATAAACACCCACACAGGCCTGGGCATTGGGTCTAGAAACTCATTCACCCACAAAGTTTGTGGCGGAAGACATTCCTTGAATTCAACAACCAACTGCATGTGGAGACATTCAGAAAACCAGAATATGGTAAAGACATTCAAGGACGCTCAGGGCTGGCTTTCTGTCACTGCAAAGGCAGACACAAATATGTGCTGCATGAACATAGGTATGTAATGATACACTGGAACTTACATCATACTCATGGGTCAGTGTGGAACAAATGACTGGCTTGTTTTTATATTGTCTGGAATCTTCATTTATTTCTCTTTCTCATACAATTGTATCATTTTGAGAAGACATGGCTTTCCTCTGTATACTCAATTTCAAGGCAAACTGAACTATCCAAGGTCCAGACTCCATAATGCTGACTACTTAAAACCCATAGAGAGTGATTATTTTTTAATCAGTGGGACCTATTGGTTTCTTTTTTTACATGCAGGAGACCCAACAGAGTCGTTGCTGTTGTGATGCCCCCACCCACACAAACCCCAAACTATAGTCTGCGTGTGCCACAAGCTACTAATCGAGTAACATGGAGCAGCAGTGAGCCTCACTAAGCGACAAGACTTAATTAGAGTCCTGCAGTGTCCCACTACAACCACAGTCACTATTTACAGAGCAAGAGCAGTCCAGCTCCTGCCCGACACGAGCACGGCCACAACTTACCAGAGGTAGTCGCCTGGTGCACAGCTTTTTTAGCAAATGTGCTGCTATATAAGGGAGGCCCCATGTACTGGGCATTCTGCATTTATGCGGTTTATGATCGCTAAGTATCCACATTTAGCCATGCACAGGTTTAGTATGGGGGAACAACAGTAATTGCACACACAGAGACGACTTTAATGCATGGATGCTTGGGACTGGGGTGAGTGATACAAGGGGATGATGAGCTATTACTGCAGTCACAGCTGCTCTGGGGCAGACTGAGAGAAGCAAGGCAACCAGTATGTGCCATCAGCCCCTCCGACCACCACTAACCATTCATGTACATGCCAGACCCATTCTAGAGAATGAGAGTGAAGTGTCTTGCCTAAGGACACAACAACAGTATGGCACTTTACAGCCGCAGCCGCCCCACTGTGACACTACAGGTGTTCCTAGAAGCACTAACCAGGCCTAGCTTAATTTCATAGGTCAGACAGGATCAGGCTTTCACATGCAGGTGTTACTCATTCCCTAGTTCTAAGAAGTGTTTTGGATGCCTTTGTGCAATCTGACTTGCATCTTGTGTACTTTGGACCCTGGTTATAGCTGTATTACTGCTAAACCTTATTATCTGATTAATTTGTTCTGGCCCACGTTGTTTCTGCAGTATCCATATCTTAATAATGCGTCATTAAAATCTCAAGTGATGACGTCTCTGCGCTTATGCCTATTGTTACTAATAAAATGAAAAGCATTGTCTCCTTTTGTTCGATCTGGAGGGACTTGAAAATAAACCGTGTTACAGGTGCAATCCCCGCAGCCTTGTCCTAATTTCTTGGCACCTTGTATGCACTATTTATTTCTTCTTCACATACGTGTATTCTCAATTATGTTTAGCTCAGGAGGCCTTCAAGGCCATGGCAAAACCTTCATCTTGTGCCAATTTATGTCTTGTAAAGGTTTTTGATGTTTGGGATCAGTATCCATTTATACTGCACCTCTTTATTACTTTCGATACTGTCAGAGCTATTTGTGCAGTTTAGTTCTTACAGTTTGTAAATTTATTAATGAAGACATTTTTGTGTTTATTATTGATTGTCTCATTTTTTTTTTTTTTTTGGGTTAAATATGGCCATGGTGGAACGGGGCAGTGGGGACTGGGGAGGCATTTTGGGGATATGTTTTTTTAACAACATGGGAGAGACTGGCAGATATATGTTTTCCATTTGTTTGAACAATAAACTGTTCTTTGTGTGTGGACATTTTACTTCTCTCCACAATGTAAAGCCAAACCTGACAAACCCCTAAAGTGGCCTTTTGATTTATTTTGGTTAGAGTTGGTTAAAGTGCTTTTGTGTTTCCCTGTATAGGAAAGGTGCTCTACAAATAAAGATGTATTCACTTCACTTATCTCCGATGGGGCAATTTGGTTCAAAGCACAAGGACACGTAAAAAACATAACAGAAGCAATTTCAGACAACAAGGTGCCCACATACAGTCAAGGTCAATGGCAGTTATAAATAAGGGGAAAAAAAGAAGACATAAACTGTCCCCCTCAAGCAAAAATTCAACCGTTATTTTCTGTCTATAGTCCGAGTGTAGGGTAGAAATAGCTGCAGGTACAAAAGAGTGTTTATATCTATTACTCCGAACCATTGGGGTTCTGAGTCTGGAACCAGACGACAGGTATAACTAAACTCTCCATGAAGAAGATGAGCTTCATTACCCATTCTCCTCAGAGCATTTCTTGTCACCTGACCAGTGAACAGTTCAGAAAGGGGAGTCTGAGGAACTCCCAAAATCTCAGCTCTCAGGTTTACTATTCTGCTGAATGACTTTTCTATTGATTGATAAAGTGAAGTACAGATACTTTAAAGGCCGCTTCCAGATTCTTTATTTTTATGTCATGTAATTAATTATTCCTCTACTAAAGCATGATGGCTCTATCTTGATGCATGATCAACTGCTGGACAAATGTTCCTTTTATTCCATTCTGCAGCTCAACAGAGAATGTGTGGTGATGACTTGGACTTGAACTACAGTATAACTGCATAAATGCATAATGTATAAATGCATACACTGTAGAAAAGGGAGAGGCCTCTGTCCCGTGACCTTGTTGTCCGTTGTGTTATTCCTGGTTTCACAGATTTGTTTTGGATCGTGTGGCATGTAATTTCAATGTCTGGTCCAGTGTCCATTTTTGAGGGTACGTTTCTGAGGAGAGGGTTCAGTCTGAAGAAATATACAGCTGCAAACGTTCTTCTTTTGTGTTGTGGTGATGTTGCGTTGCACTAAGGCCACAAAGGACGCCGTGAATAAAAATACTTAAAATTCTCTTACTGCTACCACTGCAAGTTGTAAAAATAAAATAATTGTAAAGCATTTATAATCAGGGGTGAGTGAAGTAGATGACTGTACCTGAAAGACCTAAAACGTACTAAAGTAGCTTCATGTAGATTAGTGGACTTAAAAAACAGTCTTTACTGGCAACACAAAGAGATGATGGCTATAATGTGTTAAGCTACAGATTTAATTTCTTTATCTCAGCCCATAAATGGTTCATTAGGTTTTCATGTTTGTTACAATAAAAATGGGGGATATTCTCTGCTCCACTTTCAGCTGCCCTGATTCTCTGCTGTAATTTAAATGGCGCATGCACCTTTTTATGAACGAGACTAGAACGTGCTTGTAGTCTAGACATATCCTAAACTGCTAAACGTTTTCAAAGATTTATGAGATAAAGTCCAAAGCCACTGCTCAATTTAGTTCTACACAGTTTGATTTTGTGTGTTTGGGGAAAACAGCTGTGTTTCTTGTTTTTAGTGAAACATGAAAAAATAATTCTTTACAGCAGGTTCCAAGGCTTATTTCTGACTATTTCCTGAGTATAGCTAGCAATTAACACAGTCTGCTCAGGAGTAGAATACAAGAGGCAAACAGGCTAACTGGGTCTGTGTAAAACTGAGCAGCTGGGTTTTCACCAGATGCATGGACAGATCCGACACAAATACATGCAGACCTATAAACCGTGTGGTCGTGAAGGCTGCTGGTACCACACTGCTGTCTGTCTATGGTGACAGCATTCGAAGCTACAGGATTTGTACATGTTTGGTATTAATGCGTACAACTGCAAGAGCAACAATGTTCCATCATTTGAAAAGAATACAGACTTTTTGAACCAGTAAACACGGTATAGGTTGAATTCAAAGACTTAACTAATCCATATGTGCTCCTATGTGTTCCAGTTGTAGACCTGCTCACTCAATTATCATTATGACTATATACAAAAAAGTTGGCGTAAAAAACGTCATTTTTTTAAACAATTTTTACAATTCCTACTGTGGGTGCCTGAAGGGGGCCCTAATTGTATGGTACAAAGTGTTTTAAAACTGGGCTACCTAACCTCAGTTATAACACATTTTAGGTACATTTGTTGTGGTTTGAAAGTTAGAAATAACCCAGCTTTAGGGTACGGATTTTTTTTCCTTGTGTTCCCCTATATTAATCAATGTTATGTTACTACCTTTTCACAGATTGGGCTGGACCACAATATTGGGAATATAAACGTCCCGGTTGCCCAGGTAACTTCCTGTTCTGCCCCCTCCTCCATTCTCACTGTGTGCTGTGTCACTGTGTACAACCTGGCCTTTCACATATCAGACCACTCCCTAGATAACTTCATCACATGGGATGATCTGTCTATTTTCATTGTTCATCCCACAGACTGATCATGGACCATTGACTGATGACCCATTGAACAATGCGAGCTGGTAGGATAGACTCCCCCTTTCAAAATGTTTGGACTATGGATTAAAACCTCAAAACCTATTCCTTAATCAATTTTGGATAAAAAACCGAGAATTTGCAATCATGGATCAAAAACCGAACAACGGATTAAAAAGCAAACTTTTTCCAAAAAAAGATTCAAACACAAACTCTTTCCAAAAACTAATTAATAATTAATTTTGCTCTATTTTGTTGTTTTTGGTAAATTAAAATGTTCAATTCATCTTATTTTTTCCATTATTGAGAATCATAATAATTTAAAACATATGTACATTTCTCTCCATTGCATTTAAAATGTATTGTGTCTGTTGGTCATACCATCCTCAAGCTCCTAATCGAATAGTCTTCTGTGTTATAACTTTCCCAATAGAGACATTGCAAATTACACCACAGGTTACAACTCTCTCAATTATTTTAATCAATTCACTTTTGTCTGAGAAGAAAGTAACTCACACCAAAATACTCTTTCGGAGCTGCAGATGCAGAATAAATGTGTTCAAAGTTTAAAGACCGCATTGCACTCTCAAGTTGCAGATATCAATTATTAATGTATTAAAATATTTGGCCACAATGCTTTCACGTGTCTCATAAATATATAATTGACATCTTTTTTAAACTTTGCATAACAATGTTTTACATCAATATTACACAATGTTGCTGCGTTTGAGAAAAACTGTCAAACTGTTGTTGTGTACTTAGGCAAGACACTAGTAGATAAACTAGTATGAGTCTTATGTGCGCATGAATGTACGGTGGTGATGGTGCATTGGGGGCCAGCGACATGAGTTAGGGTCTGTGTGATGAGTGCTATAAGCAGTATTATTATTATACAAATAAAAATGTATATTGTTGTTTCTTGTATTCCCAATTTTAGTGAGATATTCCATATAAATGAAGGCAGTTGTAGTTCAACATATAGAACACTGGTCAGGCGGTCTCTCACCTGTCACTTCAGCTGTCTATGTGATGCCTGTGACATGGCTTGTGGTGAAGTATGGGACTATTCTTCAGCGTTATGTAACTTGTGATGTGGAGGTTATTGAGCTCAGACAAAACAGTGGTGTATTTTCATCTGAAGCCTCCACCTGGCAGCCCGTGCTCCGGATGTGCTGGCCGGCTGCATCACACCACTAATTACACTGATGCACGTCTGGGCCTCCAACTACCCAGACAATGTTTTTGGAGCTCCAGATTCTTAGACAATTGTTGTCTAAAAGTTTGTGTGTCAAAGTTTTATAATTAAACTTAAGACTTGTAAATTAGCTCTGTGTTTTAAATTGGACTTTGCATTTCCTGCTCGGGAATCATAGATCTGTATTGTTCAATGTAGGGCTGCACGTCTCAAAATCACATTTTATGTGAACGCAATTAGCAAATCCAAAAGTCTGCCATTATATAAGTCCTGAATAAAAAAAACATAAGATAAACAAATAAACTAAGGAACATAATATGACTTTATTTAGTTATACCATCCATTTTCTTCAGCTTTATCCGTTGCCGGAACACCACACTTCCCTATCCACACTAACATCCTCAAGCTCAGCAGGGGGAATCTTGAGGGCTGACGGACATAGTCCCTCCAACGAGTCCTGGGTCTTCCTCAGGGCAACATCCCGGTGAGACATGTCCGGGACAAATCCCTTCATTGGACTTTCTTTTAATCTTGTTTTGTTTATGTTCTTGTTTTGTGCATACTGTGGTTTTACTGTAAATGGCAAATAAATGAATCTGATTCTGAATCAAGAGCATTGCCTTTTGACTCAATTCATTTAAATTCAATTAAATTTGTTGCAGCTCCTTCTTTAGCACAATGGTTTGAAACATCGACCACAATACACATGCTGCACCGACCTGTACGTCAATCTCCGGAACAAGACCCTGAGATATTTGACCTCCTTCACTTGAGGAAGGACCTTTCCACCCTCCACTGGCTCTGTCCTCGATTGCCCTGATACTGCGGAGACGTGTCAGCCAAGACAGTCCATCAACATCCACAGACTTGAGATAGTCACTATGGATCTCATTCACACCAGGGCCTTCAGCGACTGAGATGGAAGTATCCATCCCAAGATTGTTCCAGATTCAGAATCAGATTCATTTTATTTGCCATTTGCAGTAAAACCACATTGGAATTCATTAGCAAAAGTCCTCAGTGTGCACAAGTACAGACATAAAACAACATTAAAAGTACAGAAAAAAACAAACAAATAAAACAGTAAAACAATTGTCACTGTGAAAACGATCGGCTAAGACAGTATCAATACAAAGTGCAAGATCATTAAAGTGCTCTGTTCAAACTGATAACAGCTTGTGGGAAGAAGCTGTTAGCATCTCAGAGAACGATATCTTCTGCCCGAAGGAAGAAGCTGGAACAAGGCTTTTCCAGGGTGGCCGGAAGAGTTGTTGATAATTCTAAGAGCTTGGTTCCATGCATTTCTTCGCTAGTGTTTTATCATTTTTTGCGATGTATTCCTAGTACCAAAAAAATGCTTGTACTATAGTTTAGACTTCAAGATAAAGATAGATGGATAGATACTTTATTGATCCCCCGAAGGAGAAATTCTGGTGTCCAGCAACAGAAGACTCATCCAGGTTTGTTGTACAGTCTGACACCCGAAGGAACAAAGGATCTCTTGAAATGTTCCGTTCGGCAGCTTAGTGATAGGAACCTGTCGCTTCGAGCCTGTTGCTTCGAAGCACAGAAAAAAAAAAACTAAAATTAATGTATTCATTATTTTGATTGATGCACATACATGTACTGTATATTGTAAATCGCAATGTTGAGCATAGAAATTTGATTTATTTATTTTGTCAACACGGTTCTATTGGGAGAGTCCTGTGAGAAAGTGTGTGTGTGAACTCTGAAGGCCTGCAGATCATCTCTAATGAGTCTGATCAGTGGTTCTGTCAGTTTCCCTGAGGTTGTGTGTTGTGGTGGGCACCGTACCATTAGTGGGCTGTCTAACAAACTCTGCCAGGTCTGTGCAGCGTGTGGCCGCTGACCTGTGGTTCGCAGCTGACCGCAGAGTGTGTGCTGAGACTTGTGTGTGAGACATGTTACGTATATGCAGCTGCTGCCCCGACACGTCAGGCCAACGGACCCGGAGAATGTGGAACCGTTTGGAGATGAACAGATGCAAAGAAACGTGTAATGAAAAACACAGCAGTTATGTGGTCATTTATTTTTAATTTACAAAATGTCTGGTGTTAAAGTTCAGTCTTTGCTTTTGTTTCTCCAGCCTGCTTCACGTCCTGAAACAGAAGAGAAATTCAAAAACTTTCATAATTGTTTTAAGAGTTTTATAATCTCATTTAACTCTCTATGTATGTTATATTCACAATAAGAGATGAATATTGTTTCTCTATCTATGCAACAGCTAATAAAGCCAATGGTACTATATGCTGTTTTAGAAATATAACTACTTTGGAATGAAATGCTTTCTTTTTATGGCATTTTACTCTGCCCACTTCTGACCCTTTTCTGCATTTTGGGGCAGGGCTGTTTCATATTCTTGCTGTTACGTTAATTGAATTGTTTTGTTTTGATGTTTGCAAACCAGAAAATGTAAATTTTGTGTCAAGCGGAAAAACCAAGTCCCTCTACTACTGTATGTAGCAGGAGCATTTACATAATGCTTTCAGTTTGGTGTAACGTCACTTATTGTGATTTGATGAATGTTCTGCGTTGCCATGCTCCACTGCCTGTCTGTCAGCCATTAGCGCTCAGCTGGAGCGCTGTGTGAAGTGACAGGATGAATTAGTTTGAGAATTCTGACTTTTTTTGTGGCACAGTTACAACTAGACGTGCCAGACCTGAACCATCACCGTCAGGGAGTTTTGCGTAGGATTATAAAAACCTGCTTTAAGCAACGATCCTAATACACTTTTACCTTGAGCTCGCCTTGAAGGAATGACTTGCAGAAGTCTCGCACTCTCTCCACTGTGATGTCTCCCTCTGGAAGCAGCCATTTCATATCCGAGTCACCATCATAGATGCCAACTCGTGGGAGGTCTTTGGACTTCAGACCAAAGTATCCAAGTGAGCGGGAGTTGGACTTTAGCGCTCCGTTGATCAGAACAAACAAGAGCTGGAAAAACAGTGTGATGTTAGGACCAAGGCAGCTGTTACTAGGAGGAGTGTTGTTATGTCCGGTGCTTTGTTGCATACTATCCCTCACCTTTCCTGTGAACTCTGGAGCTAGAGCTCCCAGTTTCTCCTTCAGCTCATAATAGTCTTTACTGGTTCTGTTGGCAAACAGTAACAGGTGTGTCTTCACCTCAGAGTGAAACAGACCCACTGCTGTCTGAAAACACACAGTAGAATATTTAGTCTATACACACAGTAGAATATTTAGTCTTTCAGAATATATATTTATATGCTGCAGTATACTTACCACTTGGTCATACTCCGTAATGTAGCGGACCTCGTTGACTATGATAAAGTTCACAAGCCCATCTGTGTCTAGCTTTTTGGCTTCAGCAACAACAAGGTTTTCTTGGTGGTTATCAGCCTGCACATCATATGAATGTGTTATTTGTACATAAAAGTATTAGGACCATTCAAACATATGACATAAGAAGCCAAGGCCTTGATATTAGTCTATGTTTTATGTGACACTTTCAAGTAACAAACACGTAAAGGAACAACCATTTAAGTTCAATGTATCTACATTGATACCCCAGAATTTCACATTTAAGTTAACAAACAGGAACAGATGCTAATGGCAAAGTAATCTGAAAGACATTTTTCTATTCAATATTCTTTTGATTCAACTATTTCAAAATCTTACAAATTAATTTGATTTCTTGTGAGAAAAGTTGGTAGATGATTACCTTTCTGAAGAGAGTGATGGTGTCTGTGGAGACGCTGTATTCAGCCCAGACCTCCTTCTCACTGCAAATGGCCACAGGAACAGAGTCAACCTTCTTTGCAGCAGCCAGCAGTTCTGCATACCCGCGACTTTCCTCCCCCTTTACATCCAAAACAATTTGTATAATTATTAACATACAAATTAGGTATATAGGTCTAAACATTGTACAAGACAAGACAACATTTATTCTATTTATCTACTTTTGACTAACTGGGATACCTTGGGATTCAAAATTATATGTATTTTTTCATGTCAAAATGGCGGGCAGAAGACCAATGTCCATAAATATTGATAAACGTCCATACATATTTGATGTGTCCCCTCCTTGGAGTCCAGCCCCCACTTTGAGAACCTGGTATATTCTATTGATCCTTCATGAAAAAACCTAATTCTCTCAGCTTATGATAGATATTTATTCATCTAAATTATTGCTTGGCTTTTCAGAGCATTCAATAATATCAGTGAGTAGGAGAGATTTATTTACAGAACGTCATAATGTAAACTTCATGGTAATCAGGAATAGAATTTAGCAAACTGGCAAAGGACATTTCAGAACTTCAACACCCTGCCTCATCTACTGTATATAATCTATAAACATTTGAATGATTTATGACAGAGTTCAAAACACGTTTTCTTGAGATTTTTGCGCTAAGATTTTCCATCCATAATATTATTTTTCTCCTCCACTGAACCCAAACCCTCGCTCAGACAGGGCACAGAACTTCATAACATACAGGTGGCACAGGACATAACACAGAGTGGGTAGAGAGTGACTCAAAAGAAGGTGAAAGTCTATTTTAGTGACAGGACGGCAGTGTTTGGACCTCCTCATTGACTCATTGCTCTGATATTCTGGTCTGGCTCACTGTCTTGTTGTTTGCTTTATCCTCAGACGCTCTCCTCAGTTTCCTCCGCTGCAGCCTGCACTTGTCGATGCCAGGGTCAGGGCAGCCAATACCACAAGGGCAGATGCAGTTTGTTTGTGACGATGGCCCGTTTCCTGCCTGCGTCCCCCGCACAAGGCGCTGTGGGACTGCCCTGCTCCGCGGCTCCCAGTGCCAAAGGTGTGGCTGCTCTAAATACACTTCCTTGAAAAACATTATATTGTAAAGGCAATGAAAGTGGCCAGGCCACTGAAGGGGATTTCCCGCTGGTCAACCTTATATTAACTTATGTAATTGAAATAGATGGAAGTTATTGTTTTTTGCTGCTAGTCAGACTTAACCCTTTAACGTTCACTCCTTCAAGAAAGCAGTGTGACTTGTTTTTTAGTTTTTATTCTTTTTCTAAGATGTAGGCGCACTAATAACACAATTTTCTTTTATTTTTTTAACCCCTAGTTTTTTAATTATACAGTAGACCTTTACCAAATGGTTGAGATGCAGTTTGACCAAGAGATAGAAAGGCCCCTGTAGATACAGGTACTCAAAATGTGATTCACCAAATGGTTGAGGAAACGTCCTATAAAGAGTTTTAATGCTGTTTTTTAAATGTATTATTATTTTGCATACTTGAGATCCTCGAGTCATGTTTTGTCGCTTTGGGCTGAGCTAATTAAGTGAGGGGGGTCCTCTCTTTATTCTTTTATTTCCAGTCTGAAAAAGTTGTTATGACAGAGGCAAAACGTACATTCAAAAGCGTGTGAAACTAGTGATATTGAACCAAAATGTTTTCGACAGTCAGACTTGAGATGGATTTGTACATGGTTCCAAATCCAATTTGCTGTTGATCGAAAGTCATGTTGAGACTGATGTATTAAAATGTGAGGTTCATTAATTTTATGGTATGGATGAAGACGTTTAGGAATCAACCACGTTTATTTGTTGAGTGGGATAGACACCCAAAAATGCTGGCTTTAAAATGGATTTCAGCCTCTGGTTTCCATGCAACACTGTTTGTACCCTTTTCATATTCAAAAGTTATAATATCTTAAATTTAATTTGCTAATCGCTATGGCAACTGCTCTAGTTAATGATCATCCTAGGACCCAAAAACACTAGGAATCTGGCATCTGCATATTCTGGGGGTTCTTTATAAATCCTATCTCTTGTTGATGTGATGATTAACTCTTATAATGATTGATAATATGATTAGCTCTTATAATAATAATAATGCATTGTTTTTTATTAGCTCTTTTTTGGACACTCAAAGACGCTTTACATGTTATTCATTCACTCCATACACGGTGGTGATAAACTACTGCTGTAGCCACAGCTGCCCTGGGCACACTGACAGAAGCAAGGCAACCAGTATGTATGTGCCATCGGCCCCTCTGACCACCACCAACCATTCACACACACACCAGACTCATTCTAGGCAATTTGGGTGACATGTCGTGCCTAAGGA
>OZ035825.1:27821957-28169457 GCA_964034765.1 Knipowitschia caucasica
GAACTTTAGCAGTGTCTGAGTGAGGTACGAAGAAAGTAACGGGAATGAGCCCAGTGTAAGGAGAGATGGATACTCGCGTCTTCTGTGCGAGGAGGAGGTGTGTGAGCAGAGGAGGAGGAGGAGCAGCGAGACAGGTGTGTGAGCGCTGTTATTGCCAATGTTTAGTCCGAATATCCACATCAAAATCATATTATAAAAGCATTAGCAAACACTGTATGCTAGGGCTGGGCGATTAATTGATTTTAATCATTAATTCGAGTTTTACGTTTAGGGCGATTTCTTTTTTAAAAAATTCGATTTTTATTTTCTCCAGCGCAGAACTACAGCGCTAACGCGCTAACCGCGGGTCTATGGTGTTGAGCAGTCATTTTGAAGCTAACCTAATGCTAACAGTCTCCCTCTGGCCTGATGCTCGCTGTCACAGTTGGTGCTGTTGCAATAACACTTCAAACGTTCAAGAATCAGACTTTATTTAAATCGCCAAAACACACACACACACGCACGCAGGCTCCGGTCGCTATGTTCGTACGCCATGTTCGTACGCCACATCTCTCACGCTCGTTATTCCAAAGCGCACTCCCGTGTCCGTGGCGCGCACACACTCGTGTCCCACTGAGCCGCTGCACTTTGGGGAAAGACACGTCTCACACATTGCTCTCATTGCTCTGATACAAACAACGTGTTCCCCGCTGTCTGTTAGCTACAGTAGCTGCTACAGTAGCTGTTAGCTACAGTAGCTGCTACAGTAGCTGTTAGCTACAGTAGCTGCTACAGTAGCTGTTAGCTACAGTAGCTGCTACAGTAGCTGTTAGCTACAGTAGCTGCTACAGTAGCTGTTAGCTACAGTAGCTGCTACAGTAGCTGTTAGCTACAGTAGCTGCTACAGTAGCTGTTAGCTACAGTAGCTGTTAGCTACAGCATCAGAATGTAAACAGGAAGCTCGCACAATGCGGGAGTCACTGAAGTTAGTATTAGCGCCACCAGCTGGACCGAGCGTTGTACTACAGCACAGTTACTCAGGCACAGTTGAAAGAACAAGCATGAAAACCCGAGGAGGCTTTTGGAAAAGACTGTCTGTTACAACATTTCTATTTTGAGTAATCAGTTTTAAAAATGTGATATTTCATGTAAATAATGCATGTGTTTAATAGGATTGATATATTTGCGATGGGCCTTGTTTGTGTGATTTAAGTTATTTTGAAGGTGCATAGTGTCATTGTAAGTGAAGTTATTATAAAACTGTTAAGCTACATTTTCACTGTTTACAATGGCAGAGCCATCTCGTTTACAAGCATGTTTTAAGGCTTAATTCCTGTTACACTTATGCTCCATGGGGATTTAGATTAAACTGCATAAAGGAAAATCTATTTCTTTGTCAGTTGTAGTTTGTTTTTAAATAGAAAAAAATAAATCGATTTAAAATCGAAAATCGGATTTGGTGTGAAAAAATCGGAGATTTTTTTTTTTTGCCATATCGCCCAGCCCTACTGTATGCCCAGCTTTAGTGCCCACTGCGAGTGCAGTGGATTTTGGGCATAAAACGCCTTGTTGTGGTCAGAGTGTGTGGAGGAGGTGGAGGAGGAGGAGTAGGAGGAGAAGGAGCGTATGTTGTTGTCAGAGTGTGTGGAGGCATGGCAAAAACGTTATTTGATGAGAAAAAAAATGCAACAAATATTGACTCTGCATTTTGCCGTAATCTAACTATTTCAAGAAGATGACTCCTTTTGGTTCAATCTTTTGAGTTGCTATGCCATTTTGCCACAGGACGAAGGAGCCATATCAGCTAAAAAGACTGCGACCAATATCGCAATGCCAAACACCGTAACAGTGTGTGTGTGTGTAGCATGTCGAGGGTCGTGGGCTCACAGAAAAAGAGTAAGCCAAATTACCAGCAACGCCAGGGTTTTTAAACCCAAAATAAAATACTAACGCCCTAAGGCACACAGGTAAGTTCATACAAGGAGGCTTGTTCCATGAGTGAGCACATTTATTAAATAAATTTTCTCGCTCTCTTTAGTTTGTCACAAGTATACAAAAGTTAGTCATACAACAACTAGTTCACAGTACGTGATGACAATCGTCCATGTGTCTACTCGTAGTGAAATAAAAGACAAGAAAAGTAAGGCAGAAAAGAAAGGCGAGATGGCAGCGGGGGTCACGTCCAGATCTTGCATCCTGCCTGGAAATAAAATATTAGAAAACGGCAGGAACATGATCTGCTTTCCAGGGCAACAACTCGCGCTAACCTGGAACACTATCATTGTGCACGGTCAGTAGGCCGTTGTGCACAACATCCTGGGTCCAGGTAAAGGGCAGGCAGCTGAGCCAGTGACAAAGGAACGCAACCCATTACAGCACACCCTTAGGCCACAGAAAAGCAGTTCAATTAGTAAAGACGTGAGATTATTAAAAAGTCTGAAGGACGCTACCTGTACTGTCAGGAGGGTGGACACGGGAGGCGGAAGTCTGCGTGGCATAGACAGAGAGAGGCGCACTGAGGCATTTTATACCTCCTTGCGCCTCCTGCTGGTGGCCAGGTAGATCCACATCACCACATGTGTGTGTGTCTGTCTGTCTGTGACGCTGCTTTGGAGCGAGGACACGCAGCTGCGTGCGTGCTGTTGCTCTTCATGCACTGCGCGAGGCGGTGCTGAATTCATGTCAAAGATTATAACAGGGAAAACTTTCCTCAGATCTGGGAAAAAAGTTCGCACAGGGCCTCGCACCCCCCTTGCGACGGGCCTGGTAGTCATCTCAGAGTACTTAACAGAACTGTTGAAATCGTTATCGGAGAACAGAGAATCAACAGTTTTGACACAACAAATATAGAACACACAGGTATTGGTCCATGGGGAGTTGACCAAAGTCCATGAATGTTGATAAATGTCCATACATGTTGTATAATGTTAGTGTCCTGGATCATTCTTCTTGTTAGACACTAACTGCCCAACAGACCCTTCTGCATTGGCAAGGAAAAACTCGAAAACCCAGTTGGTAAAAAAAGTGAGAAACCTCGGGGAGGTCCACATTGAGAGAGGGATCGGCGAGGACCAAGGTCACACAGTGATTGTAGAACGTGTTCAGGTGCGGTGCAGGATTGAAGCAATTCCTAGGCGGGGAGGGGGTGTAGCCCACAAGGAGGGTCGGCAGGGCAGTCCACAGGTGTAGATGGAGAGGGCCAGGTTCATAGGTCCTGCTGTTGCGCCGTGAAACAGACAATGGGCATTGACCCTAGGCTCAAGCTTGTAACAAAGATTGAAAAATACAGCGGTTTCCCGGACCAGGTCCCGCACAAGCAGGAATGAATGTAGAGACCGTATCTGCTTCCTTAATGTGAATGGGAAGCTGATTCCACAGTAAAGGAGCTTGGTAGCTAAATGGTCTGCCGCCGACAGTGCTTTTTGAGACCTTAGGAACCATCGGATAGCTGGCGTTTTGCACCAGTGCTTGGGTTGGTTGGTATGACACTCACGTGTCTTGGAGGTAAGAAGGAGCCGTGCCCTTTTTGGCTTTGTATGTTAAAACAAGGGATTTTAAATTTAATTCTGTACTCCACAGGCAGTGGAGTTATTTTAACACAGGAGTTATGTGCTCCCTCCTTTTGGTTCCTGCTGTTGTATTTTGAACAAGCTGAAAGCTCTTCAAAGAGGTTTTAGGGCATGCTGCCAGCAAAGCAATACAGAAATCAAGCCTTGAGGGGATAAAAGCCAGGATCAGTTTTTCCGCATCACTTTTAGGAAGTATATTCCTGATTTAAGCGATGTTGCGCAAGTGGAAATTTTAGTTGCTTGGTTTATAAAAGCCTTTTAAATAGAGTAAAGCCTTTTAAATACAGTGTTGCTGGGTACTGTGCTGACCTTGTCAAGAATGATTATCTGGTCTGCCAGTGAGTTGCGCAGTCGCTTGGGAGAAGTATCACTTCTGTCTCCTCTGGGTTAAGATGTAGAAAGTTAAGAGTCATCCACGTTTTAAGGTATTTTATGCAGGCACTAAGCCTTTCTAACTGATCTGTCTGATTTGATTTCATCGACAGGTAAAGCTGGCTGTATTTCATCTGCATAGGATGAAAGTTAGTACCATGCATTTTAATAATGTTGCCTAATGGCATCAGGTACAATGTGAAAGAATCGGTCCGAATACCGATCCTTGTGGCACAGTGAATTTTACTTTAGAAAAAGGAAACAAGTTTTGATTCACGTTGACAAAGTGATTGAGATACAATACCTAAGATTTAAACGAAACACTCTGACCTATGTCACATTCCAGCCTCCAAAGTAGAATGCCGGGATCTATTGTTTCAAATGCAGCGCTGAGATCCAGTAGGACTAACACTGACAATTGTCCATTATCAGCAGCTAGTAGTAAGTCTAGTCTAGTTTTTAGACTGATCTATTTTCACAGGTTTGTTTCTCACTGAGAAGAAAATGCCTACATAGGTGACAGTATGGCGCCAGTGTAATCCTAGCACAAGTTACAGTAAAAGTCAACTCTTACGATAGACAGACGCTACTGGATAGTCGCCTTTCGGCCCAACATTTGGTGAGTTTTGGTCGTGAGGGACATGGAAGCACTTGCCCACCTTTCCTGTCTGGGATCCCGGCTTACCTCCGCAGTGTGTCGGCTCTACCTTCGTGGAGGGCGCGCCGTAGACGGCGAGGGAAGCGCAGTGGAAGGCTGGTGAAGTAAAAAGCTAGTTGGCTGGTTTCTGCCACGGAAGATGCCCACTTTGGATCAAGGCGTTCGCTATCTGATTCCTGTGGTAGGCGCGGAGGAGGACGAGAGTATACGGACCCGCCGTTTCGTTTCGCCTATACAGTGGTGAGGATTGAACCGTCACAATCTGAGGCCACTGCTCCCTGTGGAAGCTAATGTGAAGGCTCCGGTAGCTCCAGCCAGTTCAATTTGGAGAGACGTGAAACAAGAAGCTTTTGAGTATTTTATTGGGAGGAGGTTTGGCGCCCTAGGCCCCGGTGCGGCCTTCAGATCGGAGGGGCTCTGCGATGGAGCGTGCCAATCCCCCGGGACCTAGGCACTGGTGGCGGCATTTGGCAGCGGGAAGCAGATTGAAGGCGGATTGAAGGCAGGGTGAAGAGGAGGAGGAGGGGAGGCGGTGGTTGCAGGCTTCGAGAAGGCCGAGAGTGGGAGTTTCTCCGCTTTTAAGCGGCTTGCCTGGCCGGTGCGGTGATTGGAAGGGGCGTTTGCAGTGCGATAGGCTGGGGATGAGAACCGGCCTGGAGGGGTTACCTTTGGCTGACGTCTACCAAATTGAACTTTCGCTGGCTGCATTTCAATTTGGAGAGACGTGAAACAAGAAGCTTTTGAGTATTTTATTGGGAGGAGGTTTGGCGCCCTAGGCCCCGGTGCGGCCTTCAGATCGGAGGGGCTCTGCGATGGAGCGTGCCAATCCCCAAAAAGGTTGTGAGTTGATGGAGTTTTGCAGCCTGGTTTGGAGGGGACAGACGTCGGGGCTACTCTATGCTGGGATCGCTATCCTATACTGTGACCGCTATCGCTATACTAGTCGACTGTGACGCTATCGCTATCGCTATATACTGGACGCATCTGTGACCGCTATCCGCTATATGACCTATCGCTTTGACGCTATCGCATCGTGCGCTACCTATTTTGCTATATCTCTGCATATGCTGATGACCATCGTGCGCTAACCATTTTTTGCTATATACTGTGACCGCTATCGCTATATACTGTGACCGCTATCGCTATATACTGTGACCGCTATCGCTTATATACTGTGACCGCTATCGCTATATACTGTGACCGCTATCGCTATATACTGTGACCGCTATCACTATATACTGTGACCGCTATCTACTGTGACCAAACTTGCGGATACTCAGCTGCTGCCGCCACCAGAAAGTTTAGCGAGCGTTTTAAGGAGATGCTAAAAGCTGCTGGGCTGCCAGGATGGTAGAAGTGTCAGGCCTGATGTATGAGGAGAGGGCCGATGATGACCAGCGGCCCAGCTGCTGGAGGGCGGAATGGGGGAGCCCCAGGGACGCGGCGCGCGTGGCCGCGCCTATCCGGAAGGAGTGGGCTGTGTAGAGATGGGGAGACAGTTTACAAAGCAGCAGTACGGACTTGAGTTGGGCTCTGAACCAGTTGGGGGACATAGGGAGGTTATCAGGGGTAAGAAATAACGGTCCGTTGAGATCTCCTTTCCGAGAGCGGAGGCGAGTGTAATGCATCATGGATCTGTAAGGACAGGGAGAAGTGTCAGACCGAGCTATGACTATATTGCAAGCGCCTTTGCGTTTGGAATGCTTGAGGTGGAGGTTGAAGTAGTCGGGATAATATGACAGGTCAGAGAAGGCAATGTCTCGGGATGCATTAAAGGTGGCATGGGGGTTTGTGAATTCGCTTATGCGTAAGAAGCCCATTTTCATGTAGGATGCAGCGGAGGAGAGAAGGTGAAGAGACGGAGGGACTAGGCCGGGGCGAGGGATTCCGTGCAGGGGATCTGGCATGGCGATGGATTGGCAGAAGGGCAGAGGCGTCAGAACTCCTGGAATTTAAAGCGAGAGAGAGAGTCAGCAATACGGTTAGGTGACGAGGAACGTGACGAACAGTGATGATAAATTGTTCGAGACTGAGAGCCATGTGATGCATCTAAGGAGGGTGTGATTTGGGGAGAGGATGAACGACTTCTGTTAATTATTTCAATGGTGTCGAGGTTGTCGCACGTCACGGAAATCCTTTTCCTATGCCGCGTATGGTTCCGCAGCACGCAGGCTACGGTCACGGGATATATCTCGTGGAGCGCGGAGGAGATGCTTCGAGGGAAAGCGTCGGGCCGGGGCCCGGCGAGCCACTGGTCCTGGAAAACCCCCAAAACCCACGGACGGGGCTGCGTCCGTGAAGAACCGCGGGGCATCTGAGACAGGATGATGTCACTGTAAAAAAAGAGAGATACACCATCCCAGCGGCTCTGCACCAGGACCGGAACGCCAGGTCGGAGCAGCGCCCCGCGTCCGGGCAGACGCGTCATCGAGGGAGGAGACGGAGCCGGCGAGGGAAGGAGTCTGGAATTAAAAGAACGACCTTGGGGAATGATACAGACGGCATAATGAAGATGCCCGAGGAGGGAGAGCAAGGACGCCTCGAAGTGACGGGAAGGCCAGGGCAGACCGGGAGAAAGCGCGGATGCGTTCGAGCTTGTCCAGCGGGAGGGAGGCCTCCATGGCGCGTGTGTCGAGGCGGATGCCGAGAAACTCCAGAGCGTTGGCGGGGCCTGTGGGCTTTCCGGAGTGGAGGAATCCGAGGGCAGAGAAGGCGGGCCTGAGCTTGCGGAGAGAGCCCCCGGAGCAGTCTGAGGGTGGGTCGACTATGAGGGAATTATCGGGGAGATGCAGACAGAGGGGAGCCGCGCGAAATTAAGCAGAATCCGACACGGCGCCTCCGAGAGATTGTTGAACGAGAGGGACTACTCCGGCAGACAAAGGTGAGGCGCACTGCGAAGAACTCCGACGCCACTTGACCCCTGAACAGCGCCAGTGGTCGGGGTGGATGGCAGCAGCTTGAACGCGACCGGGATGACGGCCTTGGAGAGCCAGGAGCCGGGGCCGAAAGTCTTTATCAGCCTGATCGCGTGGTCCACGGTAGCGGACTGCAGGGAGAAGGGCGCTGGAGGGAAGGGGCTGTTGATGCTCGGGCGGGCCCGGAGCGGGGACAGGAGAGGACGAGTATGAGACGCTTCTTCCTGGAGTGCTTGCGGGTGGCGATGCCCATCGGGTTAGAGCGAGACGGAGAGAAGGGGCCAATGACGTAGCCCACGGACACCTCCTGCGCCCGAGCCGCGTGCCGACTTGGGGCTCACGGAGAGCCGGGAAGAGGTTGCGGGACACGAGACGCCGAGGGACCTAAACAGAGCCTGCAGTCTAATGTGAGGGATTTAAATAGAGCTTGCAGTCCAAAGTGAGGTATTAAAACTGAGCCCGCAGTCCAAGTGAGGCGTTTAACGGAGAGCCTGCAGTCCGGTGTGAGGGAGTTAAACGATGGGAGGGATCCAACAGAGCCTGCAGTTTTTTATTTTTTATTTATTTATTTATATGTATTTATATTTATATTTATTCACATTTACATTTATTTATATTTATTTATATTTATTTATTTTTATATATGAGCGTTCCAGATATAAGCAGTACCATATATGCAGTTCCAATATGAGCAGTTCCATATAAGCAGTTCTGTGTACAAGCCGTTCCATATATAAGCAGTTCCATATATAGCAGTTCCATATATAGCAGTCCCATATATAGCAGTTCCATATATAAGCAGTTCCATATATAGCAGTTCCATATATAAGCAGTTCCATATATATAGCAGTTCCGCATGAAGCAGTTCCGGGTACGGTATAACAGCTCCAGATATAAGCAGTTCCAGATATAACGGATCCGTGCGGGATTAACCTGGGAGCTCGCAGTCCAATGTGAGGGATTCAATTTGGGAGCCGCAGTCCAGAGGGATTTAAACGGGGCTTGCAGTCCAAAGAGAGGGATTTAAACAGAGCTCGTAGTCCAGAGAGGGATTTAAGAGAGCCTGCAGGCCAAAGTGAGGGATTAAAACTGAGAGCACGCAGTCCAATGTAAGGGATTAAACTGAGGTCTTGCAGTCCAATGTGAGGAATAACGGAGCTTGCAGTCAGAGTGAAGGATTTAAACGGAGCTTGGTTAAAGAGAGCCTGCAGACAAATGCGAGGGCTTTAAACTGAAGCTTGCCCACCATGCACGGGGCCAACTGAGCCTGCAGTACAATGCGAGGGGAAAAAACCGTCCGCAGATCTCATACTTACCCACAACGCCAGAAGACAAGGGACAACACAACGGGACCACGCCGTACCGGCACGAGGAGGCAGCAGCAGGCCGCGACGAGACGAGCAGCGGCGAACCCGCAGAAAGAGCCCGCAAAGGAGGAGAGCGGCAAAGACCCACGGACCACAGCACGAGACCCGCAGCAGGAGCAGCGACGCGGAGGAAGAGCAGACCACACGCAGCAAGACAGAGGACAGCAGGGACCGCAGGAGTAAGCGTGAGTAGACAAAAGCGATTCCTCCAGAACGATTCATGCAAGGCTTCGAGAAGGCCGAGAGTGGGAGTTTCTCCGCTTTTAAGCGGCTTGCCTGGCCGGTGCGGTGATTGGAAGGGGCGTTTGCAGTGCGATAGGCTGGGGATGAGAACCGGCCTGGAGGGGTTACCTTTGGCTGACGTCTACCAAATTGAATTTTCGCTGGCTGCATGATAGCGCTGGTAAATGCCAGATCGCTGGCATTTATGCGCTGCTCAAATGAATTGCCCCTGGTGGGATAAATAAAGTAGTCTGAATCTGAATCGCTGGTAAACAAAACCTTTCCCCTGTGTCAAGCTTTAAAATAAGCACATTTGTTTTTGCTTCTGATCTGCCCATTCTGTGCGCAGTTGTGTATAGACGACCCAAATATAACAAAGAATTCATAAGGGACTTTTCCCATTTCTTGGCTGAATACATCGCCATATTCTCTGCATGTTGTGTGAGATGTCTTTGCCATCCTGTGCGTTAACTGTGCAAGCAAATACACACGGAAGTGTCCGTGTTCTCCTCTGAAACTAAAAACTAAACTAAACTAAATAAACTTGCTAAATTAAAGCTGGGGTACGTACTTTTTCCATTTCATTGTGCCAAAAAGTAAAAGGTTGTGAGCAAAATCAAACACATTTGTAATGAATGACAATGTGTCATTACATTTGATATATTCGCATTTAACTTCATTTGTGTGGATTTGAAATAGAATGTTAAAATGCAATTAATTGTGAGTTAACTCACGTACTATGCAATTAATCAGCTAAAAAAAATGTACTCTCATGTGCAGCCCTAGTAAAAATGTCCAAATAAATACACTGAAATGAAGTGAACTATACTAGTCTATAGTTTCCATTTTTGCAGTGTATGAAAGGTGGTACGTTAAATGTCTTGACCACACCTGTTAAAGTCTGTATGCTACATTCTTTAGGAAGAGAGAGGAAATAAAACCAATAAGTATGAGTAAGCAAGTTTATACTATTTTTTTTTAAAAGCCCAATTTTTCCCCCAAAATGAACTACTTTTTGATAATAAAAATAAGCATAACGATTTGGATGGGTGTACAGAAGGAGTAACCGTATTACAGTTCCTACTTGAATGTTTACCACACTCAGGCAGAAATGGCCATATTTGAGCGTTTATGAAGGTTTGAAGGGTAATGCAAGCCCACTTCATTGTTTGAGGTAATGTGTAGGTTGTGTGAGGGAGTGTGGAGAGTCCTTAAATTTCAGTGTGCGGGTGGCTGAGTGGTTAGCAAATCGCAATTCTCAGTAAGAAGGTCCTAGGTTCAATTCCTAGTCGAAGCACAGGAGTGTTCTGTGTGGAGTTTTCACGTTCAACTCAGTTCAAATGTATTGTTGCTATAGCCCTAAATCACAACAATCGGAGGACTTTATACAACCATTGAAGTTCGCCAACACAGATCAGTAGAAGCAACAGTTCCAACACAAAAGAAATGTAACATTAAAAACTCGGGAAAGCCATTGGTCCATAAGAGGAAGATGACCAATGTCCAGATGAGAATAAATTTCCCCTGTTCACTAAAATGATGTACAAAAGGTTAAAAAGCTCTTGCAGCTCTGCCTCCTGACAACCCCTACATCAACTTCTGAGGTGCTGTAACGGCAACCAATGCTCCTGACGAAATATGGATGAATTCAATGGCAGAGGACAGATTTCTGTACAGGGAGATAAGTATAGCTCCAACTCACATGTGCGCTAGACAGCTTTTTGGAAGGTTCTGCGAATATTTTTGCCAGAAGAATGGGCAGCTTTACCAATCAAAGGGATTAATGAACATCATCCAAAACTTACCACAAATAGACTCCAAGCTGTCACAGATGTTAGTGGGCATTAGTCTGTAGGAAGTAACTATTATCAGGATCAGGTTTTTATATCTTGAACAGAAAAAACTATTTATCCACTTCTGTGCGGTGAACCTGTCCTGCTCCAAGAGAGGCTACTCCATTCTCTGCTGTGTGACTGAAGTTCTGTTGCTTATTATGACTATTGTGAGCTGTTTAGAATAATCAATTCTTTTGTTTGGTTGGTAGTGGATGGATGTGTTTTTGCTGCTACTGGACCTGAATTTCGCCTACAAGGATCATGAAGTATCTACACTAACTAAACTGACAGAATTGGCTTTCACACAACGCTAGTACCAGTGAATAATATTCTTTGTTAATCGCTTAAAGCCAATAGAATTCCGTTTCTGCAGGTGTGTAAAATTTGGAGCTGTGCTTCAAACTTCCTCTAGTTTCCTATACACATTGTTAACAAATATAGTGTCTAAGTGGTCCCTTTGTATTTGTTACTATTGATCACAGAAAACCACAATGCGTCTTCTGACCATTGACTAAACTGAATGATCATTCAGCAGGAACCTAAGCAAGTTTTTTTTTTTTTTTTAGAGCAAAAACTTACAAATGGGTACTTGAACACATCTAAAAAACATGAACTTTTCCTGTTGCAATCGCTCCTCTCCTGTTCAACTTCAGGTCTGGTTAATCTTGTCACCTTGATGGTGCTTAATAACCATCCTGTTTTGTGCCATTCTATTTTCATTTAAGAATCCCTCTTCCTCTCCTTCCTTCTACTTGCAACCAGCGCGGCTGTGTGTGTAGAATTTTCTGCAAATTCATTCAAAGGCCACTGACTCTGAGCTCCCGGTCTCATACACACAAGTTGACTGAGTAAACTGCTTTCTGCATTCCTCTTTGGAATTGAGGCTCATGGAAGGCTTTAGTACAATGTTGGACAGCTATATTTATTTAATGGGCAATATAAATAAAAAATACCTGAGAAAAGGGGGGTGTTTGTGGACGCTGGAAGGGCCTTTCAAAATGTATATAAATGTACATGCTCATCCTGTTCAAACAGTGATTATCCCATTCACTGTTTGAAAAGAATGAGCATGGTACATTTATGGGACAACAGAGACACCATTCTGTCTGTGGAGATTATATTTAGTTAATGTGAAAATGGTTCTTCACTTTAAGAATGAGAGGTCAAGGACCTTAAAAGGTGAAGTGAGTGCTGCACTTAGGCAATGAGGCCAAAATAGCTTGCAATAACACAGTGATCTACAAGGAATGGATGAACATTCTGAAAATGGCAAAATAAAGTATTTCCATGAAAGGTGGTGGACATTCATTTTAATTTAATTTTTGCTGCTTCTGGGACACTGAATTTCTCTACAGGGATTATATAAAGTATCTATTCTATCCCATCTATCCATCTACAGTCTCTATCTATATAATATCTATCTATCTAATCTATCTATCTATCTTATCTTATCTATCTATCTATCTCTCTATCTATCTATCTATCTATCTATCTATCCATCTATCTTTGTGGCAAAGTCCAGCATCAAAAGACAAGCCATTCTGTCAGAACACTCAGTGTTAAGGGTAACTATTTATTGAACTTCATTTACAAAAACATTGAGAAAACTCCAGCTCCTTCCAGTTTTTTAAAAAACCTTCTCATGCGGTGACATGTCCATCGTGAGACTTTGGTGTGTGTGTGAAATGGTTGGTGCTGGTTGGAGGGGCCAATGGCACTTACTGGTTGCCTCGCTTCTGTCAGTGTGCATCAGGGCCAGATTGTGGTCTAGTTAGTGGTATTTCAACACCGTGTATGGTAGTGAAGTGTCCCAGTACAGTGCCATTTCACCATGCTTTATTGTTTTCGATCATTATGTCATATTGCTGTATCTGATCGAGAAGAAAAAGGGTTGTTACCTTTGAGATTGTGTTGAAAACCTTGAATGATTGGCTTGCTCAAAATTGCTTCTTCTTCGTGTGCAAAAACTCCTCCTTCAGCGTTGAATTTGTTCAAAGTTATTTTTAGAAATAGGCTGTGGGAGGAAGGCTATCGGCTCTGAAGAGTGGTGGTTTCTGTAGTGATTCATAACACTTTGAAGCAACTGCTGGTTTAAAGTTCTAACTCATCCTTCTTAATTATGCAGAGCCAGTTACCTTTTCCCTTGTTTTGGTTATCTCAAGGTTGTAAGCTACAAGCACACTGTGGCAGCTGGCTGATTGGATGACTCCATTCCCCCCCCCATCCCTGTGCTACATTACCACTTGCAGTCTGTAAAATCGTTGTTTGTGCGTTACAATGTCAATAAAAGATAAGATAAGATTGCTATTTTTATCTCACAGAGGAGACTATTTACATGTCACATTGGCTGGATAGAACACTCAGAGTGTGCAAAGGGAGAAAATGTGCAAACATGTTACATGCAGGGATATGTACAATAAGTGACAATAATTCTGTACCAACAAAAAGTGGACAGTGTCAATTGGAAACAGTGTCAAATAGTAGTGCATGTTTTCACACAGTGATCATTTTAATGTGGACTTATTGTTACTGTCTGACAGCGGGTGGGGATAAAGGCCCTGCGGTAGCGCTCCTTCTACACTGAGGGTGTCTCAGTTCTTCCACTGAAGGAGCTCTCAGCTCTCTACAGTCCTGTGCAGTGGGTGGGAGGTATTGTTATGATGGAGTGGCTTTGGCTAGCACCCTACTGTCCCTCACTCCCTCCACAGAGTCCAGGGAGCAGCCGAGTGGAGCTGGCCCCTCTGCCCAGCTTGTTCCGTCTGTTTCTGTTCCGCCTCTGTGTTGCCCGGGGCCCCAGCAACGGCAGCGTTGTAACATGGCAGAAGCTACCACCAGAGTCATAAAAAGTCCTGTGCATGAGGCCTGCTCACTTGAAGGACATCAGCCTCCTCAAGAAGGAAGAGGCGACTTTGGCCCTTCTTGTGCCAGGGGCGTTTGTATTATGGGTCCAGTCCAAGTGTATTGTTAATGTGAATAACCCCAGGTACTTGAAGCTGTCCACCAGCTCAATGTCCTCCCCCTGGATGTCAGCAGCGTGTGGGAAAGTGGTTTTTTTCTGAAAGTCGATGATTATCTCCTTGGTCTCAATGGTTTTCAAGCACAAGTGGTTGCGGCTTCACACCAGTCGACCATAGTCCTTGAGAACCGACCTCATATTCCAGATCGTTCCCTTCAGACACACCGCCACGATGGCGGGAAGTCGTAGTGAGAACTTCTGCAGGTGATACAGGCTGTGTTTGTCGTGTGTGAAGTCTGAGTGTAGATGGTGAAGAGAATCGGTGAGGAGGACAGTTGCCCGTGAGGGGCACCAGTGCTGCAGTCGACACCTCAGACTCACAGGCTGCGCAGCCGCCACGTTACTGTGGTCGGTCTGAGAGGTAGTGATGGTCCATGCTGTGAGCTACGTCCAGCTCAATAACATGTCTTCTGTCTGAATGAAAGACACAACCCCAGGACTTTGTCTCTTCTTCATTCTGCACGTGCCATTTTAGATCCACAAAAATAGTCCACAATTGTTACATTATCTGAGGCGGAGGCCAGCATTTGGATTTGTCCAGCCATTGTTCGGGGAGACTGAGGGGGGGGGGGGGGGGGGGGTGAAGACAATCATCAGATCATCAATGTAAAACTGAACTTTAGATTTTAAGCTTAAATGGTTACTGTCTTTGAACACACCCGTTCTTTCCCACACACCCAGTTACCCCTGCATAGTTAAGGGCAAAAAGCTACCCGCACCCCCCCATGCTAGTTCCCTTCTCTTGCTTCACATTTGTACTGGGAACAAATTAATATTGTAAATTGTGAGTCCACTCTGCAAGATTAACAATGAATTGTGTAGGGGGAGTCCCTCATGTAAAGTCTTTTTTGCAAAATTTTTGTGGGAGATTGGGCATGATCAATAGTAGTATAAAGTGTTCTACGTCCAATGTTTGCCAGCAGGGAGCAGGAGGAAGATCAACTCCTGTAAGGCGTCTTAGCACATGTGTGGTGTGATGTTATAGGCCTTGAAGAATTCCCAATCTTTTTGGATGCTGGTTCAGGGTGAATAGGTGATTGCTAAGTCCAACTAGTGTGTTTAATCATGAATCAATAATCAGAATTATTTTTATTGCCATTGTGGTATAGGAAGTCACCAAATAAGGGATTAATGCTTTAGACTCTCGGTTCAAACTAGTTTCATAAATTAAAATAGAATAAAGAAATTGCATTCAAATATAGAACCAATTTCTCTTCCTATGCGAGTCCTTACCTAATGCGAGTTAATTAGTGTTATCAATGGGACGAAAAAAGGAGATTTGGCCTCTAAAATGTATTTGCATTGTTTCGGTATGGGGGTTAGGAAGAGATGAGATGGCGGTACAGCTGGTACCAAGCTAATCAGACTTTACAGCGTTTACAGAAGTCTTTACATGACAGTGTGGGTTCACTGCCAGACCCCACACCTGAGGCTGCAGCAGGTGGTGTCTGGGAGAACGCAGAATTACACCAATTAAACCGACATATTGTGACACTCACTCACAATCCACAGTATATTGATTTATGAGGAGCTAAAATTATACTTAATCATGAGTCCGGTGGACGTCATGAGGTTATTTAAAACACCCTGTCAAACCAGTACAATACAATACAATACAATACAATTTATTCTTGTATAGCCCTAGGTCACAACAGAAGTCATCTCAGAGGACTTTACAAAATCATTGAATCACCAACACAGGTCAGAGAATAAACAGTTAAACACATGAAAATATAATGCACACGAAAATGTACATATATGTTGTAAGAATGCTAAAGTGTCCTCGATCATCACCAATCCTTTCTGTTGGACACTACTGTCAAAAAGACCTCTGCCATCGACAAGAATAACTCTTAAAGTGGTCATATCGGTGTTTTCAAATAATTGATTTTTACATCTAATATCCATTATTTTTGTGGTCCTATTATAAAGCGTAACTGCTGAATGCCGGGGGCTGAGTCTCATTATTTGTTGCTTACACGGGACTTTCTTCTACACCTGTTCTGAGGTGCGTCTGAGAGCAACCTGTTTTGGTGCGTCTCTTTAAATGCAAATGAGGGAGTTTTGACCACCCCCCCATCCAGGGACACCAGGTTCATCTCCACCCCGAGCTGGCTTTTTGTAGTTTCTAAGCACAGATACAATTTTCTATAGAAACTTCTCATTACATCGCAACATGAAGCAGGCTTCCTCATTGACTGGAAAGCAAATGTTAATTTTCATTCTAGTCCTGTCTTATTATCGACTACTTCTCTTTTTTAGCTTTGTGGATCCTGCGCACTGTCAATAGGCACCAAGGTTTATTTATATAGCACAATTACATACACAAGGCAATTTTCTAAGTGCCTGATAAAAATTTGAAAGCATTAAAATAATAAATAATCACAGAACATTAAAAGAAAGATAAAATATAAATCCTCAGTTGTATGCCAGCTAAACAGAACTGTTTTTAACTGGTTTTAAACATTGTCAGAGGAGGAGGCCTGTCTCACATCTTCAGGAAGATGTTCCAATTTAGCAGCATGAATCTGAAAAAGCAGCCTCCCCATGTTTAGTTCTGCCTCTGGTCACTAGGAGTCCGAGTCCCTGTGCTCCTCAGAGTCCCAGCAGGAGTCCTGTCCTGTGCTCCTCAGAGTCCAGCAGGAGTCCAGTCCCTGTGGCTCCTCAGAGTCCCGCAGAGTCCAGGTCCCTGTGCTCCTCAGCGTCCGGGATGGTTCGTATGGTACTTCCATGTCACTAATTTATTTTGGAGCGTGAGGCTTGGAGAGAATTGTACACAAGCAGAGCTCACATGCCGGTTTCTGTTTACAAAGCGGCCGCCTGGTCGGGGCATACGTCGCAGGATATGATCGACTACGGTTGGACAGAAATGTTTAATTGATATTACTTATGCACAATTTTACAGCTTTTAAAAACGTCAAGAACATTTTTCCTTCTACAGAAGGAAAAAGACGCATTCACCCATGCCCCGCCGCAGGTTGCCGACTCCTAGTTTATACAGTATGTGGAAGCAAATACTGTAGAGGATCAGGATATGCAGTTTCAACAATAATATAAAATGCAATAGTCTACATTACAAGAGAGTAATAAACATGTCTCAGAGTGAGGGAGGTGGACACAGACAACACTATTGTTTGTTACAGGGATGAGAATTGGTCAAAAAAGACTGAAATGCATATTGTCAGCCATTTGCTGGCTCTAAATCTGTTTAATTTGTTCACAACATATTACTTTTGGGCTCAAACATGAGTTTTTAATGCAATGCAAAATGTAGGTATCAGAGCTTTATTTAGGGCATTTAATCGCGCTTCGAGAGGAGAGGGGAGACGCGGACTGTTTCCTGCAGCAGTGTATTTATTGGGTGCACAGATTACTCAAAGACACGCATGGTCCTGTGCGCGTTTATGGGGTTGGGTACATGGCCACGTTGAGGCTGCGCGCTCAGCCACAACACGGTGGAGCGGCTACGAGCGGCTGGACGCTCACAGCCTCTCGCAGCCGCTGGACGCGGAAGCTGCTCATTACAAAGCGGCTGCAGATGCCCCAGAACACTGCGGCCGCTGAGGTGGCGGAATCCCGTTCGAGTACATACAGCAGGTGCCCCGCGGATACGCGCGCCCCCTCGAACAATTCTCAACGGATTTACACTTCTCATAAACATGTGTTTTGTATGAGGCAGACAGACCGGCCCAAATATGGGCATCGGCCCTTTGGGCATTGCCCGGTACGCCCGATGGCCAGTCCAGCCCTGTGCGCTGGCATCCTTGAGCTTGGACTACAAATTCGAAGTGATGCACAGTGGAGGAGGGCTGGGCCGAAGTGTTTTGTTAAACGCCCATGCCCTTATATAGCAGTCCCGCTGCAAATACTGTGACGTAATAATTCTAAACACGTAATAGAGAATGGCAAAATCAGAACGGGTTGAAAAATCTTACCCAAACAGAATATGAAGTGTTCTCTGCAACCCATGAAGAGACTGATTTCAACTTTTTTGCACTTCTAGAGGCTCCAACTACACAAAATAAGGCATTTAAGACACAAAAAGTGGATTTTTCATGATATGTCCCCTTTAAATGAGCAAAGATAAGTTGACCTCACTCTAGCTCGGTGAACTGTAAAAACGACAACTCAAAATTGTTCACCTTACTAAGATTTTTGCATTCACTGACAATAAAATTGCCAGTTGGAACTTGAACTGTCTGTTGTGAGCCACTTGAACTCACTTTCAGAAGTTCACTACAACTTCAAAGTAAAATTAACTTAATATATCAAATAAGATGAACTTTTCATCAGGAACTGAAAGTGAGTTCAAGAGGCTCACAACAGACAGTTGCAGTTCCAACTGGCAATTTTATTGTCAGTGAATGCAAAAATCTTAGTAAGGTGAACCATTTTGAGTTGTATTTTTTACAGTGTATCGGCACACATCTTATTAGGACCTATTAGTACTTTTAGTAAATACTATTACAATTCATTCATTATTCGAGCCCAAACTCAAGTAACTACTTTTGCTATTACCATTACACAACACTGATGCAACACTGAACCCATGTTATAATAGATCCAACCCAACTGTGTGATGATAAAAGGATCTTATTGACAATCTATAAACTCCATGCATAATATTATATACAAAGTCATATTCTGTATTCATTATTGACTGTAAGACTCACTAACATGTATGTTATGGTGCTTGATGTATGTTAATCCCCCCTCTCCCCCCTGTGGTGAGTTCTCATACTGCAGTGCGTACACTCCTGTGCAGAGCCACTGGTCTCTTCTCTGGCTATTTGTAGAACTCCAGTCCTAAGCTTCCTCCCACCACCATCGGCAGCGGATTTATGTAACCCAGACATTTTGGGAGCAATATTTTCAAGAAGAGGACTGTGATGCCACAAACAAGGCACAGTGGACCCTTTACCGAACCCCTACTGAGCAACTAAACCTCATTGAGATATGATTTTCAGAGCATACAGTGACGTGCTCCATAGATTTGACGACACGTAATCCCAAAATTCAACACACTTATCAGCAGCACCTGTTTGTTCCCATGAATTCTACAATGTGCGTGGAGCCAGCACCTTGTCACACAGTTGCACTTGCACAAAAGCCTATTGGGGTCAACTAACCTTTCTTTGCTTTGCCTCATTCTCTTTGTAAAAAAATAATAAAAAATGCTGGGGACAGTGTTTTTCTCCTTACTGCTGACTTGTGCATGTGCCAAAGGTAAGCCCAGTTCTCCGCTCTTCACGTCCTGACAGAGTGCCTGCATGGTGTGTTTTGTCTCTGCAGATAATGTCCCCCCTCGTCTGAACGACACTAAAGCTGTGGAGGCCTTCGTCGACTCTGCAGAAGTGGTGCTGGTCGGGTTCTTAGAGGTTAGATTTGTTTGTGGGCTTATGGTTGTGTTACTAATGTAGAGCAAGAGTGAAAAATATGGTGAAATACAGCAAAACACACAGTTTAGAATTGTTACTTTAAATGGTTCTTAGTTGCTCTTTAGTCACAAAAGTAGAATAACTAGGACTCTATACAGCGACCCGGCTCCCCACAATTTCCCTACATCTTTTTCTTTATTTTTTTGTATGTTATTGATTTTAGCAATCCATTATCTCCTATATAGTTATACAGTAGCTCCACCCTCCATTTTGGGCCTGTTTCATGAACAATTTCTGGAAAAAAAAACTCAATTACATTTCATTACATTACAGAATGAGAATACTATATTTATAACTTTGCTATGATTCAGATTCATTTATTTGCCATTTGCAGTAAACCCACATTGGAATACATTTGGAAAAATCCCCAGTGTGCACAAAACAAGTACATACATAAAATAAGGTTAAAAGTACTGAAATAAAACAAACAAAACAGTGAACAATTGACAACTGTGAAATCAAACGACTAAAACAGTTTCAGTACAAAGGCAAGATCATTAAAGTGCTCTGTTCAAACTGATAACGGCCTGTGGGAAGAAGCTGTTAGCATATCGAGATGTCCTGCATCTCAGCGAACGATATCTTCTTCCAAAGGGAAGAAGCTGGAACAAGGCTTTTCCAGGGTGGCCAGAAGAGTCATTGATTATTCTAAGAATAGGGCGACAGTAGCCAAACTGCTGTTACTGTATATCCTTAGGCAAGACATGTCACCCAAATTGCCTAGAATGAGTCTGGTGTGTGTGTGAATGGTTGGTGGTGGTCAGAGGGGCCGATGGCACATACATACTGGTTGCCTTGCTTCTGTCAGTGTGCCCCAGGGCAGCTGTGGCTACAGCAGTAGTTTATCACCACCGTGTATGGAGTGAATGAATAACATGTAAAGCGTCTTTGAGTGTCCAAAAAAGAGCTATATAAAAAACAATGCATTATTATTATTATAAGAGCTAATCATATTATCAATCATTATAAGAGTTAATCATCACATCAACAAGAGATAGGATTTATAAAGAACCCCCAGAATATGCAGATGCCAGATTCCTAGTGTTTTTGGGTCCTAGGATGATCATTAACTAGAGCAGTTGCCATAGCGATTAGCAAATTAAATTTAAGATATTATAACTTTTGAATATGAAAAGGGTACAAACAGTGTTGCATGAAACCAGAGGCTGAAATCCATTTTAAAGCCAGCATTTTGGGTGTCTATCCCACTCAACAAATAAACGTGTTGATTCCTAAACGTCTTCATCCATACCATAAAATAATGAACTCACATTTTAATACATCAGTCAAACATGACTTTCGATCAACAGCAATTGGATTTGGAACCATGTACAAATCCATCTCAAGTCTGACTGTCGAAAACATTTTGGTTCAATATCACTAGTTTCACACGCTTTTGAATGTACGTTTTGCCTCTGTCATAACAACTTTTTCAGACTGGAAATAAAAGAATAAAGAGAGGACCCCCCTCACTTAATTAGCTCAGCCCAAAGCGACAAAACATGACTCGAGGATCTCAAGTATGCAAAATAATAATACATTTAAAAAACAGCATTAAAACTCTTTATAGGACGTTTCCTCAACCATTTGGTGAATCACATTTTGAGTACCTGTATCTACAGGGCCTTTCTATCTCTTGGTCAAACTGCATCTCAACCATTTGGTAAAGGTCTACTGTATAATTAAAAAACTAGGGGTTAAAAAATAAAAGAAAATTGTGTTATTAGTGCGCCTACATCTTAGAAAAAGAATAAAAACTAAAAAACAAGTCACACTGCTTTCTTGAAGGAGTGAACGTTAAAGGGTTAAGTCTGACTAGCAGCAAAAAACAATAACTTCCATCTATTTCAATTACATAAGTTAATATAAGGTTGACCAGCGGGAAATCCCCTTCAGTGGCCTGGCCACTTTCATTGCCTTTACAATATCTCCGAAAGGCCATCTAACAAAAACACACTTCTTATCAAAGTGACAACACATGCCCTGAACATTATATTCATTTTCTTATGGCTCTGTGTGGGCATTTCTAATACTAAAGAAAATATCATCTTCCTGGGGGGTAAAGATAATTCATTAGGGTGCCGGACATGGCCCCCGGGCCTTGACTTTGACACAAATGCCATTGAGATAGAGACCATGTCTCTACGGTCTCTCTCTGATTCTCTTGTTCAACTTATAATGCTTTGTGGAAAGAAGCTGGTCTCTCTCTGGCTGTCTCATCTCTGGTCCTCTCTTGGGTCTTTCTCATGTCCTCTTTTCTGGTCCTCTTTGTCTCATCTTCTCTGAACTCACTGTTCTCTCTCTGGTCTCTCTCCCTTTTTCTCTCTTCAATTTCTTCTTTCTGCTCTTTCCCGCTTTCTGTTCTCTCGCTCTTCTCGCTCTGGTCTCGCTCTCTCTCTGCCTCTCTGCTGGTCTCTCTCGTCTGTCACTATCTGGACTCTCAGTCTCTCTTCTCGCTGTTCTCTCTGTTTCTCTCTCTTCTCTCTCAGGACGCTCTCTCTCTCTGATCTCTCTTCCGGTCTCCTTTTTTTCTCTGTGATGTTGTCGAACACAGTCACAAAACTAACAAAGAAACTTTTGATGGTGCAGCATAAAGGTTCAGCAGAGTCAGATTTTGTGCTACAACAATAAGAACAACAAAATGGTTGTGTTCATTACTGTATAGTTTTTATAATGATTTGTGTGAACCATTATCGCCGATAAGACCTAATTATGGTTATATTGTACATAAAAACATAAAACGCAGTTGTTAAATTACAAGTGAATGATCTCCTGTTCCTATACTTTTTTTCCCTTAAACCTTGACATAAAAAACCACAGATTCTGGTATCGACCCTACGTCTGCGCTCTGGAACAACTGCTCGATCAGCGCTTTTGCTCAAGGACACTGGAGCTCTAACTATTGGGCGGGTTAAAAAGGGCCCGTTAATGTTCCGTGCTCAGGAGATTAATAAGGGTAATATTGCTCTGAGAATCCTGTTGTGATCCCATAAACACACGTCTGTTGACTTGTTTGAGATGCTCAAGGAACTAAGTTTGGGAAAACTCCTGCTTCGCCTTGATGTCCGGTTCATTTACAGCACTTAAAGAGCTAAACTTTTGCTCTGAGGCTTAATCTGGATTGTCCCCGTTCATCTTCTGGATTAGTGTGCTAACGAGAGGAGAAACAGCTTTCAAGTCGTGACGGTGAAAGAAGAAAGAGAGAGTTGATTAAAGACAATGTTTGTCCTAGAACAGGAGAAGTCCTTTAGACAATGCTCTCATGTTTGACGGGAGGGGGAGGGGGGGGGGGGGGGGGGGGGGGGGGGTGGTATTTGCAAACAGGAGAGACTAACGCTGAAACGCACATTCTCTCGTTTTCAGACGCAGGGGTCTTCAGACTAGAATCCTGGTGCGCCCGGAGTGGAGGACGTAGCCTTTGATGCTAACAGAGTTTAGCTAGCGGCTTATTGTGTAAAGATCTTCTCCATAATGCAGCTTGGCAGCGTGTGTGTGTTCAGGGACCTTCACGGCACTTTATATACCAGCAGTATGTGTTCACGGAGGTGCCCATACGTTATAATTTATTAATTAAAAGGTATTTCCGCATGGAGCCAACACACTCGAACAGTTTGCATAAAGTCACGGGAGCAAGCAAACTCCACATGAGAACAAGCACTATGTCCCCCACTGTCAACCCTGGTTTAGTCCCCTGGTTTAGTCCTGGTGTAGCTCTGTTTTGGCTGTTTACAAGTATTTTCAGTCTACACGCTTTAGACCGCTAATGTCCCGTGACCCCTTATGCGGCTCTCTGAGTGGTTGCTGCACGAGCGTCCCGAGAAAGGTTCAGCCAAAATTCATCTCATGCGTTCCCTCCCCTTCGACTTCCAGCGCGGCCATGCGTGGCATTCCGAGACAGCTTGTGCGTTTTGAGGCCAAACGCCCCATCACTATTGACTTGCATTGAAAGCCACCGCAACGAATGATCCGGTCTGAACGCGCATAAGGGCAGTAGTGGATGAGCCAGACACTCCACATTTCAACAATATACAGTGGGGCAAAAAAGTATTTTAGGCAGCCACCGATGTGTGCAAGTTCTCCCACCTTAACATAATGACAGTGGCTGTAATTTTCATCATAGTAACACCATCAACTGTGAGAGTCGAAGTAAAAAAAATCCAGGAATTCACATTGTAGGATTTTTAAATGAATTTAATTGTAAATTATGGTGAAAATAAGTATATTTGGCCATAACCAGAATTCAACCCGCAATGAAGGAAGGTTTGGAGCTCAAAATCTCACGATACATGCCACCAATCATTCTTTTCCCTTAACATCGATCAGTCGTCCTGTCCCCTTAACAAAAAACAGCCCCAAAGCATGACGTTTCCACCCCCATAAGCTGCACAGTAGGTATGGTGTTTCTTGGGATGCAACTCTTTCTCCAATCACACACACGAGTTGAGTTATACCAAACAGGGTTCTACTTTGGTTTTCAATTCATCAGACCACATGACATTCTCGCCCAGCTCTGCTGTATCATCCATGTGCTCTCAGGCAAACTTCAGACGCCTGAAAATTCACTGGCTTCAGCAGGGGGAACGCTGGCACTTGCAGGATTTATCCTGTCGTCGTATGTGTTAACTGATGGTCCCTAGCTTCTCTGCAGGTCATTCACACAGGTCCCCCCGTGTGGTTCTGATTTTTGATCACCGTTCCATAATCATATTTGACCCCACGGGATGAGATCGCGTGAGCCCGATCGAGGGAGATTATCAGATGATTGAAATATCGTTTTGGGTTACATTTGGGCTATCTATTCATAACAGATAACGAGTTTAAACCTCTCTAGGCGCCACGGTCGACTAAAAACAGGTGCCATAATACAGGTAACAGGTGGATGACAGAAGAGCTTTCTTAAAGAAGAAGTTAACAGGTCTGTGAGAGCCAGAGATCTCCCTGTTTGCAGGACCAAATACTTAATTTTCCCCACCAAACTTTACAAATACATTCAGTAAAAATTCTAACAATGTGAATTTCTGGATTTTTTTTTTTCACATTCCTGTTTCTCTTCTCACATCGTTGAAGTGTACCAATGATGGAAAATTACAGACCTCTGACTTTATTTAAGTGGGGAGAACTTGCAACAATCGAGGCGGACTAAATACTTTATTTGCCCCACTGTATATTGTTGAATGAGGAAGTGTCCTGGATCATCACAACTACTTGCCTTAAGCCGCGCTCATACCTGTGGATCAATCGTTGCGTGGCTTTCAATCAAAGTCATCGTGATGGGCCGTTATTGAGGCCTCTAAACGCACAAGCGTCTCGAAATGCACGAACTGACCCCGCGCTGGAAGTCGAACGGGGAGGGAACCAAGAGATGAATTTTGCTGACTTTTGGAGTGGGTGGGGGTGGGGGGGGGGGGGGGGGGGGGGGGGGGGGGGTGGGGGTGGGGGGGGGGGGGGGGGGGGGGGGGGGGGGGGGGGGGGGGGGGGGGGGGGGGGGGGGGTGGGGGGGGGGGGGGGGGGGGGGGGGGGGGGGGGGGGGGGGGGGGGGGGGGGGGGGGGGGGGGGGGGGGGGGGGGGGGGGGGGGGGGGGGGGGGGTCCTCGGGACGCTCGGCAGCAACCAGATCAGAGAGAGCCGCAAAGTGGTCGAACGGAGACATTCAGCGGTCTAAGCGAGTAGACTGAAAATACTAGTAAAACAGCCAAAACAGGAGCTACCAACCCAGGACTAAACCCAGGACTAAACCAGGGTTGACATGTGGGGGACATAGTGCTTGTAAAACATGTGAGTTTTCATGCTCCAACCGTGACCTTTATGCAACTGCTTCGAAGTGTGTTCGCCCGATGCGAAATACCTTTTAATAATAAAATAAACGTATTGCGCACCTCCGTGAACCACATACTGCTGTTATATAAATTCCTTGGAAGGTCCCCTACCCACACAACAACAATCACACAAAACGCGCAGAACTGCCATTATTGGAGAAGATCATTCACAATAAGCCGCTAGCTAAACTCTGTTAGCATCAAAGGCTACGTTCCTCCACCCTCCCGGCGCGCACACAGGACTTCTAGTCTGAAGACACCCTGCTCTGAAAACTAGAGAATGGCGTTTCAGCGTTAGTCTCTCCTGTTTTGCACTAAAGTCAAACATGAGAGCAATGTCTAAAGACTTCTTCCTGTTCAGACAACATTGTCTTTAATCACTCTCCTCTTGTCTTTCTTTTTCAACCGCACCGACCATGAAAGCTGTTTCCTCCTGTTTTACGCACACACTCCAGACAAGATGAACCGGGGAACAATCCAATTAGAGGCCAGAGCAAAAGATTAGCTCTTTAAAGGGCTGAAAGAACCGGACCCAAAGTCGAAGCAGGAGTTTTCCCAAACTTAGTTCCCATGAGCATCTCAAAAACAAGGCTCACAGACTGTGTTTATGGATCCCAACAGGCCATCTCACAGATGCAAAATTACTACCATAATAAACTCCCTGAGCACGGGAGCAATAACAGCGGGGCCATTTTTTAAACCCGCACCCCAATAGTTAGAGCACCTGTGTCCTTAGAGCAACGCCTGATCGATAGTTTGTTCCAAGAGCGAGACTTCGTCGATAACCAGAATCAGTGGTTTTTAATGTCAAGGTAGAAGTGAAAGGACAGAGATCATTCACATGTAATTTAACGAACTGCTTTTTATGTGATTTTTTATTGTACAATCTAACAATACATTTAGGTCGACAATCGAACGATAAGGTCACAGACAATCATTATAAAACTATACAGTAATGAACACACCAATATTGTTTGTTCTAGATTGTTGTAGCACAAACTCTGACTCTGCTGAACCTTATTGCTGCACCCTCAAAAAGTTTTCTTTGTTAGTTTTGTGACTGTGGTTCGCAACATCACAGAGAAAAAAAGGAGACCGGAGAGAGATCAGAAGAGAGAGAGCGACCAGAGAGAGATAAGAGAGAACAGAGAGAACAGCGTAGAGAGAGCACAGAGAGACCAGATTGACCAGAGAGAGAAGACCAGAGAGAGCAAGAGAGAGCGAGACCAAGCGAGAAGAGCGAGAGAACAGAAAGCGGGAAGAGCAGAAAGAAAGAAACGTAGAAGAAAAGTGAGAGAGACCAAGAGAGACCATGAGTCCAGAGAGGAAGATTAGAGACCAAGAGAGACCAGAAAAGAGACCAGAGAAAGACCCAAGAGCGACCAGAGAGAGACAGACCAGAGAGAGACCACTTCTTTCCACCAAGCAGTTATAAGTCTGAACAAAGATCAGAGAGAGACCCGTAGAGGACATGTTCTCACACTCAATGGCATTTGTGTCCAAAGTCAAGAAGGCCCGGGGGCCAGGTCCGGCACCCAAATGAATTATCTTTACCACCCCCAGGAGGATAGTTTATTAGTATTAAACGTGGCCCACACAGAGACCATAAGAAAATGAATATAATGGTTCAGGGCAATGTGTATTTCACTTTGGACAGAAGTGTTTTTGTTAGAGAGCCTTTCCGGAGAAAAAAAAATAAAAACACTTTAAGCCTAGTTATTACTCGCAAGCAGGCCGCGGTAGCTTACGGAGGTACGTGACTGTCACCATAGCGCAACGCGTCTCTGGTTCACCCCGCCAGGCCCCCTCGAAATTTTCTAACTACGTAAGCGGGCTCGCCGTAAGGCGAAGCTCCGCTGATTTTCTATTTAATTATGTGGAACTCATTTTGTATTGTTTTTGTTTTATTGTTATGTTGTATTCAAGCACTTTGGAAACGTTTTGTGTTTAAATGTCAAATAAAAAAAGTGGATTGGATTGATTGGAATGATTGGTCCGTGTGTGTGTATTGGAAGGGAAGCACGGAGCGGCTGCAGCAGGGACATGGACGAGGCACTAATGGAGCAGAGAGCCATTGTGCTCTTGGAAGGAAAAGCAGTTTGGGCTCAAGCCTGATATACCAGAAACTGTGGACTATCTAACTATATATAGCTTATTACACTGTGCAGTCGTTTGTTTTGCCAACTGTTGTCCTGTCTTGCTTTAATCGTAGCTGCGTTTTGTTGCTTTCCTCCTGCACTCGTAATCGTTCATGGTTTGTCCCCAATATTAACCACTATTATTGTTTTGCTGTTTAGTGCATGAAAACAATTAAATAATAAACTATGTTTCCTCCAACCAGAACGTGTCTTTAATCACAAGCATCACAAGGTGAAATGACTTATTAAAATAATGAATCCATAAAACTATCACATAAACCTTACCGTAGAAACACGTGATACTGAGACTCAAACAGCTTTGTTTTGGCTATGTTGTTCGGAAGAGGACAAGTAGCAAGCGACATGGACCCGCCGTCCTGTGAGTGATCGCCCTCAATGTGGTTGTTGTGGGATTTAACACAAAACAAAAAAAAAAACAAAAAAAGACTAAAATACAATCAATTACACCAAAACAATACACTCAAAAAACATAAAAAAAACAAATAAAACAACACACGGTTCTCCTCAAAAACTCCGTAAGGGGAACGCAGCCAGTATAACGTCCACTTGTGCTTAACGTAGGACATAACCGCAACCGCTAACGTAAGCACGGCCCGCGACCAGTCACACTAGGCTTTAGAGACCAGAGAGAGACCCACACGAGTGAACCCCGAGAGAGACCAGAAGAAAGAGAGGACCCCGCTTCTTTCAGTTGTTCTCAGTCTGAGCAAAGCACTTAATGATCATGTATTGAGTAATTTGTTTGATTTAGTCATCACATTACGATGTTTTCTTTACTCTTCTAAGTTACTTCTTTTTGCTTGTTTTATTTTATTAACTTGTCTAGAGTGCAACACTAAGGGGATGTCATGCACATGTAGTTCCAAAGTGGTTTTTAACTGCTCACGGCAAATAAACTGAATCTGAATCTTGTGTTCAATGGGGGCTTTAGGGTAAATGGCCCCAAGACAATAAATGTTAGGGGACAGACATCTTGAAGATAGAACCCTAATCCATAAATTTGATTCTCTAACATTTACACGCCCTCCTCATTGCTCCTCCCGTAGCCTGACTATCACTTGTCCTCTCGTTCGCTAGTGGGAGCAGGCGGCATCAGATTTAAGCTATGTTTATGAATCAAAACAAACATTTCCATGGTTCAATGAAAATTTAATATGGAGAAGCCAGAGCTAGTCTTTATAGCAGTGTCCACATTTGTGTGCGTTTGTTATTTCAATTCTCTGTCTCGGGGAGCAGCCCAGGCTGTCACTCAGCCCAGGTAGGGGAGGAGGAAGCTGATAATGAAATTTGAGCAAAAAAATGTGGTAATGACGGACTGCGTTACATTTTATAGCTTTTTAGAGCTGCTAGCAGTATTCCAACGTCACTGAAGAAGCGCCACAGATTGGAGTAAACACTAGGGCTCCCATTTGGTACCATATACAGAAATGCATGGTTACAGGAGGGGTCCAGGTCCAGGTGGTTAGGTGTTAGGACGATCTAGTACGTGTATTTCACATATATTCTGCCTGGACCTATATTCCTCTAAATCTATGTTTTGACAATCAAAACATTTTATTACACATTTATGGACATTGGTCCCCCGGAGAGTATTCTTTCCGAGGTCCCGGTGAGGAGGGGGATACATCGAGTCCGAGTGGACCATTCCATGTTTTCCACCTCTATCCACCGATGCGTGGCTCGTAGCTGTGGTCGCAAGGTCCTGGGGTGCTGGTCTGGCGACAAATCCCAAACCCGTGGTGAGCACCGGTATAAGGGAATGCCGTCAGGCTGAAGGAGGTCCTAATACGAGCCATGATGGTTCTCGCGGAACTCCTGACGGCAGCTGTCCCAGTACCGCCGGCCCAAGCGTGCCGCCGCCGGGCTGTTGCACACTGCCAAACCACAGGACGGGACGGATTTCGAAGAGGTTCTATGGAGCATGACTATCGGGTCGGACCTCGAAAAAGATTCTGGCAAACCGTCTGGCGCCTCAGAGGGGGAAGCAACAACTTTTGATACGAGTGGTGGGGTGCTGACCTTGAACTCGAGATACTGTTGGGACGGAGGGAAAGGAATACTTCCACCCACAATTTCTGCATGTTGTATGACTGTCTTGGCCAATGGAGTGGCCCAGACCGGGTGGTAGTCCCACTCTACAAGAAGGGGGACCCGGAGAGGGTGTGTTCCAATTAATCCGGAGGATCACCACTCCTCACTCCCGGTACGGTCAACTCCAAGGTACCTGGGGTATTAAATTCAACCCTTCAAAAGACAAGTATGTTTTGTGCTTTGCTAAAGCGTCCTAGTTAAAAAAAACACATAGATGGTCAAGTGTCAAGTTTGAGGGCAACAACATCTCCTTCTCAATGAGACAAAGCTCTTGTGCAACAATCAGCATGACTTGAAATTAAAAGCGTTATGTTGAGGACTTGTGTAAAGGGGGCAAGGAAGAAATGTTTTGTATAGAGGCTCTTAAAGTGGATCAATAATCGTGTTTCAAAAATTGATTTTACATCTAATCCTTAATTTGTGGCCTATCTGCAATGCCTGGGTCTGAGTCACATTTATTTGTAGCTCCACGCCTTTCTTCTACACCTTTCTGAGTGCTCTGAGAGCAACCTGTTTTGGTGCTGTCTCTTTTAAATGCAAATGATGCGCTTTTGACCACGACCCCCAACCAGGTGACACAGGTTTCAAAACTCCACCCTGAGGCGGACCATTTTTTGTAGTTACTAGAAGCAACCAATACAATTTATCTCCATAGAAACTTCTCATGTATACAGTCGCAAACATGAAGTAGTCCATCCTCATTGACCTGAAAGCAAATCTATAGTTTCCATTCTTAGACCCGTCTTATATCGACTCTTCCGCTTTTTAAGTTCTTTTGGGGAATCCAAGCGCACAGTCAAAGATGCACACCACGCCCAGTTTGTTTACAACAGCAGCCGCCTGGTGCGGCCTACGTACGTCGCAGTATATGACACACTACGTTGACAGAAATGTTTAAATTGAATATTACTTATGCACAATTTTACAGCATTTACAAACGTTAAGGAACGTTTTTTTTTGTTCCTTCTATAGAAAGGAAAGAGACGCATGCGCCTCCAGAGCCCGCAGTTGCCGCTCCTAGTTTATACAGTATGTGAACAAATACTGTAGAGGATCAGGAAATGTGCAGTTTCAACAATAAAATAAAATGCAATAGTCTACCATTACAAGAGAGTAATAAACATGTGTCAGAGTGAGGGAGTGGACAGGACAATACTATTGTTTGTTACAGGGATGAGAATTGTGTCAAAAAAAGACTGACATGCATATTTGCCGCCCCATTTTTCATTGGCTCTAAATCTGGTTAATCTGTTCACAAACATATACATTTGGGCACAAACATGAACTTTTAATCAATGCAAATGTCGGTAACAGAGCCTTTATTAGGGCTTTTTAATCCGGCTACGAAGGAGAGGAGACCGCGGACTGTTTCCTGCAGCAGTGTATTTATATTGGGTGCACAGATTACTCAAAGACACGCATGGTCCTGTGCGCGTTATATGGTGTTGGGTACAAGGCCACGTTGAGAGGCTGCGGCGCCACCACAACCCACAACACGGTGGAGCGGCTGCGACGGCTCCTCAGTACAATACGGCCGCAGTGTTCCGGGGCATCTTGCGGCCGCTTTTGTAATGAGGAGCCGCTCGCAGCCGCTCCACCGAGTGATGTGTTGTGGCTGAGCGCGCAGCCTCAACGTGGCCATGTACCAACACCATAAACGCGCACAGGACCAGCGTGTCTATGAGTAATCTGTGCACCCAATAAATACACTGCTGCAGGAAACAGTCCGCGTCTCCTCTCCTCTCGAAGCGCGATTATACCGCCCTAAATAAAAGCTCTGATACCTACATTTTGCATTGCATTAAAAGTTCATGTTTGAGCCCAAAAGTAATATTTGTGAACAGATTAAACAGATTTAGAGCCAGAAAAATGGCTGACAATATGCATTTCAGTCTTTTTTGACCAATTCTCATCCCTGTAACAAACAATAGTATTGTCCGTGTCCCACCTCCATACCTGACACATGTTATTACTCCTCTTGTCAAGTTGACTATTGCATTATAATTTTATTGTTGAACTGCACATAACCCTGATCCTCTACAGTATTTGCTTCCACATACTGTTTAACCTAGGAGTCGGCAAACCTGCGCGCTGAGGCGCATGCGTCTCTTTCCTTCTATAGAAGGAAAAACGTTCTTCACGTTTTTAAATGCAGTAAAATTGTGCATAAGTTAATATTCAATTTAAACATTCTGTCAACTAGTTGTGTCATATCCGGGCGACTACACTAGGCCCGCACCAGGCGGCTGCAGTTTGTACAACCAAACAGGCGTGTGAGCATCATAACTCCGCGCATGGATCCCCAAAGCTAAAAGAAGAAAGAGTCGATAATAAGACTGGACTAAGAATGAAACTTAAAATTTTGCTTTCGTCAATGAGGAAGGACTACTTCATGTTTGCGATGTAATGAGAAGTTTCTATGAGATAAATGTAACTGTGCTAGTAACTACAAACTGGCCGCTCAGGGTGGAGTTGAACCTGTGTCCACCTGGAAGGGGCTTTGGTCAAAAGCGCCTCATTTGCATTTAAAGCAGACAGCACAAAACATGTTTCTCTCAGACGCCACTCAAACAGGTGTAGAAGAAAGGCCCGTGGAGCTACAAATAATGAACTCAGACCCCGGCAATTGCAGATAGGCCCCAAAATAATGATTTAGATGAAACATCAATTAATTGAAAACACGATAGTCACTTTAAGAGTCCTCATACAAACATTTCCTTCCCTAGCCCCTTACCAAGTCCCAACATTAACGCTTTAAATTTACAAGTCACTGCTGATTGTTTTGCCACCAAGTGCTTTGACTCACATGATAAGGAGATGTTGTGGCCCTCAAACATGACATTGACCATCACAAATATTTGTTTTTTTCACAACGCTTTAGCAAGACAAACATACAGTCCTATGAAGGGTTGAATTTCATAACCCCAGAACCTTGGAGTAACCTTTACCGGGAGCTGAGGAGGTGATCCACGATATGGAACACACCCTCCGTCCCCCTTCTGATCGAGAGGGCCTACCACCCCGGTCATGGCCACACCATTGGCCAAGACAGTCCTACAAATGCAGAAACTTGTGGAGTGGAAGTATTCCTTCCCCCCCGCCCAACATTATCTCGATCAAGGGTCAGCACCCCACCACTCGACACAAATTGCTTCCCCCTCCTGAGGCGCCAAGACGGTTTCCAAATTTTTCGGGCCTGACCATAGTCATGCTCCATAGACTCTTCGAAATCCTCCCAGTCCTGGGTTTTTTGCGTGTGCAACAGCCCGGGCTGCGGCACGCTGGCCGGCCGGTACTGGACAGCTGCCTCAGGAGTCCCGAGAACCATCATGGCTCGATAGACACCTTCCGCCTGACGGATCCCTCTACTACCGGAGCCCACCACCGGGTTTTGGGATTTGTCGCCAGACCACACCAGAGACCTTAGCGACCCACAGCTACGAGCCACCGCATCGGTGAAAGAGGTGGAAAACATGAACATGGTCCACTCGGACTCGATGATCCCCCTCCTCCAACCGGGACCTGAACGAAACTCCCGGGGACCAATTCCATAAAATGTTTAATAAATGTTTTTTGATTGGTCAAAAAACAGTCGATATTAGAGAATATAGGTTCCAGCAGAATATATTTGAAATACCAATCACCCTAGATCCGCCTAACCACCTAACCACTGACCAGAGACCCCCTGAACCATCATTTCTGTATATGGTACAAATGGGAAGCCCAGTGTATTACTTCCAATCTGTGGCCTTCCTCTCAGGACTTGGAAAATATGCTACAGCTCAAAAAGCAATTAAAATGGTAACGCAGTCGTCATTACCACAATTTTCTTTGCTCAAATCCATTATCACCATCCTCCTCCCCACCTGGGCCTGAGCTGACAGCCTGGCTGCTCCCGAGACAGAGGAAATGAAATAACAAACGCACACCAGAGGACACTGCTAAAAAGCCGCTCTGGGCTCTCCATAATTAAATTTACAATTGAACCATGAGATTTGTTTTGACTTCATAACCATAATGCCATCAATCTGAACCGCCTGCTCCACTGCGAGAGAGGACAAGTGATAGTCCCCAGCTTACGAGACAATGAGGACGGGCCAGTAAATGTTAGAAGATCAAATTTAGATTTAGGGTTCTATCTTTCAGGAGTCTCCCCTAACATTATTGTCTTTGGGGCCATCACCTAAAGCCCCATTGGAACCCAAGATTCAGATTCAAGTTTATTTGCCGTAGCATAAAACCACTTGGAATACATGTGCACAATCCCCAGTGTGCACCAGACAAGTACATAAAAATAAAACAACCAACAAGAATTACAGAAGAAGTAAAGAAAAAATCATAACTGTGAAACTAATCAACAATACACCATACATGATCATTAAAGTCTATGCTCAGACAGATAACACTGAAAGAAGCTGGTCCCTCTCTCTCTGTCCTCACTCGGTCACTCTGGTCTCTCTCTGGTCTCTAAAGCCTAGTGTATACTTGCGCGGTGGCTTACTTAGCGGTTTGCGGTGGACTCGAACGTAAGCACAATTTGATGTTAAACTGGCGCGTTCCCCTTACGGAGTTTTTGAGGAGAATGTTGTAATCCCACAACAAAACCACATGAGGGCGATCACACAGGAGCGGTCCCATTACGCTGCTACTTTGGTCCTCTTCAAACAAACATAGCAAACACAGCTGTTTTGAGCTCAATTACACGTGTTTTCTACTGTAGTGTTTAAGTGATAGTTTTTTTATGATTCATTATTTTATAAGTCTTTCAACTGTGATGCGTGAATAAAGAACACAGTTCTTGTTGAAACATAGTTCTTATTAAATAGTTTTCAGCACAAACGCAAAAACACTAATAGTGGTAAAATATCTGGGACAAACATGAACGATTACTAGTGCAGAGGAAGCAACAAACGCAGCTACGATTCAAACAAGACAGGAACAGTGCAAAACAAACGACTGCACAATTTTATAAGCTGATAAATGTTAGATAGACCACAGTTATCCTGTATATCACTTTTGGCCCAAACTGCTTTTTCCTTTCAAACACAAAGCTTCTCTGCTCCATAGTGCCTCGTCCATTTCCCTGCATGCAGCCGTCCGTGCTTCCTTCCCAATACACACACACGGACCAATTCAATCCATCCAATCCCATCCACTTTTTTTATTATATAGCCAACATAATAAACAACAAAACTTCCAAAGTGCTGAACAACAAATAACAATAAAACCAAAACAATACAAATGATTCCACCAAATAAATAGAAATCAGCGGAGCTTCCTTACGAGCGACCCTTACGTAGTTAGAAAATTTTCGAGGGCCTATGCGTGACCAAACGCGTTGCGCAAGAAGAACTCACGCACCTCCGATAAGCTCTCCGCGCGCGCGAGTATAAACTAGGCTTAAGTGTATTTTATTTATTTTCTCCGAACGGCTCTCTAACAAAAACACACTTCTTTCAAAGTGAAAAACACATCCCTGAAACATTAATACATTTTCTTATGGCTCTGTGTGGGCCAGTTCTAATACTAATAAATATCATCCAGGGGGAAAAGATAATTCATTGGGTGCCGGACCTCTGCCCCCGGGCCTTGACTTTGAACACAAATCCATTGAAGGGAGAGAGAACAAGTCTCTACGTCTCTCTCTGAACTCTTGTTCATACTTTATAACTGCTTGTTGACAGAAGCTGGTCTCTCTCAGTCTGTCTCCTCCATCTGGTCTCTCTTTGGTCTTTCTCAGGTCTCATTTCTGTCTCTCTGTTGTCCTCTATCTCTCTCTGACTCACTGTCCTCTCTCTGGTCTCTCTCCTTTTCTCTCTCCAAGTTTCTTTCTTATTCCTGCTCTTTCCCGCTTTCTGTTCTCTTCGCTCTTCTCGCTCTGGGTCTCCCTCTCTCTCTGCGCCTCTCTGGTCTCTCTCTCTGGATCACTCTGGTCTCTCTGTGCCTCTCTCGCTGTTTCCTCTCTGTTCTCTCTCTTCTCTCTCTGGTCGCTCTCTCTCTCTGATCTCTCTCCGGTCTCTTTTTTTTTTTTCTCTGTGATGTTGACGAACCCCAGTCACAAAACTAACAAAAAACTTTGATTGGTGCAGCAATAAAGGATCAGCAGAGTCAGAGTTTGTGCACAAACAATAAGAACAACAATATTGGTTTGATCCTACTGTCATAGTTTTTATAATGAATGTGTGAACCTTATCTCCGATTGAGACCTAAATGTATTGTTAGTATTGTACAATAAAAACATAAAAAGCAGTTGTTAAATTACAGTGAATGAACTCTGTCCTATCACTTCAACCTTTGACATAAAAACCACAGATTCTGGGAATCGACCCGAAGTCTGCGCTCTTGGCACAACTATCGATCAGCGCGTTGCTCAAGGACACTGGAGCTCTAAACTATTTGGGCGGGTTAAAAATTGGCCGCTGTTATTGGCTCCGTGCTCCGAGATTTAATAAGGTAATATTGCCTCTGGATGAATGGCCTGTTTGTGATTCCCATAAACACACAGACTGTGAGCCTTGTTTGAGATGCTCAGGAACAAAGTTTGTGAAAACTCCTGATACGCCTTGTGTCCGGTTTCATTACAGCACTTTAAAGAGCTAATCTTATGCTACTGGCTTAATCAGGATTGTCCCCGGTTCATCTGTCTGGGGGGGGGGATTAGTGGGCGTAAACAAGAAACAGCTTTCATGTCGGTGACGGTGAAAGAAGAAAGAGGAGAGTGATTAAATGACCATGTTTGTCTGAACAGGAGAAACCTTAACAATGCTCTCATGTTTTGACTTAAGTGGCAAACAGGAGAGACTAACGCTGAAACGCACATTCTCTCGTTTTTCAGACGCAGGGTTCTTCAGACTAGAAGATCCTGGACGCGCCCGGGAGTTGGAGGACGTAGCCTTTGAACAAACAGAGTTTTAGCAGCGGCTTAAGAGTAAAGATCTTCACCAATACATGCAGCTTTGCAGCGTGTGTGAGTTCAGGGACAATTCCACGGCCTATAATAACAGCATGTATGTTTCACGGAAGGTGCCCTACGTTTATTTGTTTTATATTATAAAAAGGTTTTCCGCATCGGCGAACACACTCGAAGCAGTTGCATAAGTCCACGGGAGAATGAAACTCACATGTTAAACAAGCACTATGTCCCCCACAGTCAACCCTGGTTTAGTCCTGGTTTTAGCCTGGTGTAGCTCCTGATTTGGCTGTTTAACAAGTATGTTTCAGTCTACTCGCTTAGACCGCTAATGTCTCCGTGACCACTTTGCGGCTCCTCTGATGGTTTGCTAGCCACGAGCGACCCGAGGATAGTTCAGCAAAAGTCATCTCATGCTTCCTCCCCTTCGCCTTCCCACGCGGTCAGTGCAGTGCATTCCCGAGGACGCTGGCGTTTTGAGAGCTCAAACGCCCATCACTAATTTGACTTTGCATTGAAAAAGCAACGCAACAATGATCCGGTCTGAACGCGGCATAAGGGCAGTAGTGATGATCCAGGACACTCCACATTCAACAATATACAGTGGTGGCAAAAAGTATTTAGTCAGCCACGATTGTGCAAGTTCTCCCACTTAAAAATAATGAACAGTGGTCAGTAACTTTCATCATAGGTACACTTCAATCTGTGAGAACAGAAAGTAAAAAAAAACCAGGACTCCCATTGTAGGAATTTTTAAAGAATTTTATTTGTAAATAATGGTGGAAAAATAAGTATTTGGCCCCAATAACAGAAATTCAAAACGCAATGGAAGGAGGTTTTATGGCTCAAATCTCACTCACCGATCATGGCCACCATTCCATTCTTTCCTTACCACGGATCCAGCATCCTTCCTGTCCCCTTAGCAGAAAAACAGCCCCAAAGCATACTTTACCCACCCCCATGCATCACAGTAGGTATGGGGTTCTTGGGATGCAACTCTTTCCTCCCAATCACGACGAATGAGATTATACCAAACAGTTCATACTTTGGAATCATCAGACCGACATGACTTCTCCACCAATCCTCTGCTGATCATCCATTGTGCTCTCTGGCAAACTTCAGACGGGCCTGAAAATTCACTGGGCTATTCAGCAGGGGGACACGTCCGGGCCCTGCAGAGGTTTGGATTTGATTCCCATGTCGACGTAGAGTGTTACTGATGGGATCCCAGCTCTCGGCAGTGTCCTCTCACCCCGACCCCCCGTGTGGTTCTGGGATTTTTTGATCAACCGTTCATCAGAAATCATTATTGAACCCCACGGATGAGATACTTGCGTGGAGCCCAGATCGAGGGAGATTATCAGTGGTTGAAATATCGTTTGGGTTTACATTTGGGCTATCTTTCATACAAGATAACGAGTTAACCCCCTCCTAGGGCGCCACGGTCGACATAAAACAGGTGCCATTAATTACAGGTAACAGGTGGAGGACCAGAAGAGCTTTCTTAAAGAAGAAGTTACAGGTCTTGAGAAGCCCGAGAAACTTTCCCTGTGAAGTGACCAAATACTTATTTTCCACCATAAATTACAAATAAATTCATAATAAAATTCAACAATGTGAATTTCAGGATTTTTATTATCACAATCTGTTTCTCAAAGTATGACGTGTACCTATGATGAAAATTAACAGACCACTGGGTCATTATTTTTAAAGTGGGAGAACACTTGCCCACTCGGTGGCTGACTAAATACTTTTTTTTGCCCCACTGTATCTTGTTCGAAATGTTGGAGTGCCCTGATCATCACTACTGCCCTTATGCCCGCGTTCAGACCGGATCAGTCGTGTGCGATGGCTTTCAATGCAAAGTCAAATAGTGATGTGGCCGTTCGAGCCTCCAACGCACAAGAGCGTCTCCGGAATGCACGCACAGACCCGCGCTGGGAACGTCGAAGGGGAGGAACTCATGAGAATGACATTATGCTGGAACCTTTCTCGGGACGCTCGTGCAGCTAACAATCCAGAGAGCCGCAAAAGGTCACGGGAGACATTCGGCGGCCTAAGCGAGTAGACTGAAAATACTTGTCAACAGCCCAAACAGGAGCTACACCAGGACTAAACCAGGACTACACCAGGGTATGAACAGTGGTGGACATAGTGCTGTTATAAAAAACCATGTGAGTTTTCATAAGCTCCCGTGACCTTTATGCAACTGCTTTTCGAGTGTGATCGCCGATGCGGAAATTACCTTTTTAATAATAAAAAAAACGTATGGCGCACCTCCTGTGAACACATACAGCTGTTATAATAAAGTCCGTGGAAGTCCCTGAACACACACACCGCTGCAAAGCTGCATATTATTGAGAAGATCTTTTACACAATAATCCGCTAGCTAAACACTTTTAGCATCAAAGCAACTACTTCCACCACTCCCGGCGCGAACCAGACTTTTCTATCTGCAGACCCCTCTCGAAAACTAGAGAATGTGCGATTCAGCAGTTATTCTCTCCTAGTTTGCACTTAATCAAACAGAGAGCATTGTCTAAAGACTTCCTCCTGTTTCAGACAACCTTGTTCTTTAATCACTCTCCTCATTCTTCTTTCACCTCACCGACATGAAAGCAGTTTCCTCTGTTACGCACACTAATCCAGACAGAGAACCGGGACAAACCAGATTAAGCCAGAGCAAAGATTAGCTCTTTAAAGTGCGTAATGAACCGGCCACAAGGCGAAGCAGGAGTTTTTTCCCCAAACTTATTCTTGCATACTCAAACACGGCTCACTGACGTGTGTTTATTATGGGATCACAACAGGCCATTCACAGACGCAATTACCCTAATTAATCTCCTGAGCACGAGCAATAACAGCGGGCCATATTAAAAACAAAACCCCCCACATAGTAAGAGCTCCAGTGTCCCTTGAGCAAACGCGCTGATCGGATAGAATGTCCAAAGCGCAGACTTTCGGTCGATAACCAGAATCTGTGGTTTTTATATGTCAATGTAGACAGTGAAAGGACAGAGATCATTCACTGATAATTTAACAACTTGTCTTTTTATAAGGTTTTTTTATAGTACAAATACTAACCATACATTTAGGTCCTCAATCGGACGATAAAAGGTACACACAATCATTATAAAACTATACAGTAAATGAACACACCAAATTGATGTTCTTATTGTTGTAGCACAAACTCCTGACTGACTCTGCTGAACCTTATTGCTGCACCATCACAAAGTTTCTTTCTTTGTTAGTTTTGTACGACTGTGGTTCGACAACATCACAGAGAAAAAAAGGAGACCGCAGAGAGATAAGAAGAGAGAGAGCCGACCAGAGATGAGCAAAGAGAGAACAGAGAGAACAGCGAGAAAAAGAGAGCACCGAGAACCAGAAGTGACCATAGAGAGGAGACCAAGAGAGCAATAGAGAGAGCGAACCAGAGCGAGAAGAGCGGAGAGACACCAGAAAGCGGAAAGGAGCAAGAAAGAAAGAAACTTTAGAGAGAAAAAGGAGAGAGACCAGAGAGAGACCATGAGTCCCGAGAGAAGAGTTAGAGACCAAAGAGAGACCAGAAAAGAGACCAGAGAAAGACCCAAGAGAGAGACCAGAGAGAGACAGACCAGAGAGAGACCAGCTTCTTTTCCACAAGCAGTTATAATCTGGAACAAGAGATCAGAGAGAGACCCGTAGAGAGAACATGGTCTCTACTCATCAATGGCAAATGTGTCAAAGTCTAGGCCCGGGAGGCCAGGGTCCGGCTCCCAAATAAAAATATATCTTTACCCCCAGGATGATATTTTATTAGTATTAAACTGGCCCACACAGAGCCTAAGAAAAGAAATATAATGTTCCAGGGCATGTGTTTTCACACTTTGGAAAAGAAAGTGTGGGTTTTTTGTTAGAGAGCCTTATCGGAAAAAAAAAATAAAAACACTTAAGCCTAGGTTTATTATCCTCGCGGGGCGCGCGGAGCTTACGGAGGTGACGTACGTTCCCTTGCGCAACGCGTTGACACGCGCAAGGCCCTCGAATTTTCTAACTACGTAAGGTCGTCCGTAAGGGAAGCTCCGCTGATTTCTAATATTTGGTGGAACCTCATTGTAATTGTTTTTAGTTTATTGTTCATTGTTGTTCAGGCACTTTGGAAACGTTTTTTGTTTTAAATGTTCCTATATAAATTAAAGTGGATTGGATTGATTGCGATTGATTGGTCCGTGTGTGTGTATTGGAAGGAAGCACGAGCGGCTGCCAGCAGGGACCTGGACGAGGCCACTAAGGAGCCAGAGACATTTGTGCTTTGAAGGAAAAAGCAGTTAGGGCTCAAAGCCGGATATACAAGGAAACTGTGGACTAACTAACATATAATAGCTTATAAACGTGCAGTCGTTTGTATTTTGGGTGGGAACAGTACCTCGTCTTGTTTTGAAATCGTAGCTGCATTTGTTGCTTTCCTCCTGCAACTCCGTAAAATTCGTTCAGTTTTGTCCCATATTTTACCACTATTAATTAGTTTTGCTGTTTAGTGCTGAAAAACTATTTAATTAATAACAGATTTTCCAACCAGAACTGTGTCTTTATCACAGCATCACAGTTGAAATGACTTTAAAAAAATAATGAAATCCATAACACTATCAACATAAACCCGACAGTAGAAACACGTGAATGAGCTCAAACAGCTTTGTTTGCTATTTTGTCCTGAAGAGGACAAAGTACACCGTAAATGGACCGCTTTCCTGTGTGGATCGCCCTCATGTGGTTAGTTGTGGATTCATAATAAAAAAATAAAAAAGAAAATAAAATAAAAAAAAATAAAAAATAATTAATTAAACAAATAAAAATTAAACAAACATTCTCCTCCAAAACTCCGTAAGGGGAACGCGCCAGTAATAACATCCAATTTTAAGCTAACGAGGTCCACCGCAACCCGCTAACAGTAAGCCAACGCCGCGCAAGTATACACAGGCATTAGAGACCAGAGAGAGACCAGAGTACCAGAGAGAGACCAGAGAGAGGAGACCAGCTTCTTTCAGTTGTTTATCATCTGAGCAAGTCACTTTAATGATCATGTATTGGTGTATTTTGTTTGATTGTTTTTCACATTATGGATTTTTTCTTTTTACTTCTTCTAGTACTTCCTTTTTGGCTTGTTGTAATTTTATGTACACTTGTCTGCTGAGCACACTGGGGATTCTTGCACATGAATTCCAAAGTGGTTATTACTGCCTAACCTGGCAATAAACTGAAATCTGAATTCTTTTGTTCCAATGGGGCTTTAGGGATGGCCCACAGACTATAAGTTTAGGCAGACTTCTGAAAGATAGAACCCTAATCCTAAATTTGATCTTCTAACATTTACAGCCCGTCCCTCATAGCCTCTCGTAGAGCCTGACTATCAATAGTCCTCTCTCCGCAGTGGAGCAAGGCGGCAAAGATTTAGCCCTATGTTTATGAAGTCAAAAACAAATCTCCATGGTTCAAATTGAAATTTAATATGGAGAAGCCCAGAGCGTCTTGTTATAGCAGTGTCCTCTTGTGTGTGCGTTGTTTATTTTCATTTCCTCTGTCTCGGAGCAGCCAGGCTGTCAGCTCAGAGCCCAGGTGGGGAGAGGATGGCGATAATGGATTTGACAAATAAAAATGTTGTAATGACCCGAAAAAACGGCGTTACATTATAATGCTTATGTAGCTGCAGCAGTATCTCCAACGTCACTGAGAGAAGCCACAGATTGGAGTAAACACTGGCTCCCATTTGTACCATAAAACAGAAATGCATGTTACAGGAGGGTCTCAAGTCAGTGGTTAGGTGGTTATGCGGATCCTAGGAGACTTGGTATTTCACAATATATTCTGCTCTGACCTATATTTCTCTAAAGCAATGTTTTTGCGACAATCAAAAACATTTTATTAACAATTATGGACATTGGTCCCCGGGAGAGTTTTATCTCTTCAGGTCCCGGTGGAGGAGGGGGACATCGAGTCCGATTGGACCATGTCCCTGTTTTCCACCTCTATCACCGATGCGGTGCTCGTAGCGTGGTCGGCAAGGTCTCTGGTGCTGGTCACCTGGCGACAACTCCCAAACCCGTGGGTGGGCACCGGTAGTAAGGATGCCGTCAGGCTGAAGGAGTCCTATCGAAGCCAGATGGTTCTCGGGACTCCTGAGTCAGCTTCCAGTACCGGCCGGGCCCAAGCGTGCCGCAGCCCGGGCCGTTGCAACCGCACAAACCCAGGAAACGGGAAAGATTTACGAAGAGATCTAAGGCGCATGACTATCGGTCGGACCTCGAAAAGATTCTGCAAACCGTCTGGCCCTCAGGAGGGTGAAGCAACAATGATTACGAGTGGAGGGGTGCGACCATGACCTCGAGATAATGTTGGGCGGGGGAAGGAATAATTTTCCACTCCACAAGTTTCTGCATGTGTAGGACTGTCTTGCCAATGGGAGTGGCAGACCCGGGGTGGTAGTCCCCTCTCATTACAAAGGGGACCGTAGGGTGTATTCCCAATTATTCGGGGATCACACTCCACAGCCTCCCGGTTAAGGTCTACTCCAAGGTACCTGGGTATGAAAACCAAAACCCGTTCAAAGACTGGTAAATTTGTTTGTGCTTTGCTAAAGCGTCCGTTTAAAAAAAAACCAAATAGATGGTCAAGTCATGTTATGAAGGCACCACATCTCCTTCTCAAGTGAGACAAAGCACGTGTTGGCAAACAAACATCATGAACATGAAATTAACAGCGTTATGTTGAGGACTTTTGTAAGGGCTAGGAAGAAATGTTTTTATATAAGGCACTTAAAGTGGACATATCGTGTTTTCACATAATTGATCTTTTACATCTAAATCATTAATTTGTGGCCTAATCTGCAATGCCTGGGTCTGAGTCCTCCTTATTTGTAGCTCCACGTGCCTTTCTTCTACACCTGTTCTGAGGTTGCGTACAGAGAGCAACCTGTTTTGGTGCTGTCTCTTTACATGCAATAGGCGCTTTTTTAGACCACGCCCCCCAATCCAGGTTACACAGGTTCAACTCCACCCTGAAGCGGGGCCATTTTTTGTAGTTACTAACCACAGATACCATTTATCCTCATAAAACTTCTCATTACATCGCCAAACAATGAAGTAGTCCAACCTCATTGACTGAAAGCAAAAATTAAGTTTCAACTTAGATGTTCCCGTCTTATTATCGACTCTTCTCTATTTAGCTTTGGATCGAGCAAGCGCACAGTCTATGAAGCCTTCACAACACAACCGCCATTGTTTACAACAGCAGCCGCCTGTGCGGCCTACTGTACGGCCAGGATATGACACACTACGTTGACGAGAAATGTTTAAATTGCATATTATCTTATGCCGATTTTTACAGCATTTAAAACGTTAAGAACGTTTTTTTTTTCCTATCTATAGAAGGACAGCGACGCAATGCGCCTCCAGAGCCGCAGGTTGCCGACTCCTAGTTTAATACAGTGATGTGGAAGACAAATACTGTAGAGGGAACAGGAAAATGCAGTTTCAATCAACAATAAAATAATATGCCATAGTCTACATTACAAGAGAGTAACTAAACATGTGTCAAGTGAGGGAGGTGGGACACGGACAATACTATTGTTTGTTACAGGGATGAGAAATGGGTCAAAAAAGACTGAAATGCATCATTTCAGCCATTTTCCCTGGCTCCTAAATCTGTTTAATCTGTTACACCAACATATTACATTTTTGGGCTCAAAAACAAAACTTTTAATGCAAAGCAAACATGAAGTAATCCAGAGCTTTATTTAGAAGGGCTTTTAATCGCGCTTCGAAGATGAAGATGGAGACCGCGACCTGTTTCCTGCAGCAGTGTATTTATTGGTGCACAGATTACTCAAAAGACCACGCATGTCCTGTGCGCGTATTAATGGTGTTAGGGTTACATGGCCACGTTGAGGCTGGCGCGCTCAGCCACAACCACAAACCCTGTGGATGCTGCTGCGAGCGTCTCCCCTCATTACAAAGCGGCCGCCGTTGTTTCCGGGAGCATCTGCGGCGCTTTGTATGAGGAGCCGCTCGCAGCCGCTCCAAACCGTGTTGTGGTTGTGGCTGAGCCGCAGCCTCAACGAGCCATGTACCCAACACCATAAACGCGCACAGGACCATGCGTGTCTTTGAGTAAATCTGTGCACCCAATAAAAAAACACTGCTGCGAAACAGTCCGCGACTCCCTCTCCTCTCGAACGCGATTAAACCCCTAAAAAAAGCCAGATAACTACATTAGTGCATTGCATTAGAAAGTTCATGTTTGAGCCCAAAAGTAATATGATGTGAACAGATTAAACAGATTTAGAGCCAAAAATGGCTGACAATATGCATTTTTCAGTCCTTTTTTGACCAATTCTCATCCCTGTAACAAACAATAGTATTGTCCGTGTAACCTCCCACACTCTGACACGATGTTTATTACTCTCTGTAATGGTAGACTATTGCATTTTATTTATTGTTGAAACTGCACATATCCTGATCCTTCTACCTTAATTTGCGTCCACAACTGTAAAAACTAAGGAGTCGGGCAACCGCCCTCATGGAGGCGCATGCGTCCTTTTCCTTCTATAGAAGGAAAAACGTTCTTAACGTTTTTAAAAGCTTTAAAATTGAGCAATAAGTAATATTCAATTTAACACATTTTCTGTCAACGTAGTGTGTCATATCCTGCACGTACAGAAGCCCGCACCAGGCGGCGGCCGTTGTAAACAAACGGCGTGTGAGCATACATAGACTGTGCTCATGTGATCCCAAAAGCTAAAAAAGAGAAGAGAACGATAATAAGACTGGCCTAAGAATGAAACTTAATATTTTGCTTTCAGACAATGAGGAGGACTACTTCATGATTCGATGTAATGAGAAGTTTCTATGAGATATTGATCTGTGCTTACGTAACTACAAAAATGCCGCTCAGGGTGGAGTTGAACCCTGTGGGGTCACCCTGATGGTGGCGTGGGTCAAAAGCGCCTCAATTTGCATTTAAAGAGACCAGCCAAAACAGGTTTGCTCTCCGACCACCACAGAACAGTGTAGAAGAAAGGCACCGTGGAGCTAACCAACTAATGAATCAGACCCAGGCATTGCATATCGGCCCACAAATTACATGATTTAGAATGTAAAAATCCATTATTTGAAAACACGATATTCCACTATTAGAGCCTCTAAACAAACATTTCCTTCCTAGCCCCCTAACCACAAGTCCTCAACATAAGCTTAAATTTCAAGATCACTGCTGATTGTTGCCACCAAGTGCTTTGTCTCACTTGAGAAGGAGATTTTGTGGCCCTCAAACATGACTTGAACCAACTATTTGTTTTTTTAAACAGACGCTTTTAAGCAAAGCACAAACATACAGTCCTTTGAAGGGTTGAATTTCATACCCCAGGTACCGTGGAGATAAGCCCTTACCGGGAGGCTGAGGAGTGTGATCCCCGGATATAGGACACACACCCACCGGTCCCCCCTTCTTGTTAGAGAGGGACTAACCACCCCGTCTGTACCACTCCAATGGCCAAGACAGTCCTACAACTTGCAGAAACTTGTGGAGTGGAAGTATTCCTTCTCCCCCGCCCAACAATTCTCGAGTCAAGGTCAGCACCCCACCACTCGTACACAATGTTTGCTTCCCCCTACCTGAAGGCGCCAGACGGTTTGCCAGAATCTTTTATCGAGGACCGACCGATAGTACCCATGCTCCAATAGACTCTTCGAAATCCTCCCAAGGCCCGGTTTTGCGTGTGTCAACAGCCCGGCTGCGGCACGCTTGGCCGGACCGGTAACTGGACACTGCCTCAGGAGTCCCGAAACCAACAGGCTCGATAGGACTCCTTCATCCTGACGCAATCCCTTACTAACCGTGCCCACCCACCGGGTTTGGGATTTGTCGCCAGGACCAGCACCAGAGACCTTGCACCAACGCTACGAGCCACCGCATCGGTGAAAAGTGGAAAACATGGACATGTCCACTCGGACTCGAATGTCCCCCCACCCTCCACCGGGACCTGAAGAAACACTCCCGGGGACCAATGTCCTAAATGGTTAATAAATGTTATTTTTTGATTGTCAAAAACCTAGAATTAAGAATATAGGACCAGCCAGAATGTATGTGAAATACCAATCACCTATAGATCCGCCTAACCACCTAACCACTACCTGAGACCCTCCTGTAACCATGCATTTCTGTATATGTACAAATGGGAGCCACATGTTTACTCCAATCTGTGCCCTTCTCTCAGTGACGTTGGAAAATACTGCTAGCAGCTCAAAAGCAATAAAATGTCCGCCAGTCGTCATTACCACATTATTATTGCTCAAATCCATTATCAGCCATCCTCCCCCCACCCTGGGCCTACTTGCCACCTGGCTGCTCCGAGACAGAGGAAATGAAATAACAAACCGCACACCAGAGACACTGCTATAAAGACCTCTGGGCCTTCTCCATATTAATTTCAATTGAAACCATGAGTTTGTTTTGACTTCATAAACATAGGCATAAATCTGATGCGCCTGCTCCACTGCAGAGAGGACAAGTGATAGTCCAGGCTACGAGCCGCAATGAGGGACGGGTCTGTAAATGTTTAGAATATCACATTTGAGGATTCGGTTCAATCTTTCAGATCTGCCCCTAACATTATTGTCTTTGGGTCCATCACCTAAAGCCCCATTGGAACACAAGATTCAGATTCAGTATTTATTATGCCGTTCGCAGGTAAACCACTTTGGAATACATGTGCAAGAATCCCAGTGTGCACCAGCACGTACATAAAAATAAAACAAGCCAAAAAGAAGTACAGAAGAAGTAAGAAAAAATCATAACAGTGAAACTAAACAACACAATACACCATACATGATCATTAAAGTGCTTGCACAACTGATAACAACTGAAGAAGCTGAGTCTCTCTCTCTGGTCTCTCTCTGTCACTCTTGGCTCTCCTGGTCTCTAAAGCCTAGTGTATACTTGCGCGGCGTGGCTTACGTGTAGCGTCTGCGGTGGACCTACGAAGCACAATTGAAGTTCTACTGGCGCGTTCCCCTTTACGGAGTTTTTGAGGCGAATAGTTGTAATCCCCACAACAAACACACATGAGGCGATTTTTCCCCACACAGGACGGTCCATTTACGCTGCTACTTTGACCTCTTCAGAACAACAATGCAGCAAACAAAGCTGTATTGAGCTCATAACACGTGTTTCTACTGTAGGTTTTATAGTGATAGTTTAATGGATTCAATTATTTTATAAGTCATATTCAACTGTGATGCTGTGAATAAAGACACATTCTTGTTGAAACATAGTTATTTATTAAATAGTTTTCAGCACAAACAGCAAAACAATAAAAAGTGGTAAATATCTGGGCAACAGAACGAATTTACGAGTGCAGAGGAAAGCAACAAACGCACTACGATTCAAACAAGACAGGACCAGTGCAAACAAACGACTGCACAGTTTTATAAGCATATAATGTTTAGATATCCACAGTTTCCTTTATATCAGGCCCCCCCCCTTTGAGCCCAAACTGCTTTTCCTTCAAACACAAAGGCTCTCTGCTCCATAGTGCCTCGTCCATGTCCCCTGCTGCACCGCTCCCGGCTTTTCCATCCAATACAACACCACACGGACCCAATCAATCCAATCCAATCCAATCCACATTATTTATATAGCACATTTAAACACAAAACGTTTCCAAAGAGCTGAACAACAATACACAATAAAACAAAAACCATAACAAATGGAGATTCCACCAATACATAGAAATCAGCGGAGCTTCCATTACGGCCGACCCCTTACGTTAGTTAGAAAATTTCGAGGGCCTTGCGGTGACCAACGCGTTGCCAACGTGACGTCACTTCACCTCCGTTAAGCCCGCGCCGCGCGAGTATAAACTAGCCTTAAGTGTTTTTATTTTTTTTCTCCCGAAAGGCTCTCTAACAAAAACACACTCCTTTCAAAGTGAAAACACATGCCCTGAACATTATATTCAATTTCTTATGGCTCTATGTGTGGGCCCAGTTCTAATACTAATAAAAAAATCCCCTGGGGGTAAAGATAATTCATTTGGGAGCCGGACCTGGCCCCCGGGCTTGACTTTTGACACAAAATGCCATTGAGCGAGAGACCATGTCTCTACGGTCTCTCTCTGATCTCTTGATTCAGACTTTAAAACTGCTTGTGGTAAGAAGCTGGTCTCTCTCTGGTCTTTCTCTCTCTGGTCCTCTCGTGGGGTCTTTCTCTGGCTCTTTTCTGGTCTCTCTTTGGTCTCTAATCTCACTCTGACAACTGGTCTCTCTCTGTCCTCTCTCCTTTTCCTCTCTCAAGTTTCTTCTTTCTGCTCTTTCCCGCTTTCTTCTCTCCGCTCTCTCGCTCTGGTCACGCTCCTCTCTCGCTCTCTCTGGTCTCCTTCTCAGGTCACTCAGGTCTCTCTGAGCTCTCTCTCGCTGTTCTCTCTGTTCTCTCTCTTCTCTCTCTGGTCGCTCTCTCTCTCTGATCTCTCTCCGGTCTCCATTTTTTCCTCTTGATTTGTCGAACCACAGTCACAAAACCTAACAAAAAAAACTTTTGATGGTGCAGCAAATAAAGGTTCACAGATCAGAGTTTTTGTGCTACAACAATAAGAACAACATTAATGGTGTTCATTACTGGTATATTATTAATAAAATTGTGTGGAACCTTAACGTCCCGATTGAGACCTAAATGTAGTGTTAGTATTGACAAATAAAAAACAAAAAAGCATTTTAAATTACAGTGAATTATCACTGTCCTTTCACTTCTACCTTGCCATAAAAACCACAGATTCTGGTATCGACCCAAGTCCTGCCGCTCTTGGAACAACTATCGATCAGCGCGTTGCCAAGGACCACTGGAGCTCTAACTATTTGGGCGGGGTGTTAAAAATGCCGCTGTTAATAGCTCCGTGCTTCAGAGATTCATAAGGTAATATAGCAATTCTAGTGAATGGCCTGTTGTGATCCCATAAACACACGTCTGTGAAGCCTTGATTTGAGATGCTCAAGGAACAAATTTAGGGAAAACTCCCTGCTTCGCCTTGTGTCCCGTTCATTACAGCACTTTACAGAGCTAATCTTTTGCTCTGGCTTAATCTGGATAGATCCCCGTTTCATCTTGTCTGGAAAAGGTGTGGCGTACACAGAGGAAACAGTTTCATTCGTGACGGTGAAAGAAGAAAGAGGAAGAGTGATTAAAGGACAATGTTGTCTGCACAGGAGAATTACCATTTAGACAATGCTCCTCTATGTTGCCTTAATTGCAAACAGAGAGACTCACGCTGAAACGCACATTCTACTAGTTTTTCACCGCAGGGGATCTTCAGACTAGAAGTCCTGGTGCCGCCGGAAGTGGCGGAAAAGTAGCCTTCGATGCTAAACAGAGTTTAGCCTAGCGGCTTATTGTGAAAAGATCTTCTCCAATATGCAGCTTGCAGCGTGTGTGTTTCAGGACCTTCCACGGAGCTTTAATATAACTGCAGTATGTGTTCACGGAGTGTGCGCCAAACGTTTATTTTATTATTAAAAGGATTTCCGCATCGGCGAACACACTCGAAGCAGTTATGCATAAAGACCGGGAGCATCGAAAACTCACATGTTTAACAATCTCTATGTCCCCACTGTCAACCCTGGATTAGTCCTGGTTTAGTCCTGAGTAGCTCCTGTTTTGGCTGTTTACAAGTAATTTTCAGTCCTACCGCTATAGACCGCTAATGTCCTCCGTGACCACTTTGCGGCTCTCTGATATGGTTGTGCACGAGCGTCCCGAGAAAGGTTCAGCAAAATTCATCTCATGCGTTCCTCCCCTTCGAACTTCCCAGCGCGGTCAGTGCGTGCATTTCCGGAGACGCTTTGCTTTTGAGGCTCAAACCCCTCACTAAAGACTTTGCCTTGACAGCCAACGCAAACGAATGATCCGGTCTGAACGCGTCATAGGGCAGTAGTGAAGATCCAGGACACTCCACAAATCAACAATAAACAGTGGGCAAAACAGTCATTTATCAGCCACCGATTGTGCAAGTTCTCCCCCTAAAATAATGACAGTGGTCTGTAATTTTCATCATAGTACACTTTCAACTGTGAGAGACTGAATGAGAAAAAAAATCAGAATTTCACTTTGTTATTTTTAAAGAAATTTATTTGTAAATTATGGTGGAAAATAATATGTGGCCATACAAAATTCAACGCAATGTGAAGGAGGTTTTTGGCTCAAAATCCACGATACAATTGGCCCCATCTCATTCTTTACCTTAACCCGGTAATCATCGTCGACCTGTCCCACTTGCAAAAAACAGCCCCAAAGCCTGACGCTTTCCACCCCCAAGATTCACAGTAGGATAGGGTGTTCTTAGGGTATGCAACTCTTTCTCCAATCACGACGAGTTGAGTTTATACCAAACAGTTCTACTTTGGTTTCATTCTGACCACATGACATTCTCACCAATCCTCTGCTGTATCATCCATAGTGCACTCTCTGGGCAAACTTCAGACGGCCTGAAAATTCACATGGCTTTCAGCAGGGGAACACGTCTGGCACTGCGGATTTGATTCCTGGTCGTCGTAGTGTGTTACTGATGCCCAGCTCTCTGCAGGACAATCACCAGGTCCCCCCGTGTGGTTCTTAGATTTTTGGATCACCGTTCTCAATTACTCATTTTTGACCCACGGAAATGAGATCTTGCGTGTAGCCCCAGATCGAGGGAGATTATCAGTGGTTGAAATATCGTTTTTGGGTTAACATTTGGGCTAATCTTTCATACAGATAACGAGTTAAACCCTCTACGGCGCCACGGTCCGACTTAAAACAGTGCCATTAATACAGGTCACAGGTGGAGACAGAAAGAGTTCTTAAAGAAGAGAAGTTACAGATACCTGTGATAGCCAGAGAGCTTCCCCTGTTTGAAGGACCAAATACTTATTTTTCCCACCATAATTTACAAATAAAAGTTCATTAAAAAATTCTAACACTGAATTTTCTTGATTTTTTTTTTCACATTCTGTTTTTCACACAGTAGCAGTGTACCTATGATGAAAAATTACAGACCCTGTCTAGTTTAAGTGGGAGAAACTTGCACAATCGGTGGCCCATGACCAAATACTTTTTTTGCCCCACTGTATAATGTTGAATGGTGGAGTTTCCTGGATCATCACTACTGCCCTTATGCCGCTTCCAGACCGATCATTCGTTTGCGTTGGCTTCATGCAAAGTCAAAAGTGGAATGGGCGTTTGAGCCTCACAACGTGCACAAGCGTCACGGAATGCACGCACTGACCGCGCTGGGAAGTCGAAGGGGAGGAACGCAGAGATGAAATTTTGCTGAACCTTTTCCTTCCTCGGGACGCTCCGGCAGCAACCAATCAGAGAGCCCAAAGTGGCACGGAGACATTAGCGGTCTAAGCGAGTAGACGACTGAAAATACTTGTAAACAGCCAAAACAGGAGCTACACCTATGACAAACCAGACTACACCAGGGTTGACAGTGGGGGACATAGTGCTTGTTAACATGTGAGTTTTTCATGCTCCCGTGACTTTTGCAACTGCTTCGAGTGTGTCGCCGATGCGGAAATACCTTTTAATAAATAAAATTATACGTATGGCGCAACCTCCGTGAACACATACAGCGTTATATACGTCCGTGGAAGGTCCACCTGAACACACAACACGCCTTTTATTGCAAAGCGCATTAATTGGAGAAGATCTTTACACAATAAGCCGCTAGCTAAACTCAGTTCGCACAAAGGCCCTAACTTCCTCCACTCCCGACCGTCGCGCTACCAGGACAATCAAGACTGAAGACCCCTGCGTCTGGAAAAAAAAACTAGAGAAGTCGGTTCACACACCAAGCGTTAGTCTCTCACTGTTTGCACTTACGTCCAACATGAGAGCATTGTCTAAAAGACTTACCTACCTGTTCAGACAACCTTGTCTTTAATCACTCTCCTCTTTCATCTTTCACACCGTCACCGACATGTAAAGCTTGTTTCCTCTGTTTTACGCACACTAATCCAGACAAGATAGAAACCGGGACAATCCAGCATTAATGCCAGAGCCAAAGATACGCTCTTTAAAGAGCTGTACATGAACCGGACACAAGGCGAAGCAGGAGTAGTCCCACACTTATTTCCTTGATCAGCTCAAACAAGGCTCACAGACGGGTGTTGTATGGGATCAACAAACAGGGCCATTCACAAGCCATATTTACCCATATAAACTCCTGAGCACGAGCCAATCACAGCGCCATTTATTAACCCGCCCAAATAGTTTAGAGCTCCAGTGTCCTTGAGCACGCGCAATCGGATAGTTGTCCAAGAGCGCAGACTTCGGGTCGATACCAGAATCTGAGTTTTTATAGTCAAGGTATAAGTGAAAGGACAGAGATCATTCACTGTAATTTAACAACTGCTTTTTTAAATGTTTTTATTGTAACAAACAAACAATACATTTAATGTCACAATTCGACGATAAGGTTCACACAATCCTTATAAAAACTATACAGTATGAAACTCACCAATAAAGTTGTTCTTATTGATGTAAGCACAAACTCTGCTCTGCTGGAACCTTATTGCTGCCCCCATCAAAAGTTTCCTATTTCTTTGTTAGATTTTATGTGACTGTTGGTTCGACAACCTCACGAGAAAAAAAGGAGATCCCGGAGAGAGATCAGAGAGAGAGAGCGACCAGAGAGAGAAAGAGAAACAGAGAGAACATGCGAGCGAGAGCACAGAAGACCAGAGTGACCAGAGAGAGAGACCAGAGAGAGCAGAGAGAGAGCGAGATACCCGAGCGAGAATAGCGAGAAACAGAAAGCGGTGAAAAGCAGAAAGAAAGAAACTTGAGTGAGAAAAGGAGAGAGGCCCAGAGAGAGCCCAGTGGAGTCCAGAGAGAGATTAGAGACCAAAGAGAGACCAATAACGAGACCAGAGAAAGACCCAAAGAAGACCAAGAGAGAGAAAGACCAGAGAGAACCAGCTTCCTTTTCCAAATGCAGTATATAAAGTCTAACAAGAGATCAGAGAGAGACCGTAGAGACATGGTCTCTTCTCTCAATGGCATTTGGTGTCAAAGTCAAGGCCCGGGGCCAGGTATACGGGGCCGGCACCCAAAAAGAAATTATCTTTTACCCCCAGGATATATTTTATTATTATTAAGAACAGGCCACACAGAGCCATAAGAAAATGAATATAAAAGTACAGGGCAAGTGTTTTCACTTTGAAAGAAGGTGTGTTTTTTTGTTAAGAGCCTTTCCGGAGAAAAAAAAATACAAACACATAAAGCCTATATTTATTACTCGCCCGCGCGCGGAGCTTACGGAGTGACGTGACGTCACTTGCGCAACGCGTTGGACACCGCACTGCCCTCGAATTTTCCTAACTAATAATGGGCGCCGTCAGGATGCTCCCGCTGATTTCTATTTATTAGTGGAACACATTTGTATTTTTTTAGTTTATAATTGTTATTGTAGTTCAGCACTTTGGAAACGTTTTGTTGTTTAACTGTGCAATATAAAAAAGATGGATTGGATTGGATTGGATTGAGTGGTCCCCGTACTTGAGTGTATTGGAACAGGAAAGCAACGGAGCGGCTGCAGCAGGGACCAAGGACAGGCACTATGAGCAGAAGCTTTGTGCTAGAAGGAAAAGCATTATTGGCACACCAGCCTGGATATACAGGAAACTGTGGAACTATCCTAAACCAATATATCCGCTTAAAAACTGAGCAGGTCGTTTGTTTTTGCACAGTTCCTGTCCTTGTTTGAATCGTTGCTGGGCGTTTGTTGCTTTCCCCTTGCACTCGTAAAAATCAGTTCATGTTTGTCCCAGATATTACCACTATTAATAGTTTTGCTGTTTGTGTCTGAAAACTATTTAATAATAACTATGATTCCTTCCAACAAGACTGTGTCTTTATTCACAGCTTCACAGTTGAAAGACTTATAAAATAATGGAATCCATACAACGACACATAAACTACAGTACGAAACACGTGTAATGACTCAAACAGCTTTTGTTAGCTATTGGTTGTTCGAGAGGACAAAGTAGCAGCGTAACTGGACCGCGTCCATTGTGATCTCCGCGCCCTCATGTGGTTTGTTGTGGGATTCATAACACAACATATCTCCTCAAAACTTCCCGAATGGAACGCGCCAAGTATAACATCAATTGTGCTTCACCGTAGGTCCACCGCAACCGTCTAACCGTAAGCCCGCCGTCCGCAAGTAATACACCTAGGCCTTTAGGAGACAGAGAGAAGACCAGAGTGGACCAGAAGAGAGGACCAAGAGAGACCCACTTCAATCAGTTGTTATCAGTCTGAGCAACAGCACTATAATGATCTCATGGTAATTGGTGTATTTTTTGATCTTAGTTTCACAGTTATGATTTTTTTCTTTACTTCCTTCTGTACTTCTTTTTTGAGCTTGTTTAATATTTATGTACTTGTCTGGTGCACACTGGGGATTCTTGCACATGTATTCCAACGGTGGTTTTACTGCTACCGGGCAAATAAACGAATCTGAATCTTGTGTATCCAATGGGGCTTTAGGTGATGGCCCCAAAGACAATAATGTTAGGGGGCAACACTGTAAGATAGAACCCTAATCCTAAATTTGAAGGCTTCCTAACATTTACAGCCCGTCCTCATTGCTCTCGGTAGCCTGACTATCTCAACTTGTCCTCCTTCTCGCAGTGGAGCAGGCGGCATCAGATTTATGCCTATGTTTATAATCAACACAAAATCTCATGGTTCAATAGAAATTTAAATATGGAGAAGCCCAAGCGTCTTTATAGCAGTGTCCTCTGGTGGTGCTTTGTTATTTCATTTCCTCTGTCTCGGAGCAGCCAGGCTGTCCAGCTCAGGGCCCCGTGGGGAGGAGGAATAGGGCTGATAATGGATTTTGAGCCAATTAAATGTGGTAATGACGACTGGTTACTTTTAATGCCTTTTTTTGAGCTGCTACAGTATTTCCCAACGTCAATGAGAGAAGGCCACAGATTAGGAGAAAACACATCTCCTGGGCTCCATTGGGTACCATATACATAAATGCATGGTTACAGGAGGTCTCCAGGTCAGTGGTTAGTGGTTTAGGGCGGATCAAGGTGACTTGGTATTTTCACATATATTCCCTGCCTGGACCTATAAGACTCTAAATCAATGTTTTTGACAATCAAAAACATTTAATTAACATTTATGGACATTGGTCCCCGGAGAGTTTCTTCCAGGTCCCCGTGGAGGAGGGGGACATCGATCCATCCGAGTGGACCATGTCCCATGTTTTTCCACTCTATACCCGATGCGGTGGCTCGTATCTGTGGTTAACCCCCCCCCCCGCAATGTCACTGTTGGCTGGTCCTCGGCGACAAAATCCAACCCGTGTGGGCACCGGTAGAAGGGATGCCCGTCCAGGCCTGAAGGAGTCCTATCGAGCCATAGAGGTTCTCTCTCTGGGACTCCTGAGGCAGCTGTCCATACCGCCCGGCCAAGGTGCCGCAGCCCGGCTGTTGCACACGCAAAAAAACCCAGGACTGGGAGGAATTCGAAGAGTCTAAGGAGCCATGACTATCGTCGGCCTCGAAAAGAATCGGCAAACCGTCTGGCGCTCAGGAGGGGAAGCCAACATTATTGTGTACGAGTGGTGGGTGCGGACCTTGACTCGCGATAATTTGGCGGGGGAAGGAAGACATCCACCTCCACAAAGTTTTCTATCTGCCTGATGTAGGACCAGTCCTTGCCAATGAGTGGCAAGAACCGGGTGTAGTCCCCCTCTCTACAAGAGGGGGACCGAGGGTGTGTTCCAATTATCGGGTATCACACTCCTAGCCTCCCGGGTGGAAGGTCTACTCCAAGGTACCTGGGTATAAAATCAACCCTCCAAAGACGAGTATGATTTGTGCTTTGGCTAAAGCGACTGATAAAAACAATAGATGGACAATGACATTGATTTGAGGGCCACAACAAACATCTCCTTCCTCAAGTGAGACAAAGCACATGGTGGTGCAACAATCAGCCGTGACTTGAAATTAAGCGATAAGTTGAGGACTTGTGAAAGGGGCAGAAGGAAATTTTTTGTATAGGACGGCTCTTAAAGTGAATAGATCGTTTTCAAATAATTGATTTTTACATCTAAAATCAATAATTTGTGGCCCTATATGCAATTCCTGGGTCTGAGTCCTCATTATTTTAGCTCCACGGCCTTTCTTCTACACTATGTTTTCTGAGGTGCGTCCTGAGAGCAACCTGTATAGGTGCTGTCTCTTTAAATGCAAATGAGCGCTTTTGACCACGCGCCCCCCCCATCAGGTGACAACAGGTACAACTCCACCCCTGGAGCGGGCCCATTTTGTAGTTACTAACACAGATACAATTATTCATAGAAACATCTCATTACCCTCGCAAACAGGAAGTTTTTAAAAAAAAGTCCCCTTCCTCATTGACTGAAAGCAAATATAAAGTTTTTCATTCGTACTCCAGTCTTATTTATCGACTCATTCTCTTTTTAGCTTTGGGAATTCCATGCGCACAGTCTATGATGCTCCACAGACGCCAGTTTAGCACATTACTACAGCAAGTTACAGAACAGCAGCCGCCTGGTGGGGCCTACTGTACGTCGCAGATAAGCCACACTACTTGACAGAAATGTTAACATTGAATATTACTAAATGCACAATTTTACGCACTTAATAAAAAAACGTTAGAACGGATTATTTCCTTCAATAGAAGGAAAGAGACCCATGCGCCTCCAGAGCCCGCAGGTTTGCCGAACCTAGTTTTATACAGTACTGTGGAAGCAAATACTGGTAGAGGATTCGGAATATGTGGCAGTTTCAACAATATCATAAAATGTAAAAAAAACAATAGGTCTTACATTACAAGAGTAGTAATACACATGTGTCAGAAGTGAGGGAGGTGGACACGGACAATACTATTGTTTTGTTACAGTGATGAAGACTTGGTCAAAAAAGATGCATGCACAACCTCCGGTGGTGCATGCGTCTTTTTCCTTCTGTAGAAGGAAAAATGTTCTTAACGTTTTTAAATGCTGTAAAATTGTGCATAAGTAATATTCAATTTTCCCAAACATTTCTGTCAACGTAGTGCGTCTTATCCTGCGACGTAGGCCAGCGCCAGGCGGCCGCTGTTGTAAACAAACCGGCATGTGAGCTCTGCTTGTGTACAAGTCTCTCCATGGCCTCGCTCCAAAATATATTAGTGACATGTTAGTACCATACGAACCAGCCCGGACTCTGAGGAGCACAGGGACTGGACTCCTGCTGGGACTCTGAGGAGCACAGGGACTGGACTCCTGCTGGGACTCTGAGGAGCACAGGGACTGGACTCCTAGTGCCCAGAGTCAGAACTAAACATGGGGAGGCTGCTTTTCAGATTCATGCTGCTAAAATCTGGAACAGTCTTCCTGAAGATGTGAGACAGGCCTCCTCTCTGACAATGTTTAAAACCAGGTTAAAAACAGTTCTGTATAGCTGTGCATACAACTGAGGGATTTTATATTTTTCTTTCTTTCTATTCTTTCTATTCTAGACTATTCTTTCTTTTTAATGTTCTGTGATTATTTATTATTTTAATGCTTTCATATTTTGTTCAGCACTTTGAATTGCCTTGTGTATGAATTGTGCTATATAAATAAACTTGCCTTGACTGTGCGCATGGATCCCAAAGCTAAAAAGAGAAGAGTCGATAATAAGACTGGACTAAGAATGAAAATTAACATTTGCTTTCAGTCAATGAGGAAGGCCTGCTTCATGTTTGCGATGTAATGAGAAGTTTCTATGAGATAATTGTATCTGTACTTAGAAACTACAAAAATGGCCGCTCGGGGTGGAGTTGAACCTGTGTCACCTGGATGGGGGGGTGGTCAAAAGCGCCTCATTTGCATTTAAAGAGACAGCACCAAAACAGGTTGCTCTCAGACACACCTCAGAACAGGTGTAGAAGAAAGGCCCGTGTAGCTACAAATCATGAGACTCAGACCCAGGCATTGCAGTTATGCTTTATATAGGCCACAAATTAATGATTTAGATGTAAAAATCAATTATTTGAAAACACGATATGTCCACTTTAAATATTTGTCATGGCAACCGGCTGCATTCAACATTTTGAAAAAACTAATTTGACCAAAAAAATCATTGTATTTATTTTTACCAACCGTAATCGACAGGGCCAAGCCAAAGTAGCCCTGTATATTCCGTGGGTCAGTCTTTTAGAAACATTAGGTTTCCCCACTAATCAGGTTCACAGTGTGTGCGGCACGGTGGCTGAGTGGATAGCATTCTTGCTTCTTGACACGAAGGTCCTGGGTTCAAATCCTGGTCAGAACAGGGCCTATCTCAGTGGAATTTGCATGTTCTCTGTATCTGCATAGGTTTCCTCTAGGTGCTCTGGTTTCCCCTGCCCAAGTAACCTTGGTCTGTAAAATGCGCTATATTAATAAACACCATGATGGTTTAATGTGGGGGCTAACTTAAACTCAAAATAGTACGTTATTGTACGAGATAATAGTAATCTGAATTTAAAAAAGTCAGTTTTTACAGACTTGAAATTTCCAGTAACTTGAACTTAAAAACTTAGTTGGCAGAACTTGGAAAACTTAGCTGACACAACTTAATAAGTGTAGTTCTTCAAAACGTGAAGAATTAAGTTAATGCCTCAAAAATCCTTCGCAGCTGGTTGCTTTGAAATTTTGAGTTGAACTAACTTTTTCTTTTTTACAGTGTATCGGCCAGATAACTTCACCTGAAGCCTATTATCACCTTTACTTCAATCACAATGAAACTAAACACGGTGGAAGTTTTTGTCACTATCAATGAAATATGCTAAAAAACACACTCAAGGCTTTGATATCCTGTACATAATGCAATTTAACAAAGTAGACATGAAAAGGAACCTGTTTTTTTGCTTGATTAGTGTTGAGCTAATTTTTACAATTAAATTTAATTTATATATATATTTTTTTTGACTTTTCATTGATCTAGTGTGTTAAGTTTCATTGTGATTGGAGTAATGCCCCACCAGGATTTCTTGCTGGTCATAGAAATTATCAATGGTGAAAAAAATACAATTAGATGAAAAATGTGTTCAATTACTGGACGTATCTAGTCTGTATGGGTATATGTTTTAGTGGAAGTTTAGAAAATGTAAGTTTACTTTGAAATATGTATGTGATTAGAAAAAAGAAAATAGGGCACTCTGCAATGTTAGTAATAGTTTGTAGTTTAGACACAATCTTCCCCAAATATGCCTCTTATTTCAGCTCTCAGACAATAATTTCCAGTAATATTCCCCATCAGCCTCTTTGATGAAGATGGAACCGACTTTATGTTCCTAATCTCCCATGAGGTGCTCAGAGTAGAGCCTTGTAAATGACAACAGAGCAGTTACCAGAAAACTTTGGAGACACTATTCTGCTTCCTGTAAATTAAAAATTAAACCAGTTGTCATTCCACAAAGGAAATCCACAATAATATGCATTAATACATATTTATTTATTAGAAAAAAGGCAGGATGTGATTCAAATATTACTCTTTCCTAAGACAAATCAACTCTTCAGATGCTGAGACAATTGCTCAAGTGGCCGGAACCATATTTACAAGAAAGAAACACAGATGTATTTAGATTGTGCTGAGGGTGTAGAAATAACAGGCATCTCTACAACGAATGAACCAAAAGAATGTTTGCCTCCTGACTTCGTGATTAAACCCTTGTTTGTCGTCTATAAAAAGACAGGGCAGTTATGCTCTGGTCGACCAAACAGAATATTCTGCAGCTAAACATAACATGATGTCTTTCTGATGAGACAGTACAACTGCACACCCCAAATACAATGCATATCTCTCTGGACAAGTGATGACTCAATTAGAGAATGCCAAAATAACACTGTTCCAAAGATAATCCTTCTTATTCTGTTTTTTGTATTTTTAAAAACATGAATGAATGTAGAAGAACTCTATAATCTTTTCTGGGAATAAATACACACACACACACACATATAGATGTATAAATATATACATATAGTGTCTCCAATGGTCTCAACTCCCAGAGCAGTCATTTTGATGGCTCCCATTTATACCAATGTGGAATGGTATACAGGCTGAATGTCAACGGATAACAGTAAACAATGTACTGTTGCTATGGTAACCATCACTTGCTTAGAACCCTTCCCATATTCTTCTATTTGTTTCAATCATTGTTATGTATTTTTTGTTTTGAATGGTTTTTTTGTTTTGTTATATTGATTGCAAATTGTATTGATACCCATAACAGAAAATAATTTTAAAAAAGTACTGAAAATAAATGATAAAAACAAAATCACTTAATAGTGTCCCGAGTAAATAAAGGATTTTTATTTTGAAGTCAGTTGTTTTTTTCTTTGAGTGTCCAATAAATATAATTATAAATTTGATGTTTTTTTTAACATATTATTTTTGTAACTAACTAAGCATAATTATAGATGTTGAACATGTTGAACATTTGTTGTCACTTCTTAGCATTTAACTCGGGGCAGAAGCTGAGAAGTTGCGACAAATAACTCACCCCATGTATAATTTATATATTATTTTTATTGTTTGGTAGTTGAGTTGTGAAATGTGTCCAGCCCTGTGTGCGTGCTCCGACTCAGGCACGATGCGGGAATAATCCAAAAGCTTCTGGATTACTGCTGTTTTGATGCTGCAGGTTTTCACACTTATGCAACTGTCCTTAAAGCCGCAGGTGTCATCTCTGAGCCTCATCCTGACTTTTCTCACAGTCGTCATCACCGTCAAGCTCTTAGAAGAGTATTGTGCTTTGAAATTAAGGTCATCGAGATTTGCAGACGACAGTAACTGGATTAAGTTTGATCTTCGTGGGGACTTACTCCGACAGCAGTGGTCAGGACAATAATATGAATGTCAATAACTAATGTGTGTGTGTGTGTGTGTGTGTGTGTGTGTGTGTGTGTGTTATAAAAATACATAATGACAAGTGACCAATTCCTGAACCAACAATCACATAATCAGCGGAGCGAGATCTACAGATCGTCTCAAACACATTCATCCAAAAACATCTAGAATTTGATTCTAGAAGTGATTATGACCTGTTTCCATGGTGACAATGGCATTTCATTACAAAACAAGTTAGCAGCTTATTAAGTCTAAATATGGACTTTATATAATTATTTGTTTTTCACACAGTTACAGTGACATTTTAATGCAAAACATACACAACTTTCTAATTTCATAAATTAAAGATTAAGAGATCCTTTATTCGTCCCACATTGGGGAAATTTCAGTGTTGCATCACCAGTTACAGAAAAGGAGGAATGAGCACACAGCACAAGGTAAAAGAACACAGCTCTGTTCTAAACTCTATACTAAAGAACTCTATACTAAACTCTATACTAAACTCTATACTAAAGAACTCTATACTAAACTCTATACTAAACTCTATACTAAACTCTATACTAAACTCTATTCTAAACTCTATACTAAACTCTATACTAAAGAACTCTATACTAAACTCTATACTAAAGAACTCTATACTAAACTCTATACTAAACTCTATACTAAAGAACTCTATACTAAACTCTATACTAAAGAACTCTATACTAAACTCTATACTAAAGAACTCTATACTAAACTCTATACTAAAGAATTCTATACTAAACTCTATACTAAATAACTATACTAAACTCTATACTAAAGAACTCTATACAAAACTCTATACTAAACTCTATTCTAAACTCTATACTAAACTCTATACTAAAGAACTCTATACTAAACTCTATACTAAAGAACTCTATACTAAACTCTATACTAAAGAACTCTATACTAAACTCTATACTAAAGAATTCTATACTAAACTCTATACTAAATAACTCTATACTAAAGAATTCTATACTAAACTCTATACTAAATAACTATACTAAACTCTATACTAAACTCTATTCTAAAGAACTCTATACTAAACTCTATACTAAAGAACTCTATACTAAACTCTATACTAAAGAACTCTATACTAAACTCTATACTAAAGAACTCTATACTAAACTCTATACTAAAGAACTCTATACTAAACTCTATACTAAAGAATTCTATACTAAACTCTATACTAAAGAACTCTATACTAAACTCTATACTAAAGAATTCTATACTAAACTCTATACTAAACTTTATACTAAATAACTATACTAAACTCTATACTAAACTCTATTCTAAACTCTATACTAAAGAACTCTATACTAAACTCTATACTAAACTCTATACTAAAGAACTCTATACTAAACTCTATACTAAAGAACTCTATACTAAACTCTATACTAAAGAACTCTATACTAAACTCTATACTAAAGAATTCTATACTAAAGAACTCTATTCTAAACTCTATACTAAATAACTCTATACTAAACTCTATACTAAATAACTCTATACTAAACTCTATACTAAAGAACTCTATACTAAAGAATTCTATACTAAACTCTATACTAAATAACTCTATACTAAAGAACTCTATACTAAACTCTATACTAAAGAATTCTATACTAAACTCTATACTAAATAACTATACTAAACTCTATACTAAAGAACTCTATACTAAACTCTATACTAAATAACTCTATACTAAACTCTATACTAAATAACTCTATACTAAACTCTATACTAAATAACTCTATACTAAACTCTATACTAAACTCTTCTAAATAAAATAACAACATAAAATCTCTAGCTTTCGCATAAAAACAAAGCATTCTATAATCTATAATATTAAGAAAGAAATAAGTTCAAAAGCTCTCAGTGCAGAGGGCTCCTCCAGAGGAAACACTGGGGACACTAGAACAATACAATAATACAATAGAAAGTAGAACAATAAAATGTGACAATAAAAAGAAAAATGGCAGCTGCCTAATATTTATAATAACACAAGTAAATGGGTAGATACAATAAATAATTAAAAATAGTAAATAAAAAATAAATAAAAATAGAATGTGTCTAAAAACATAAATAGATGTACTAAAAAGCAATATAAATAATAAAAACTAATCAAAAGATACTCTAAAAAGGTGCGTCTTGAGCCTACTCTTAAAAAGATGAATGTTCTCTGCAGCCCTGAGCTCCTCCGGCAGACTGTTCCAGAGACGGGGGCCGTAGTGCTGGAAAGATGCCTCGCCGTGAGTGTGTGTCCTGACTTTGGGGATGGTTAGGAGTCTGCTGCAGGAGGAGCGCAGGGGCCGGGAAGGTTCATAGGATAAAAGCAAATCTGAAAGATAAGAAGGCCCAAGACCTTGCTTTCGCATAAAAAACAAAGCATTCTATAATCTATAATATTAAGAAAGAAATAAGTTCAAAATCTCTTTCTACAAGTCCAATGAAGTCAGGATGTACCAGTACAAGTTGTGTACCAGTAAATGTTGTGTACCAGCACATATTGTATACATGTTTGAGAACTGAGGAATTGTTGAAGCTACAGTATGTGTGTGATTCATTTGCGTTCTACTGTAAACTGGAGCAGCCTGTGTCTCGGCCTGGTCCTGCTGAAGTAATCTGGGATGTCCCTCTATAAGACACATATGTTAGTGCTCCGTGCGTCAGTGCATCACAGAGGAGCTCAGAGCAGCATCTGTTTCTGCTGTTAAGGACGCTTTTGTCTTTTAACTTCAATAGATGTAGCACCATATTGTTCACTGACCCGGGTTTTCTGCACTGTTCTTGAGCCTGATATCCTTCAGAGCAGACTGAGGACTGTTATTATGGACTGCAGGTGATGGAATATTTTACTTTGAGAGACATTGTCCATAAAACATTAGGGTGATTTGCATGTGCTGTTATTCCCAAAGCTCCTTTTATAAATAATCATGTCACTCACCTTTCCTCACCATATCCCAAACAGGCATCACATTCAGAGTTAGTGATTATTTGCAAAGGGCACTAACATTGTTGAGTTGTTGAGAATCTTAGATAATTGAAAACAAGATAATTAATATGTTTTTATCTATACTCAAATTACAACAGCTAACCCAGACCCATTACAAACAGGGATTTGAATCCTTTGATTTGATCGCATCATTCAGAACAACCTCTTTTGAAGTCAAATTACATGTAGCGTCTAAAGCCCATAGGAGCAGAGGATCACCTTAAGATCGCTAATGAGGCCACTGCACATAATTAACTTGGGACATCCCGTTTTAACATTAGATTAAAGCTTCAAGTGGATTTGTCAACAGGAGTTTGACTTTCTTGGCTACTTTATCCGCTGAAGATATAATATACTATAAATATCACTAGCTTAACCTTAAATTGTAAACTGTAAATTGTAACTACAGCTATCTCAGACCAATGTAATCATGCAAGTGTTGTAAAGAAATGTATTTTGTTCTACAGCACTACTCCTATGTCTGGATATAATAGTAATAATACCCGTTAAAAGTAACCAAGCAGAGAGAGATTGCTAGAGAAAACCATAAATTTATTTTCCATCAAAAAAATAAAAGCTGATTTGTCCAGTACAATATTAGCATTTCAGGATTGGCAGCAAAGAGACGGGGCAAACTGCAGGTGAGATCCTTTTTGGATACAACTGCGTTTTCACTTTCACATTTCATTTCATACATTTTGAGTGAGAAACATCTCCACTCCCGTACAGAATCAGTCGGTATTTTTGGCCATCTTCACATGGGGATGTTGAAGGCTAAAGATTATAGTTAAAGTGCATTTCCGTATTCTTCAGGTGAGTTCCTCTATGAGTGTCTATGAGCTGCCTCCTTTTCTAGTCTCGAAGACGGAAGACGACTACGGTCATTAGACGATTCCATATTTGGCCAGGTCACTGAGCTCCATGTCTCCAAATGCCTCCCATGGGCAGACCACTGTGATGTCTGTGCCCAGGCCCTCCATGCCGGGGATGTCGTCTCCGAATCTAGCGGGCAAAACAAAACAGCGTTAGATGAAGCCGAGGTTGAGCTGGCAAGACTGAGCGGAATGAGCGAGTGACTGGTGCTTACCCCTTCTGTCCGGGCTTGGGGGCCTTGCTCTTGAATGTGCGCATGGCCCTCTGCTTGAACTTGGGGGGAGCCTTTGAGACGGCGGGAGCTGCGACATCTGCCATTGTGATGAACTGCCAAAACATATGTAGAAGTCAGTTTTGTAATAGCCATAAACAAGAACTACAACAGTATAAGAATAAGCAGTAGAATTAGCAATAGTTTTGTCGATTTGCTGCATTCCCAAACAAAATGCTGCAAAATAATGCTTTTTCCCATCTCACCTGTTTGTGTTGCTTTTCCGCTGCTGCTGATGCTGCTTTGTTGTTGCTCTGTTTCTGGGTTTGAACTCGTCCAGTCCTCCTCCGCCTTTTAAACGCCACTAATCTGTGTAATCCCATCAACAGTTCACGCAGATTGAGCCTAAGCCTAGTCCCAAATAAACAAGGAGACAATATTGGCACAGGCGTGTTGTAAAAAGCCACGTACATGTGTCAGTGTCACCGATTTACAGGTTTGGGGATTGCTTTTGTTGACGTGAGCTGACCTGAATAACTCACATGTTGCGTTTATGAAGAAAAGATGCTGAGGGTAATGGAGTTTGTTTTGAGACATAGGGATGTTTGTTTGTGTGTTTGTTTATTGTGGATGCCATTTTTTTTTTCTGGGGCCCAATAAAAATAGCTTAGAGTTGAAATACAGAGCAAACTTTTCTTCAACATCAACAAAAGTCAGTTTTCAGAAAATGTAAAGTCAAGCCTAATACAAATTAATCAACTATAAATTTGATTTCAGAGCCAGTTGCAACTTGACTAAGAAAATTATAACTACACATTCTCCAGTTTGTGCTCTTCTATGACAAGAATGGAAAATGTCATGGTTTCACTTGCAGAGCGCCTTCCATACACAAGGCACAAATTATCACATACATTTGGTAATTGTGATTACCAAAATCACAATTAACAATCGCGGGAAATTAAAAACATTTGAACATTACAATCACAATCACACACACAAAATAATTACCATAGTGCATTAAAAATAGAGATAAAATTATTCAGTTTTAAGCACAGGACCGTCTTTAACCTTGTCTTTAGTCCTCCGCTTCATATGACACTTGCTTAAATATAATGTGAACACTTTTGTTAATATTAGTTTTATTTGAACATGTTATGATGAAAAATAATTGACTTAAACATAGCCCAACTTCATGCGACTGAACTCATATTAACAGCACCTAAAGTTGACAAAATGTTTTCTATAGTTTCTTATAACAAAATGTATCTAACCCTTCTCCATTTGGTAATTATTAAGACAAAAACTTGAATTCTTATAATGGGTCACTCTCAGAATAACTTAATAACAACATTTTTTGTAACCTTGTCCTTTTTTTTAATATGCCTGTTTTAGTAGTAGTAGTAGTAGTAGTTTATTTGTTCAGTCACTTTTTCACAACTCAGACAATACAGATCATTTGAAAAAAATAAAGTAAAAAGTAAAGTTGACTGAAAGGGTTTAGGCTGAAGTGAAACACTTATAGAAGCCTAACCCTACTATAGCTTACTATAACCAGAACAACTAAAACAGCAACAATTAGCTTTCAGCATGGAAAAACAATAGAAAATACATATCTATATTTTTGCAGAAAAGACATGTAGGTAAATGAGGGTTCATACAAATTGTTTTGATGATATAAACAATATTATAATGGTAATAATAATAATAATAATAATGTTGATAATTGCTTTAATATTATTTATTTATTCTAATTCTCTATATTTATTTATAACATGAATTTTAAGGACATTTTTGAAAATCTTGATGGATGTAGTTTTCTTTAGTGACTCATCCAGACCATTCCAGACAGCAACTCCTCTAACTGAGACACATCTACACTTTGCTTTGGTCCTGGCAGTGACCCTTTGGTAAATGTCAGTTCCTCTAAGATTATAATTTGATTCTCTGGTGTTGAACCTTTCCTGGATGCATTTAGGGACATTCTGATTGTGAACATTGTACATGACAACTGCTGTATTTAGGTCAACTATATCATGTAATTTTAGGGTATTTGATTTTATAAATAATGGATTTGATGATGAATAATAGTCTGCACAATTGATTATTCTGATTGCTTTCTTTTGCATTAAGAAGAGAGGCTGAATTGAAGTTTTATAATTATTCCCCCACACAACCACACAATAATGCAAGTATGGCAGTATTAGTGAAGTGTATAATAGGTGTAATGATTTTTTGTTAACGATTTTTTTAATTTTGCACAATATTCCAATCATTTTAGATATCTTTGTCTTCAAGTATTCTATATGTATTTTCCAGTTACGTTTTGCGTCAATGTTAACTCCCAAGAATTTTGTGTTGTACACCCTCTCTATTTCAATTTGATCTATATTTAATTTGGTCGGAAAGCCAATTTTTTTATTACCAAAAATAATATATTTAGTTTTGCTCACGTTCATTGATAATTTATTGTAATCAAACCATTTCTTTAATATTAATAGTTCCTTTCCAGTTTTTTCCATAAGCTGCTCAAGATTTTGTCCTGAACAGTAGAGACTGGTGTCGTCTGCAAACAGAATACAGTGCATAGTTTTAAGGACCTCACAGATGTCGTTGATGTACAATATAAACAATTTAGGCCCAAGGACTGAGCCCTGTGGGACTCCGTGTGTGGTTAGGTTTTTATCTGAATTAACATTATTGACCGTAACATATTGATCCCTGCCTGTAAGATAGTTTTTTAACCAGTCGTGAGCAACTCCCCGGACACCATTTTTTTATGTCAAAAAAATAACAATAATTTGTATGACCGAATAAACAAACCTCCTACTACTACTACAGTACATGTAGATGTCATTTGAAGGTAAATGTTTGCTGCCTTGTCCAGGACTTCCTTGAAAAAGAGGTTCTTTATCACAGTGGGAACAGGAACTTTCTGAGTGGAGTTTGCATGTTCTCGCCGTGACTGCTTAGGTTTCCTCCGGGTGCTCCAGTTTCCCCCCACTAAAAACCAGGACAATAGGTCTGGCATGCTCCTCCTGTTCTGGCAACCCTGCTCTCTGTGTGGAGTGGGAGACAAATGCCCACTATGGTAAAGCGCTTTGTGACTCTGGTCTGTGAAAGGCGCTATATAATTAAAGATTGCTTACTTACTTACTTAATCTTAATGGTATTTTTGTGGTTCAATAACGGTTCAATAAAAATATAGATGGAAAGCAGACCGTTTCTCATACCACGCAGTCGCTTCAGAAATAAACGTATGATTAGTGTTGATTACTTGTTGATTTTTTTTGTATTCTAAATGTTGGTTTAGTGTCGCTCTGAGGCGCAGGCGAAGGCAGCTGTGTCCTGAAGTAGCCGCTGCAGATCTGGGACTTGTGATGTAAGTCCTGCGCACATGCTGCATCATGAGAGACCAATAAAGACGCACCTTTGCCTGATGCCACTGAACGTATGGTCACTGCTTGTAATCTGCACTGGATAGACGTAAAACCAAAGAATATGAATTTTCTTCTATGGATCTGCAGTCTGATTGTAGCTCTTTATACGTCTTTATGAGAACCAAGTTTTAAAACAACCGTTGAAAAAATACAAAATACAAAAAAAAAAAAAGATTAATTTAACACTGAACTCATGGGCATCAAAGAACGTTCATTTTGGTTGTCAGTGGTTCTCAAAGTGGGGTTGTAGGGATGATTTCTAGTATATTTTTTTAATGGCTAAATTCTATGCATATTTTAAGTGGAATTTAATCAAATGAACTGCTCATTTCAACAACTTGTTTCATGGAGGTCACAGCCTGAAACCCGGGGTTAAGTGATGATAATTCAATAATTGATCGGTCAGGAATATTTGACTTTATAGAAAAGACTTAAATCAATTGTGTGGATTGTTTTGTGCTACACTTCTCCATCCATCCATCCATCCATTTTCTTCCGCTTTATCCGTTGCCGGGTCGCGGGGGCAGCAGTCTAAGCAGAGACGCCCAAACTTCCCTATCCACACACACCTCCTCCAGCTCGTCCGGGGGGACTCCAAGGCGTTCCCAGGCCAGCTGAGAGACATAGTCCCTCCAGCGTGTCCTAGGTCTTCCCCGGGGCCTCCTCCCGGTGGGACGTGCCCGGAACACCTCCCCAGGGAGGCGTCCAGGAGGCATCCGGAACAGATGCCCGAGCCACCTCAACTGGTTCCTCTCGACGTGGAGTAGCAGCGGCTCTACTCCGAGCTCCTCCCGTGTGACTGAGCTCCTCACCCTATCTCTAAGGGAGCGCCCAGCCACTCTGCGGAGGAAGCTCATTTCGACCGCTTGTATCCGCGATCTTGTTCTTTCGGTCATTACCCAAAGCTCATGACCATAGGTGAGGGAGGGAACGAAGATTGACCGGTAAATTGAGAGCTTTGCCTTTCGGCTCAGCTCCCTCTTCACCACAACGGTCCGATACAGCGACCGCATCACTGCGCACGCTGCACCGATCCGCCTGTCAATCTCACGCTCCATTCTTCCCTCACTCGTGAACAAGACCCCAAGATACTTGAACTCCTCCACTTGAGGAAGGGCCTCTCCACCCACCTGAAGAGGGCAGGGCACCTTTTTCCGGTCGAGCACCATGGCCTCAGATTTGGAGGTGCTGATTCTCATCCCAGCCGCTTCACACTCGGCTGCAAACCGTCCCAGTGCATGTTGTAGGTCCTGGTTCGTTGGAGCCAACAGGACAAACATCGTCTGCAAACAGCAGAGATGAAATCCTGTGGTCCCCGAACCGGACCCCCTCCGACCCTTGGCTGCGCCTAGAAATTCTGTCCATGAATACAGTGAACAGAACCGGTGACAAAGGGCAGCCCTGGCGGAGGCCAACGTGCACAGGGAACAGGTCTGACTTACTGCCGGCAATGCGCACGCAGCTCTGGCTCCGGTCATACAGGGACCGGACGGCCCTCAGCAGAGGACCCCGGACCCCGTACTCACGGAGGACCCCCCAAAGGACACCCCGGGGAACACGGTCGAACGCCTTCTCCAAATCCACAAAGCACATGTGGACAGGTTGGGCGAACTCCCATGAACCCTCGAGTATCCGATGGAGAGTGTAGAGCTGGTCCAGTGTTCCACGGCCGGGACGAAAACCACACTGCTCCTCCTGAATCCGAGATTCGACCATCGGCCGTAACCTCCTCTCCAGTACCTTGGAGTAAACCTTACCAGGGAGGCTGAGGAGTGTGATCCCACGATAATTGGAACACACCCTCCGGTCCCCCTTCTTGTAGAGAGGAACCACCACCCCGGTCTGCCACTCCATTGGCACCGCCCCCGATCGCCACGCAATGTTGCAGAGACGTGTCAGCCAAGACAGTCCTACAACATCCAGAGACTTTAGATAGTCAGGACGGATCTCATCCACTCCCGGCGCCTTGCCACCAAGGAGGCTGCCAACCACCTTGGTGACCTCTGCCAGGGTGACAGAAGTATCCGCCCCAACATCCTCAGCCTCTGCCTCCGGAGCGGAGGACGTGACGGGGGGATTGAGGAGAACCTCGAAGTATTCCTTCCACCGTCCGACAATATCCCCGGTCGAGGTCAGCAGCTCACCCCCCGCACCGTACACGGTGTTGGCAAAGAACTGCTTCCCCCTCCTGAGGCGCCGGACAGTTTGCCAGAATCTCTTCGAGGCCGACCGATAGTCATGCTCCATGGACTCTCCGAACTCCTCCCAGTCCCGGGTTTTTGCCTCTGCAACAGCCCGGGCCGCGGCACGCTTGGCCTGCCGGTACTGGACAGCTGCCTACACTTCTGTCACCGTTTAATGTTGTCTAATGATAAGAACAGAAAATTGTGGGTTTTTTTCACAAAAAGCTCTATCTGTGGGAAAAAGAACATGGGTTATTCATTCAACAAAAACTGAAGTAGCCCATGTATATTTATATAAGTTTTTGTTCATGTGCAGCCATGTTTATACAATTCTGAAAACAAATAATGAAAATGCAAAAGCGGCACCAGAGTAAATTTTTGATATGGAAAATGCTTAAAGCCATTTTCTGTATGACATGAACAAAAACGTACGTATATATATGGGCGACTTAAGTTTTTGTTGAATGAATAGCCCATGTTCTTTTCTCCATTTTCAAGCATGCATTGTATATTTAGATGTCTTTTGACTGCTGAAAAATTGTGAATTATTACATCACTAGATATGCCTTGACATTTGACCTAAAAATACACTAAATTTCTGGTAAAACAATATTTAGAAGCACCGGAGCAAAAGCCGACCTTTGAAGAAGCACACCACGCATTAGCTGCAGAAAGAATGTATCATTACTGTTTCTTACTATTTGATATTTAACCTGAATTCAAACTCCTTTTCTATTATTGTTTTGTGTCAAGTTGAGACACAGATGAAAGAAGAGGACAGAAAATTGTGGTTTGTTCACAAAAAATTATGAATATTAGGAACATTCTTAATTTTATTCAACAAAAATGTCTATTGATTAGTTGTTTAATAGTTTTTCACCCAGAATGACCCAGCTCAGTCTCATATGTCTCTCTGGAACCACAAAGCAAAAGATCATACATTTTTCAGTCCGTGTTCAGTCAAGCCAACAGTTATTCAATAAATATTAGCTTTGTATGAATTAAGTCTTTCATTAGAGCCCTTGAAAAGGAAAAAAAAGGAAAAAAAAATAAAATCATCAGCAAAAGTGATGTAATTTTTAAGCGATCCAGGCGTGACATCATAACAAAATGTTTGGCCGTGTACGTTCAAGGGACAGAACAACCAAATCAAATTAGCCTTATGTAAGTGCGAGTTTTCCAGCTTTGGATCTTCATGTTGTGACTTTCTTGCAACACGTCAGGTGGATTAGAGCGGAGAGTATAAGAGGCGCCGATCAGGGCTTCAGAGCTTTATCCGTCCAACTTCTGCAGCAACAGGTGAGTGTGTTTGCCTCTGAGGGGACAGTGCTTTTGTCACTGGGGGGTCCTTCAAACAGATATCATTTTTACTATATCTTAATGCTGTAGCTATAACCGTTTTTTGTAAATGTCTGTTAGTAATGTAAGCCTTGTTCTAATGTTGATGTTAATGAGCAAGATGAGTTGTCTGGTCAGCTCTAACCCGGATGAAGATAAGATAAGATAAGATTTGCTTTATTTATCTCACATAGGAGAAATTTACATGTCACATTTGGCATGGATAGAGACACTCAGATTGTGCAAAGGGAGGAAATGTGCAAACATGTTACATGCAGGATATATGTACATGAAGTTGCTGATTGGAAAGAGGATCATCATGTGGTTGTGATTTTTGGCCTATTGTCTGGAGTCAACACAAATATTATAGAACGCTGGCTCTGTTTGGACTTTCAGGATTTTCAGGAGTGAAAAAATGCTAGATAAGATTAGATAAGATAGGTTTTATTGATCTCACAATGGAGAAATTTAGAGGTCTCATTTGGCACAGATAGAGTCACTCAGGTTGTGCAAAAGACAGAAGTGTGCAACATGTTTAAGGTTAAAAATATATTGTGCAGGATATACTTAGGTGCAATAAAAAAGTGGCAATAGCAGTGCAGGTTTTTTTTGGTCTTAGTGCATTAGTGATTTAAAGTGACTTATTGTACAGTCTGACAGCAGTGGGGATTAAGAATGTGATGTCTTGATTGTATGTATCAGTGTCAGTTGAATATTATTGTAAATCTATCTTTGGATGTAAAGTACTAATAGTAAGTTTTAAAACTTGGATGAAATGAGAATAGAATGATAATTGGGCTACTTAAAGTCTGTTTACGAGCCTGAGCCGCAGTTTTGGCTGGGTTCTAAATGTGGAATTAGGTGGCACTATTCTGGTGCAGCTAATCTCTAAAGTCAGGGGTTAAAAATACGACTAAGCCGTTTGTGTAACAACGCTTAAAGGATCAAAGCTACACTTTCAGCCTTGAATGAGAAAAGTAACGGGGCGTAATCGGTCTCTTCTCGTTTCCAGACGTAACAGGAACAATGGCAGACGTCGCAGCTCCCGCTGACAAGAAGGCACCCCCAAAGTTCAAGCAGAGGGCCATGCGCACGTTCAAGAGCAAGGCCCCCAAGCCCGGACAGAAGGGGTAAGAGACACACCCTCATCATAATGACACTAATAACAGCAACAAGAATAGTTATGAATAAAGATTACTTACTTACGAATAATACTAATAACAACAACAATGATAACAAGAAAAGATATGACAAATCTTAATTCTTCCCACAGTGGGGAAATTTCATTGTCATCTTTGCGTACATTACAGCAGAACAAAAAGAGGATCTTTAATTTAAGATAATAGATAATAAAAATAAAATAAAAAGATGAAATAAAATTCTGGAGCTATAATTGCACTTGGGTCAAGGATAAGTCACTTGAGGTATTTACAGATGTTTGTATTGTCCTTAGCAGCAGAGAATATGACCAGAATAAAAACATTGTAATAATAGCAGTAGGTAAAGTGACTAGTGAGTTATCAGAACAGATTTATCAGATGGATGGAATATCTACTAATGTTGTAATAATACAGCAGGTCAAGCGACTATTGGATTATCAAATAAAAAATAAAAAATAATAATGAATCAGTTTTATGTCGTGCTTTTTAAATAAATGACACAAAGGAAATAGATAGTCAAACAAGAGGTGAGGTGGCAGAAATGTTATTGCTGCTTTTTGAAGATTTTGAGTTTCTGAGATGGCGAGGCTCAAACCCCTAATGGTTTTCCTATGTAGTTATTCACCAGCAGATGACTTATCTCAATGCTGCAGCAGAAATGTGTTCACTGTCACATGGTTAGTCGTGCTTCTAAGTCAATTAATACTTGGTTGACCATGCATTTCACATTTTACTTACTTCCATGAAAACGCTTGGACAATACTTACCTATACGCACATATCTATACACTTATGGGTGGCACGGTGGCTGAGTGGATAGCACTCTCGCCTCTCAGCAGTCCCGGTCGAGGCCTTTCTGAGTGGAGTTTGCATGTTCTCCCCGTGTCTGCGTAGGTTTCCTCCGGGTGCTCCAGTTTCCCCTACCACTAAAAACATGCACAATAAGTATGAATGTAAATGAGAGAGTGAATGGATGGTGTTGATTGGGGGCTGATGGTCCAGTGTGTTCGGCGACTCGCTTCCGCCATCACCGTGTGGAATGATTGGAATAATATCTGAACTCTGAACATTGTAAAGGGCTTTGGGTGACCTTGGTCTGTATAATGCAAATAAACATTACTTACTTATCTAACCGGCGCATGTACCCTTTTGCAGGTTTGGAGACGACATCCCCGGCATGGAGGGCCTGGGCACAGACATCACAGTGGTCTGCCCATGGGAGGCATTTGGAGACATGGAGCTCAGTGACCTGGCCAAATATGGAATCGTATAGAAGAACTCGCCCACTCCCTTCTTTTCCTACCCAACTGTCCCCATAAGGTCTCTCCATTAGCCAACCTCACCCAAGGCCCCTGTGCAAATTTGGACTGATGCAAAAATACCCATGTGAAATCTTACAATTGACCAATAATTGTGTTATCTGCTTCATGTTCATTATGAGGCAATGATTGTCGCATTCACGGCGGATGATCATGTCTATATTCTGCTAAATTTGTCTCATGTGCAATAATTCAGCCCTTTTCACCCTCTTACCAGCCATGTTCTTGATCCTACCTCACTGAAGCCTTTTCTCCTTAATGTACAGTTAAAGAGAACTTTTATTTTTGTGAATAATGCCCTGATTTTATAATAGTTCTATGATCCCACACATGTGTAGTTCCGTAGTGGAGCTGTCAATAAATGTTTCCCCCCATACAAGTTCACGCTTTCTGGTGGTTCATGTATTTAGTGAGACCTGTGACATGGATTCTACTGACCTCTAGTGGTCAACCTAAACAGAGGTAGCTTCAATTTTGCATTTACTCACATTTCTAATAATTGCGAATCGTTGCTAAATAGGACCAGAAATCAGGCCTATATTTTTTTAAGATTGTGCTTGACGATTATGAAATTGTGGTCAGAAAAGCCCTTGAAAAGAGACAAGATGAAGCCAGATCACAACATAACATTTTATATAAAAAATTATATAGACATTCAATAAAAATAAAAACTCAAACAAAATGGTAGTCAAATGTGGGTTTACATGACAGAGGAAGAGGAACCATTGCAACTATGATAGATGGCCACAGAGTTCTATAATACAGCGGCAAGAAAACCATGACAGAAAAATGAAGCCACCACATGTTCAGCCATTAGTTTGTCAGAGGTTCTTTTTGCCAAGCGGCACTGTGCTCTTCTTCTCGGCTGCGTGCCGACACCAGCTGCCTACAGTTATTGATAAAGAGGACTTGGGCACCGCTGCGTAAAGTCAAATATGAAAGACACAGGATCATGCAAAACTAGTTCAACTGGACAATATCGGTCATGCTGGTTAATCCATGCCTCAGTCGCTCTAAAGTCAATCTGAGAGAGTTTGTGGGAATTGTAGCATCTTTGGCTGTTTTTTTTTAACTGTTGTGTCTAAAAAAAACATTCAAAATCAAGATTGATCTAAAGAAATGTTCACAACAAAAATCAAAACAGCAGCACAAAACATGTCCTGTAGATTTCTCACAAATGAGAAATCAAAATCACAAACACAGCCATAAAATTATCTTATAAAACATTCCCATTGTACATTTGGATTTCCTTATATGACACTTTATAACCAGTATTGTGTTAGTGATAAAAACTGGATTAATCCAATCCAGCGTCACAGCATTATTTGAAATGGATGGATGTCACAAAAAAATTTCAACCAAAGTGCTACATGCCTTCTCATTTTCCAAACGCTTGAGGCATTTGTTAAACTGACAAATTCAGCCCCTTTTTTTCGCTAAATTGTAATGTCATGATACTACTTTTGATTAAAAAGAGAAACAGGGTAAACCCTTGGGGAAGGCTCATTAGTGTTGCATGCATTCCTTTGGATCGTCCATGTGTGCGCTCCAGTATATAACAAATGGGTCATTTCAAAAAGGACCGTAAAACGATTTAACAATAAATAAAATAACTTTGTATTACCATAGAATATGACATAACATTAAAAAAGGATCATAATTCTACATAAGCATGTGCTGTCTTTGGAACCAAACAAAAATCAAAAGCCACATTTGTAAATATCAAATACAACAGCATAGAACAGTATAGAAATGCACAAGAGTAAGGTGTTTGCATGTAATATTCTCTTCCACTGATCGCACGTGCTCAGTGGTTGCCGTTTGGACAGCAACTATAATGCAGCTAACTAATTCAAGGAAGACTTGTTTATTGTTGAACTTGCTCTATAAAAAGTGGAGCATGGGGGAAAATCCAATATATAAAAAAAATACTGTGGTTGCATTTGATGACAGTAGATTAAGGACAGGCCTTTTTATCAAAAAAGACTTTTTACAGAGTAGTACATGTTTGTAGTGTTTTATATGGAACTCTGTGCATGAATGCAGATCAAGTGTGAAGGGAAGTTCTATCTCAGTTTTCTAGTTTGAACTCCAAGGTTCCCTATATGCTTCATAACAGCGATAGCTGCTGTGCAAGTCAAACAAAATAACGCTTTAATAAATGTTAATTATAATCAATAATTTGGTAACTTTTCTCTACACTAATTTCTTTGCATATGACGCTTTAAAGTTAAAGGTTTACCATTTCCACATACTAAGAAAAGATGAGGTAAGAAACACCTCGAGCCATTCCACTCTCCCACATGTGTTGTAGTGTAAAACCCGCACAGCTCTTCTTCCAAACACCAGGACAGACAGCAGGCCTCTGGATCAAGTCCTCCATTGAGGGGTACAATCTGGAAACACTCTGCCCTCAGAGCTCCTCTCTGAACCTGCTTCTTCCACACGCCCATGTTGGGCACATTTCCTCATATGCGTGTAGGCCACACAGCTCCCAGCTCTTCATAAATAATTAACAGCTGCTTGAAAGTCATTTTTGCCTTTGGAAGAACATTTGGGCTCCATCCCATGGTTTGTGCTGCAGAGTGCCGAGGAGAAGGACTATAATACAGCCGTGCAACATTAGGTCTTTTTTCTTCTATTTTAATGCAAAGGCCAGGTCAGTTTGTAATACAGCATTCCTCTATTTTTAGTAGCATATATATGTATGTATATATATGAAAAAGTAGGGGTGGGGTCAGAAAAAGTATAGTCATGGTCAACTTTGCATCAAAACTAGGTGCAGTTCATTACCCCAGCAATGGAGGGAGCTCTTTCATTAGGACTTTGTTTGAAGAAAGGAGCTCCTGGTAACTGTTGTGTCTTAATAAGGGGCAAATCTGCTGTATCCTCCTCTGTAGAGTGTTGCCTGAGTTGAAATATGAAAAACAAATGAGAAAATATCTTATTAAATAAATACATCATGTTTTCATCTTATAATAGATAACGGACTGTGAGGCATCTCTTACCATTGCGCCAACACCATAAGCCGCTGGGGCCAGTGCAGCGTGGTAAGGGTCAGCTGTATAAACACGCCCATAACTGGGAGAACAAAAATAAGAATGAATATTTAAAAACGATAGGCATTCCTGTCAGACAATCACAGTCACCTGTCACTGTAGGCAGCTGCTGCGGCAGCTGCAGCAGCTGGAGTGGCCGCTACCGCTGCTGGCTGGGCATAGCGATACGCTGCATATCCACCCTGTGATGAGGTTGAAACGCAGGCATTCAGGGGAACATGAAGGGGCACAAGAGAACACCATTAAATCCATGTTCAAATAACCAGAGCAGGTTCACAGGCTCAGTCTATCTACAGAGCTACAGTGCGGGAAACTGCAGGAAGAGAGTGAAATTTTAAACAAGCAGACAGTCAGCATATCTGTCTAAACTGGTGCAGAACAGCATTCACAAGGATGTAGGTCAGGCTCTTGTGGTCTTTCCCTCCATAACTAACAGTCTTTAGTGCTCCAAAATACATTTGTGCCTTTCATGTATTAGCCATGGAGGGAGAGAGTCTTTACCCTCAACAACTGTGCCCACCACAGTTCCCCAGCCAAAACACAGTTAAAGAGAGGGGAAGGGGTTATGAAAATGACAGATTTTTTTTTTTTACGTTTTATGAGTAGCTGATGGATAGAAAAATACATATGTAAGACGACAGCCAATCAGAACACGCACACCCCACGCACAGTCGCAGGCCAGCGACCAACCACGGAGACAGCATGCTTTCCCACACCAAAAACATACAGTGTATTAGGCCAAACATCTCTACATAAACAAAACACACCACTGCATTCTAGCCTACAGGATAAGTCATGACCAAGTCCCCACATTCAGGACCACACTGCTGCTATGGGGAGGAGGCTGGACTTTAAGAGGGAGAAAATAGAAACTCAATGAGAGCTTTAAAAAAAAAAAAAAAAAAAAGATGGGGAGACTTGGGAGGAGTCAGCTTTGTAAGTATGTCCGCATGCCCACACTGATTCAGTTAGCATGCCACAGGTGAAACAGATCAGGGAGATTCCTGGAAGGGGTTTGAAATAAATCCTGTATAGAGGACTATTCTTGCCCTACACCATCTTTCCTGTGGATCAGATTTAAGACTATTTTCAACATTTCTGCCTTCTAATTCAAGTCTAATGTATACATTTTCAAACATGTTTTTCAAGATGTTCTTCAAGTGTGCAAATCTTGTCATCCAAAAGATTAATAATTATACTAACTGCATGTATCTTCAATTGCCCTGAGAACTGCCTTTAAAGATTTAAGAAATATTGTATTTTGTACCCCTTCCGCAACTCCACCCATGTCAGAATCCAGTGAGTTAGTAAGAGAAGACAGAAGGCATTTCGATCTCAGATGGTCAATAATGTCTAGCAGCACGCAGTCATTGGAGACGAATAGGATGCACACTGGTTCTCACACAAAGTGTGTAAACCCTACCTGGGCCAATCTGCCACTAATGTCCTGAAACACTAGTCTACAGAGAGAACAGAAAAAGCTATTGTCAACCTGGTCACCCACACACACACCATTACACACATACTGATAATCAAATTGGTACAAAAACGCACAAAAGGCACAGGGACAAACCCACGAGGAGTCGAATGGTGAATGGAAACCTCCGGATGGCACTTTGTAGTTATGGTATCACATTAAACCATCTTTAAAGAGGACTGGAAAATTATACCATTTCAATGCTACGCTGCTTTGGGTTTGCCCTGTGCCATCTCACAGTTGAAAACCCAGAGACAGACAGGAGAAATGTAGGAACAAGTGACCGAGGAGTAGAGGCGTTCATACTTACATAGAGTTCAGCTGCACCGTAAAAACCATCTTGATAAGCCATCACACTGAGAGCGATGAGAGATGGAAAAAGAGTGAAGTCCAGAGAAGTGGGAGAATGGCCAGACAAATGTTGTGATGCACCAACATGTGGACATGGTAAATGTAACAAATGAGGGTTGGAGAGGTGTCAATGGTGAAAGATTGTGAAAGAGAAAAGAGAAAAAAGGTGAGATTACACACCGTGCAACATGCAAGACAAAATACCACCTCTTTGTATGAACTAACATTTTAACTTGCACAAGAATCTATTCATTTTTGTATCACAATTAGGGATGCACCAATACAACTTTTTTCTAAACCGGTACGGGTACCTTGATTTTAGTACTTGCCGATACAGAGTACCGATACGAGTACTGCATTATGTTATCCCTGGGAATTCATAAAACTAATACAACTGAAATATAAAAGGTTTTGTTTTTCATTTCAGCAATAAGAAAATGCTTAAACAATTAAACATTTTAGCAATTGTTTTAACAGTCAACCATAAGAGCCACTGTCATATTCCACTCATACAAATGCAATGCTGTGGAGTTGTTTTTGTGCTCTGGTGCTATGCTTGATCAAGTTGCCATTATGTTAAGTGTTATTTTTTGACCCACCTTGTGACAATTTTGCCCGCGCTTTAGTCATTCGTTTACTTAAAAAAAAGAACTGCTTTACGGCCGAGATCCTGTCCGCTTGCTGCTAAGCTAGCAGCTAAACTAAGCTGCTTGCTGCCAGCTTCTGGTGATCACCATGGCAACACGTGTCGAAAATCTGCTGTTGTGACGCTAATGTAAATTAAAAATGTGGGTATCGGTTCCGGCCTCTGGTCCTATGGTACAAGTACAAGCCTATGGTATTGACCAGATATCAGTATCGCTACATCCCTAAAATACCATACAGCTGAAAGTTACAAGGAAATGGTATTCTTATTAATTAATCAACATAAAAAACAGCAATTCATTTAACTGTTCAAAAACACATGCATTTTAGTCTATTGTACTTTTACCCCGCCAAAGGGTATTTTGATCACCTCAGTGGGTGTGTGTGTGTGTGTGTGTAAAATGTGCATGTCTGTGAGTGACTGAATGTGGTGGATGCGATGGTATGAAGACTCCATTAACATTTCAAGACTATTCTTGGCGGGGTATGCGCTCTCCAAGTGCACATTCTAGCTCGAGCTGGTACTAGTAGTGTTTACCCTGGGTAGGTTGGGATGGCAGGCTGGGGCACAGCTGCCCTGACTGCACTGTACACAGGCCGGGCACGACCCCGCAGTGCCCCCCGAAAGGTTGCAGCAGTGGTGGCAGCGGCGGCCGCTGCTGCTGGGTACGGGAAGCCCGGGACTGAAGAGTACAAATGATTTCAGAGTGATTTAAGGTCACGGGGCTGAACAGAACGTCAAAAGATGTTAAGTGTGAGGTGTCCAACCTGTGTAGAGTTCAGGACTGTACATGGCTCCCACCATCGGGCTCAGCTTCCATCCTGCTGAAGGCAGACATCGTGTTAAAGAAATGAGAGGGATATACGGTCACAACAATTATTAGATCTTTAGGTGCTTTTGACTGTTTGACAATATTTATATAATTTTTCCTTTGGCCAAGGCTGAAATCCAGAAGTGTGTTCTTTAACAACCAAACAAAATAAAATACTACAAATACAGCAGTGACTGAACAGTTGGCTTTTTAGACCAGAAGGTTGTGGGTTCGAGCCCACCGCAAGACCTTCACCAACTGCCACTGATGTCTGTCGTTGTGGCCATGGACAAGACCCTTCCGCTTCCGCTTCTTTACCACACTTTGCGCATAAGAAGCACAGAAGTAATTGTATGTTGCATGCCTTGATGTGTATCAGTGTAATCATCAAACTGGGTAAAGGTCCCCACTGTGGGATGAATAAAGGATTATCTTCTTCTAAACTATATATAATTTGCATATGTCAAAAGTGTTTCCAACTCCTTTAATCAGATTTATTTGATCAGACAAAGGTAATTTTCTCATATGAATATGCAAACAGAGTTAAAGATGTTACCATATGGAAGAGCTGCAAGACCTTCTCCATTAGCATAGGGCGTTGTCATTTTCTTGTTGGTCATCACTCTGGCTGTAGCATTATTGACCTAGGCAAAGAAAGCAATTTTGTATTTTGCTGTCGTGTTTGTAAAAATGAGGCAAAGTTGAGTGCATACAAAAAATTCCACAATCATATTCACCTGGCATGTGTTTACATTACATACTAATAAAAACACATGTTAATCTGTTGATGAACAGCAATGATATTTGGTGCATGCTTCTTTTCAAAAAGGAGAAAGACAAGAATCCTGGTGAGAGCAATTTTCACACAAACAATGCAACCAATAGCACACACAATCATATGCATTCAAAAATGATATCCAAGACCATTCTATTGCTACCTGCAAAAAGAGGGAAAAGAAGGTAAACGAAGCAGCAAAATCATCAATTCAACACAATGCAAAACATATCAATTAATGAGTTCATTCACAAATTATACAGCCAACCAAGAGCCAGCAATCACATCACCAGAAGTGAGCAATAGTAGCCAATCAGCAAGCATCATATGCAGCAAGAGACCGGTCAAAAAGAAAGGCAGCCTTCCCAGTCAAGAACACTACATATCATACAAAGTCAGAGAAGGGAGGGCAGGAGAGAACGACAGAAGAGACAAGGATGCAGGAGGAGCCAGTCCACATGAAAAACACAAACGCACACATGATGGGAGAGAAGAGACGAACAGTGAACAATCGATCCAAATGTGCAACTTTTTCAAACAGGATGCGACACTCCTCCAGTTACATCTGACTACTTTGGATTTGACTTGACAAGAGCAACAATGGAGACAAATGAATACACAAGGAAAGTAAGAGCCTGAGATGGAGGGGGTGGGGATGCGATAATCATTCCTCAAAAGGGAATAACAAAACATTAGCTTAATCCATGATCGTAAAACACGGTCAAGCATTTCAGTGTCAGACAGGAAACCTCAAAAGAAAATCCAATAACACTCTGCCCTTTTCTAGGTAAACAATTTTAAATCAAGCTTTGTGACATTTTAAAGTGTGGTTTTCATGGGCTTTTAGCAATAAAGGTTTTCAGTGTTTTCATATTAGGATCACAATTGTCTCCAGATGCTACCTTCCTAACTCAAAAACTTCACTCATCTTACCATAGCCAAGCTAACACAGCTCTCATGCTCCGCATGCTGTCCGACTAAGGTGCAAAAATGCAACTATTGAGACATGACAGAAACGGCAGTACTACATGACGTCATACAGATGAGAAAGATTAAACCATGCATGTAATAGCTCTGAATAAATGCTGAATGCAGTAAGTTAGAGAGGTGATTGGAATGAATAAGAAGTGGTTATGGTTGTTGTATTTGCAGATAGATGCAGTTCATTCAGGTAGACGTAACGTGGCCTTATAATGCCATGCGGTCAACGACTAATCTACTAATCATTTCATTCACCTCCTCCCCAGACAATCAAATCACAGAATATGCCAATCAGGTCTGTCAGTGCAGCTCCCTGCAGCAGGAGGCCTTCATTTAGGTGTCAGGTGCATTTTATTTCATTTGGACGGTTGGGGTGGGGGAGGGGTCATTCAAAGATGCCATGTGTACACAACTTACCGTTGCCCGGAAAACGGCGTGAGGACACGCGATCAGTTACCGTGGAGACTGACAACAACAACATACAAAAATCATCAGGGTAATAGAGAAAATATATGCGAGAAAGTAATGATGAAACCAAAGCAAAAACAAAAAAACAAAAACAGAAAAAAATGAGAAATAACTCCACTATAGCGAAGACCAACGGATGTAATGACAGTCGACCGGTGTGTTTTTCTCAGGGCAGATAATTTGGTAATCAAGGAGGCAGGTAACAGATATGGAGCTGATATTCATTTGCTGTAAGTGTGAAAATATTGGTGCAATTTTTAATAATACAAAGTCCAACATTTGATTTTGTTTAAATACCAGAAGTATTTATTAATTCAACACAATATGAAGGAACCGCTGGAGGCTTTATGGGGTGGATAGATTCTAATTAGAGATTGTGATTTGCATTCTGACAGATGTGATTTTATCAGAACAAAGTGTCCTGTAAATTAAGTAAAGTTTGGTAAATTTTGGTCAAAGTTAACTACTCAGGCACATGAGGCATGGCTGTCGTGTTATGCAGTAGATTAGTGTGTGTTTGTGTGTGTATCCATTTGTGGGCGTCATCGTTTTGACCAGTGGACTAGACCAGGCTAGTATTCTGCTTTAGTTAGTCAAAAATATTAAACGCATGGAGTCTTTCTGAATGCATTTTTAAATCTCCGGCCGATATTCTGCTGATCTCAAGTTTTATGTTCACCTAAAATCCTTATTGTAAATATTTCATAGGCCATCAAAACACACAGTAACTCTTGTGTAATGGTGCAAATGCAATTATATTTAGAACGAGGGCACCATTCTGTCAAAACGTATTATCCATACAATCTCTAAAACATCAAACATTCTCACTCTGCAATGCTTATGCTAGCTTCCTGTGCACAGAGATGTGGGGCAGGGGTGGACATCACAGGACATATGCAGGTGCACATGAGACAAACCGGGACAGGAGGACAGACAGACAGACTGGCAAGGTGAATAATAATGGAGAGAGATGGAAAAAACAGAAAAGGTTTTGAGAGCTACAGTTTCTAGTGTATTGTATTCTCTTCACCTCATTCTCTCTTGGCCCTCCGTGTTTATATATAATTTTTATTCTCCAGCACACCCACACACAGAAAGAAGAGTGCAAGACAATCCATGCAAAAAGAGCTTCAGTAGCAAGTAAATCAAAATATTAAAAATAACAAGCAGACTAGAGCAAATGGCAAAAGCAATTGTATTTGTATTTTTCACTCCAATGGCCATTTGCAAGTAATCCTGGAGCTCATGCTGACAAAATGAAAGTCACAATAATATGCACTTCCATGAGATTTGGTGTCATTTTTACAGAAGTGATTGAGGCAAGCATGTGTGTAAAAAACATTGTCATCCATTTTGCATTTGTGAAGTTATCAGCGTCCCACTTGACTTTGAGAGCGTCTTCATAAACACCACACTTCTCACGGCAGTCTCATTCCTTAAAACCTGACAAATTACCTTCCATGCATCTCCCAGAACATCACACATTGCGAACTACAACCCAGATGAACTGTGTTAGATTGAGGGAAGTCAACATCCCAACTCAAGCTCTGTCCATGCAACATACAGTAGCCTCTTACCGTCGCCATCTAGAGGTAGCGAAAAGAGGCTGGCTGTCCACACAACCGTAAACAAAAATGGCCACTCGTTGCAATGATAGAAGTGATGACAGTAAAGGTGATGGGGGAGAAGGGGGAGCAAGAGAGCAACACAAACTGAAAATGTCCTACATGCTGAGACAGAAGCGGTTCAAGAGTCAGCTGCAAGGTCCCACTGGCCATGCCATTTGTGTAGCCCCGAACCCAGCATGCTTCGCAAACCCACATTGCGACAAGATCAAAGTGCAACAAACGAACAGCCCAGGACAACCACATTGGAACAACATTGGCATGAACATCGACGGAAAGTGCCAATCTGTAAGAGTCGTCTGTGTGCGACACCATTGCACCATGCCAGACTGAAGCCAAAGTGGGTTATAGATCAACATACAGTAACAGCCATCCAGGTCACACACAAAAACAAACTCTAGGTGTCAAACCCACCGTGACAAGCCCTTTTTTTATTGTCGGACATAAGGGGAATACAGGAATGTGTTTTTTTACAAATGGGGGCCCCGGGGTTGTCAATTACCTCAATTTTACGTCCCTCCACCAGCGTGCCATGGAGCTTCTCCCTGGCCCTCTCTGCATCTGCACTCGTCTCAAACGTCACAAAGCCGAAGCCCTGCGAATGTGAGGAGAAAATGGAAACAGAAAAGGGGATTGGATTGAAAAGCTGCTGCTGAGCTCAATTCACAATGTGCGGTTTCTCCCTCCTACCTTGGATCCCCGCTCGTTGAAAATGATCTCAACGTCAAGGATTTTTCCAAATTGCTGAAAAACAAGAGAGGAAAATGAGAATCTGCAGGAGGAGGAGCCGTGCGGTGCTTTTTGCCACGGGGTGTCAGCACTGTTCAAGCATGAGCAGCTGGCACGTGGCCAACGCTGCTAGTCTTTTCTTCCACCATATCTTGCTTGCCTCTGTTCTTTTCTCTGCACCACACTTAAAAAAACATAGCTTATGTAACAGTCCCGCATTACACCAAATCCTCACACCTTACTACCTCCCATTGCCAGCCTCTTGTTTTAGTGAGACCCTCCACTACAGTTCTGCTAAATTTAGACTAACAAGCATTACATTATTGAGCAATGACACCAGAATAAGGCTTTGGTAAAGGATTAAACTATTACTATACTGCACGGCTTTTAAAACACATACACGCACATACAAATCAGACATGCCGTACACCGAGAAACTTTTCAGGCAATTATGTCTAAAATATGATCATCTATAGGTATTTTTAAGACGAAAAACCATTAGAGATGTTTTTCCACAAGTTTAGGATTCAAGTATTGCACGTGAGAACATTTGCATTTAAATTAGCATGTTTTTAATTATCGGATAAATTAATGATTTGGATGTGAATCGCAGTGATTTTAGATTAAAATACTGTCATACAATTGCGATATACATACAACATATATACGGCCAACCACTACTGTACAACTAATTATACTCCTTAAATAAACTACAGATGTTTTACAGATTTCTATTTGTAAATCCTACTGTGCAGTTCTACAAAATTGAAACCACTGCAACTGGAACGTTAAATAGGATTCAACAAAGCCAGTCTGCTCTTGAACAGAGAGCCGACGAAGGTAATTAAAAATAAATTGTATGGTTTTCTGTAAAATGTGTAATGAGAATGATTACCACTAAAGGCAATCATGTCGCAGGCTGCACGCTTTAAGAACTAATCAATGATTTCAATTATTACATAATCATTTAAATTAATTTACAATTCATATACATTTTAAAGTGTGTGCATTCAAAGATTGTATGTTGCCATAAACAGATACTGATCTAAAAGTGTCAGAACTGCAGCATTTAAATCCACCCTTTCACAAAAATATTATAATAAAGAATGTTTTATCTTTTATATATAATAGTTTTTACACAAATATCATTTCTATAAAACGTGGAGTGTAATCATTGGTGTTGTGATTTCATTTTGATAATTGTACAGGCTTATTATGCTGGCATTACATTCTCAAGCCTTCCTTTGTAAAGTTGATTTCAAAGTCAAATCCATAAGAGAAAGAGCGGCACGTAGCCCATACAGACCCCGAACATCTGCCTCAGGTCGGGGTCCCGGAAGCGGAAGGGGATATTGGAGACGTGCAGGCGTTTGGGGGCCCCTTTAGCATCTGACTCATCTCCTCCGCTCCCTCCTCCACCACCTCCACCGCCGACCCCCGACTGGCCGTCAATCTGGGAAGACCCATCTGGCTGTTGGGCCGCGGACAGCAGAAAGGCAAAGGACAGAGGGAAACAAACCGAGCAAGTCACGAGTGTGGTAAATATTTGCAGGCTGGGATTTCGTCACAACAAGATTTTGACCCATTTGAATGAATTATGCATTGATAATAGCTGGGATACCTTGTTTTTTTTTTAGTATTCATAATTTCACAACTTTAACATGACAAACACGCACAGCAAAAACACAGCTACATACAACTTGTTAAACTCAAAAAAAGAGAACTACTTCCCATAACCCTCACCATCACCAGTTTAACATGAATAATCACCATCAGCCAATCAGCTCCCTGCTCTATGTGTTATATTGACTCAAAGGGTTCTGGGGAAATCATACATTGTTTTCGAATAATTATGAAAACCCCATGTGGCCTGACAAACTAAGTATTATTCATATAACGTTAAGGTTGGGTAACCCAGCTTTAACTTAAAATTGCTAGAAACAAAAACTACTTTATGCCCATAACAATTCAAAAATGAGCAGAAGAGAAAGTAAGATGTTTTGAACCAATACAGATTCAAAATATCTATAATAAAAGGTTTGGCTGAAAACCGATTGACCGACTGGATTGGGCTGTTCCGAGGTTTAAACTAAGGTACGACTTCTACATATTCAGTTACATTTGGTTGAGCTTGGGTTTACGATCTCCTGGGCCGCTATAAGATTGCATGATCTGAGCAGACCTCCACCATTTATGATTAAGTGTGCGCAGTAAGCATTTCAATACATTTTGTAGTTTTGCAGATTCTGGTCTTTCAAATTAGGTAAAACGTGTCTGGATTGGCGGAGGCAGATAAAGGCATCCAAAATCTTGCTTGCATTTGTTTTTATAACCGTAAACAAACAAAAAACATGGCTTTCTGCATAAAGAGTTAAAAACGTCTTCACACTCGCCAAAGATAATGGAGACTATAAATATTGAGTGCCACAATGTATCCATCAGTGAATAATAACGTGATTTATTACCAGTAATTATTGTGACAGTTCTAAGGATCACCGAATTGTATCGATGACAACCTTTGGCCTCACTTAGAGGAACTGTTAAATAAATCCTTAATTCAGCCTGGAGAGGTTTTTTTGCTTTACATGTTTCAGGTGCATTATATTTAATCGTCTGTTTGTTCAACCAGAGCTCGCAATGTTAAAATATAAAAAGCCTGTCCAGAAAATAGTAATTGCCTTAAGGCTTTAAAAACATTAATTAACCATAGCAAAAGATTAATTCAGAAACTGAATTGTGTTTTTTCTCCCCTTCATAAGCTCATTGTTAACCTTTTGTGAAAATGTCAGAATCTGCATTTACTTTATGAAAAAAGATCTTGAAAGCAGAAGCATTACCTTTGTAGAGCTCTGCGATGACTAACCGAAATACTTCAGTAAATTGCTGCTTTTGCCAGTTGGAGTGAAATGTAATCCCTGCAGCAGTGATTCTTAACCCGTGGTTCTGGATCCACAATGGGGAGGATTTTTGGTCATTAAAAAAATAAAGTGTCCATAGCTAATAAGTCAGTAACACTATCATTGTTTACATGTATTAACGTTGTATTCATTGCTTAGGAAAAAAATAATTTGAGAAACTATACATAATGGATATTTTATGCTAAATTCATTATTTGGGTCGCGGCTCGGCATATGCTGATGCCGGGTCCCGACACAGTCCAATTAAGAAGCGCTGCTCTCCAGTTTTCCTTCTTCCCTTTGAGCGATAGTGGCTGTATCTTGGGAGCAGAACCTCCATGTGTCTTTATTTACTGCATTATTGGCGTTTGCCCTCACAGTTCAGGCAGACCGTGGTGCAGAGGAAGTGACCGCTCTACTCACTTGGGCTCCGAGGCTGTTGGCGTTGGCGCTGTTGGCTGCTCCGCCGGCCTCCACGGGACCCTGCACTGCCCCCGCCGCGTACAGGCTGCCCCCGTAATCCAGCGTCAGGCCGTTCTGAGGGGGCGGCGGTGGGGGTGGAGGGAAAGCAGAGAAGGGGGGAGGCACCAGTCCCTCCTGACCACCAGCACTATCCTGAGAGCCCTGTTGGAGCATAAACAAGAAGAGCTCAGGTCCTGTGTATATTTAACCGGGCATCACCGCACTGCTCTGGGACCGCTCTCCCTCGTGCTGAAAGTCAAGCTTTGATATAGGATTTCCTGATCGCACTGTACATGTGTATAAGTCAATGTGGATACATCGACAAGACCCAGCCCCCAATCATTAAATATTCACTGCCGGCAGAAAACCATTTCAAGATTTATACGGCAACCAACAACCGCATATCCAATTCAAGCCTTTACGTTCATCAAGAGAAAAAGGATTGGACCATGAAGTGAGATTAGAAATGACTTCACTGGTGCTGTAACTAACAATTGTAAAAGATAATCCTTCGTTCTGCTGATTCTGATTCTGCTCATCAAAAAAAAAAAAAAAAAAATATATATATATATATATATATATATTTAAAAAAAGATTTTAGCATTTTGAGACATTTGCAAAACATTGATGAGGGCCTAAGAATAAACTGTAAATCTTTGGCAGCATGAGTCAAAATGAGAGCACCTATTTGAAAATTGACATTTTCTATTTATAGCTAGTATAAATGGGACGATATGCAAATAATGTACTGGACCCTCTGTGCAGTGGTTGTTTATCCTTTACAATAAATAAACAGAATATTTACAGCAGCGGTTTGCCATTTCAGGTCAGTTTCATCCATGTACTATGTTTTCTATAACAGTTAAGTCTCCACCGCCCAAACACACTGACGCCTCTGCGCACAGAGCACCTTTGACACACAAACACCCACACATCTCAACGCTCGCAGGGACCAACTGTTACTAAGACGCCGAGCGCAAGTATTCCACCATCATTATTACCCCCAGAAATGATTTATAAATGGAGCGTAGGAGAAACAATACAATTTAAGCTCCCACAAACAAATGGTGGAGCACGACTCAAGCAAAGGCACGCGTACATTCCTGGCTGCTGGCACCAGGGCACAACTACCCTAAATGGTAATGGAGAGCAGCAGGAGACAGCAGGGATGGAGAGGGAAAGGTGCTGACTGCTGCAAAAGATACGGCCATAACTAACTGATTAACTGACCAGTGATCTTTCGCTTGCGTTGAGGGACAACTAATTAATCTTTAAGCATTCTGCAAACAGTTACGTTCTTCAAATGATGACTTCCCATCATCACTTTCATATAATCGTTAGTAATAATTGAGAAAGGCTTAATGGTGTGCTGGCACTACAGGCACTCAGATCTAATGATTCACAAGGGAGGGCAATAGTCTTTTTTTTCTTTTTTTTTACCTGAAGAGTGTAACCTCTAAAGACTTGTGCTTACTAGACATCTGCTGAAGTGCACTGACATAATGTGTGAGAGTGACAGGGCGCAGCGATGCCCATCTGAGTTCACAATGGATCCCTGTCCCTTTGGGAGTGCCAAAAGTGTGGGAGGAGAGCTCCAGAGTATGTGAGCGTGCCATCTGTCTGCCAGCTTTTGACCTTTCCCAACGTCACACCTGCGACACCGAGTGGCCAGGTCCCTCATCCCAAAGGCAAAAGGTGCGCGGCTGACATGGATCTTGTTCATATGACACAGTAGCTTACAGATAACACACGGGGAACTTTGTCCTGCGCTGACTGCATGCAAACCGCAGTATGAGAACAACCTCCCCCTGCGGGGAAAAAAGACAATTCTTAGGAATTGTCACTACTTCTCATTCAACTGGGAATGCTGTGAAATAAAGGGATTCCTTGAACTATTTGGTGAGTGTGTAAGCAATAACATCTGATCAAAAACATTATGAATCCTCATCAGTATCCACGGTTTTAGTCATTTTCAAGCTACCATTTTAAACCACAATGCTTATTTTTAATGCTCTTTTTGGACCAACTAACCACTAACACAATAGTATTATGGGGACACAATATTAACCAAGATCTTTTGAGATTTTTTTTTGATATTTTATAATGAAGTAAAACGTCACATTCTGTCCTGTACATTTATTTAGAGTTGATTCATACTAAAACTAGTATTAAAATAAGATACCAGATTGATTAATTTAGGACTTTTGATGCGTTTGACAACCCTACATAAGCCATCATTTAGGCAATAAAACAATGTCATGAATACTCAGTTAATCAGTTGTGAAAACAGTTCACAAAACATATGCAAGCCCATGTAAAAAAAAGTCCCCCCTACACTTATCTAATATACATAAAGACTCTTTGCCAGGGCTCTTGTGGATTTCACTTTGCCTGGTTGTTGTGATATCCAACAGAGTAGAGCGTTTTGAGTCGGTGTTGCCTGGCACCACACAGCGAGTCCCCTCTTTCACGTCGTCCACGGTTGAATCTCACACTGCGCTCCTGCCAGGTAAAAAGCTCCAAATGCACCTTGTCCTCAGAGAGCACAGCATTCCCCATCTTCTGTGGCCTCATCCCATCACATCCCATCACTGCAACCACTCACTCACACAATTACTGACCAGACTTCAAGATGAACTTTGTGTTATAAGCAGACAACTGTCGCCTTTTCAAAGCCCTGCGGCTGTAGGAACCACTTCCAATCTCGCCCGTAAGACACTAAACAAGATTATGCTGTGAGGAGAAAAGATGTAGATATACTCTACAGTCGCTGCATGCAATCGCTAGCAAAGGTTGATAATAGAAGGGTGGAGCTGCTGTCTATATGTGTGTACACTTGTCTTTTAAAACGGCATGAGCAAAATAGATCCCCACTTTCTCTGCAGTGGAGGTGAAATGGATAGTGGGTGGAGGGAGTCAAGGTAGGTAATCGCTAACCCAGATGACAAACAGCCACAGTCTCTGTCAAGAGAGAGAAAACTGATCTCTCTGCTGGGGCGACTTGGGAAATGAGAAAAAAAAACAATGTTATTAAGGCAAGGCACATTTTTTGTATAGCAAAATTAATGCGCAATGCACCTCAAAGTGCTTTACAAAGCAAATGGCTCATAAACTAGTGGAAATAAATACAGTACAGTAGTATTTTAAAAAGAAAAACAGGAGTTTTAACCTGGAATTGTCAGAGTAGAAGGCTGTCTCATATTTTCAGAAAGTTGCAAAAATCTGAACTGCTGCCTGTTCATTTCTGACTCTGGAGGAACATCGAGACTGGCCGAGCTGGTGCCAAGAGTTGATTCATATGGCACTAATGTCACAGATTCAATTCAATTTAATTTATTCTTGTATAGCGCTAAATCACAACCGTTTACTTCGCCAACACAGATCAGTGAACGAAACAGATCAAACAAGAAATGCAAAGATAGAAAACATTGGTTTTGGTCCATAAGGGGCAGAGGACCAATGTTCATAAATGTTGTTTAATGTTGAGTCAGTGTACTTTGGTGCTAGGCCATGCCAAAACTTGTACACAAGCAGAGCTGCTTTAAAGTCCATTCTACTCATTTGGAGAGCCTTCTGGTGACAAATGCACAAATAAGAACATCAAAGTCTGGTATTAGGATATAAGCTTCTGATTATGGCAATATACTTTAGATAGGAAAATGCTGCTGATGTTACAAAATTTTATGTGGCTGTTAAATTTTCTAAGTCTGAATTCATTATTACTCTTGGACCAAAGATAATATTTCAGATTGTCAAATACACAAGAACTGGCCTAATGGCAGAATGTAGAGATTGAACAGAAGAGGTCCCAGGATCAACCCCTGTAGCACTCCACAGGCTATATGTTAGCATTGGCTAATTCTTCTTCTGGGTCCACCCCCATCGGCCCGGGGTGGTATTGCAAGCATGTCAGCGCACGTCATTTTGGCCACTTTTGAGCCGGGACCCGCCCACACTGCCTAATATACTGGGACAGCACTAGACACCCACTATGATGCTTTTTACACAATGACCATGATATCCTTATGTAGAGACAGGCAGGATTAAGACTGACAGTGTTCATGGTCAATGTCATTTGTAATTTTATATTCCTTTACACCAAATATGTGCTACCAATTTTCTATGAATAATTACCACATGTATTATAGTCGGACCCACTACATGCATGTTACAATCAAAGCTAAACTGTGCTCATTTTGATCAGAATAATCCACCAAAAAATATATATTCATATAAAATTAAGTAAATATACAAAAGGACCACAAATCCAAACGATGAGCTATAAACAGACCTTCCTCAGGATTTCTAGTTTTCCTTTCCTACTCTTTAAATTAATTCTACCACAACATGAAAAAATATCTTAATTGTTTACTTGCGCAATAAAGTATTCACACAACCAAAATTTACCACTAAAAATATATATAGAGAAATAACCATTTAAAATCTGGCATGGTCAAGAAAAATAAATCCGCACCACAGAAAACCCCACAACGTTCGACCTCTAGTTTACACACTGGTACAGACGAGAAGAGCAGAAGAATGGACTACCCCGGCTGTTACAGCTCCCACTGCCAGCCTGAAATAGAAGAGGGAACGCAGGCCAAAAACAACCTTTTATTTGTGTTCAACGATTGGCCTTTTCAGTACAGATACGTTAATACTGTGACTCAACAGACGAAACGTGACCACCGCTCTTAAAAGAAATTGTGCATGCTTTTACCTTCCCTGATAGCTTTCACTCGTTTCCAAACGGCTTGCGGCCTTAGTGATTTGATGAAATAGAAAACTAGAGAATAGCGCATAAGGCATAAATGTGTTGCAGGAGGATGGTCGAACAACTGAAAGGAGAAGCCCTGTAGACAAATTGTAAGCAGTACATTAGTGTCAGCACTCAGGTCTGTGTACATTAACTTGCCAATGCGTTTCCATCTTGTATGTTTGTGCACGCATACTCCTGGTGTTAAGGCGTTATTCTTGTGTTGGCTAGGCAAAAGCCAGTGACTCAGAGTGGTAGCTGTAGCTAGCTTACTTTCGGGTCACTTAACAGCAGCAAGTGCGGCTGAGGAGGCATGTTATAAAATGTGCTCGTCTGCAGCAATCTCACTATGTGATACGGGAGACAAGGAGGAGGATGGCTAAGAGCTAACTAGGGCAACGCTGGGTCATTTCACATGAATAATGACATTTCAGGATCTTACTTTGGCGAGCCCGGAGCCATTAGACTATAACCTCATTCAACAAAGTTGATGATGGACAATGGTATTCGCACTGTGAGCAGTCGTACATATTTCGACTTTACAAAAATATGAACTGGGTTGGTTCCGTTTGGGGGTTTGGAGTCTGTGCATTGTATTATCTAAGCAAGAAACAGCTGGAGAAGCATTTGCAGCGTGTGTGGCATAGTGATGAGGCAGGAGACACCCTCGTGTTAAATTATTCCATCCTACATCAAGCCCTGCCTCACCATCCTCCTCCCCCTCATGCGGCTCTTCTCCCGTCTTTCCTCTATGCGCTCTCTCCCTTTTCCTCCCACTCTCCCCTTCTCTGCGCTGCTTCTTTACGCTTCATAAAATCCAGACGGGACCCTTGCATATGTCCCGCCCCCATAAACGCCAATCATTTTATGGGCTTCATAGCAACAGTACGGTAACGCATCTCATATGCTCCTCCCTCCCACATACAGCACACTCCTTATAGAGTAACACAAATGCTTGTCAAAACCAATCCCCCCACAGCTGTTCTCCATGTAGGGCTTCAATCACGTATGACCCCTTCCACTCCCCCGTACCGTGCATGTTACCCCCGGTGACTCCTTTTCCTGCTGCCTGTTTACACAAGGCGTGTATGCATGTGCAGGCCAGCAGCACACGCGACATCACTGTCACCCCTGCTATCCATCAAATGACTGTATTAATAAAGTTTCTCCTTAGATTCACTGTGGAATTAACTAAAGGCAAACTCTCAACAAAAGCCTGATGAGATGACCTGTCCCCATAATTGCTCATTAAAAGATGTATGCAAACACGTGTGCAGCTGAGCACACAGACACAGAGCCATATGTTTACCCAACATTCAGCGCACCTTTTAGCCACGATCATGAATCGAGTCAGTCTAGTTCTGCGGCTCTCCAGTTCATTATTTGGAGGTCCATTGTGACTTGGAAATGTACACAAAGCTGGTATACGACGCTGCTGTCACACTCGATATGCATACAAATGCTTTAGCATCTCAGCAGGCGGGGGGCCTGCTCCATTTCATAACCATGCTTCTAACAGGAGGAGCACTCGCAAGGTGTTTACCCTACGGGGCTCTCCCATAGACGTTTCCCTCAAACTGTCTAACAATCTGCACAAATGAGTGACTCATGCATGTTGCTACGGCAACACAGCTCTTTGGGATCATCTAACAACCATTATTGTTAACCCTGCAACCAATCAATAACATGATCAGAGGGGGAGGACAATCTGTAAGGCAGAAGGAGGGAGGTGCAGTGTGAGGGGGGTTGCCTCTCACGGCCTGGATACTTATGAAAGTGTGCCGGTGTGTAAAGTTTCGCAGCAGGTATACGGCTCTCCCTTGCCTGGGGGCACATGCTTAGGTGGAGTCTGAGAAAATATGTTGCTGTTTTTTTTCATAATATCCTACTTGGAGCAGAAGTAGTCAGAATAAGCCCTGTAGTGCTGCTGTTGGGATAATGAAGACGCAGTAGGTTTCTCTGTACAGCTGACTATGCACTCAAATATATGCACAGTGTGAAATTGCGTCACACTGAAGTTGCTCTCGGCAGCTGACCTGTGATATTGCCTGATTGCAGACAGCGCAGTTGCGTTGATCTCACGTTCATACATAATTTGGGTTGCCGTTTGCTGGGAGATGAATGGGGGCGTCCCATCACCTGTACATTCATCTCAAATCTCTTGCTCCCATTCTGTATCCACTGACCAAAACCCCCTCCCCCTTTCTTTCAGGGGCTCTTAAAGGAAAACATTGAGATAACAGCTGTCAGGGCCCCAGGGAGAGTGTGAGAAGGGAAAAAAAAAAGAGGTCAAACCGTAAAGAGCAGGAATTCAAGGTGCAACAAAAAGAGCCTGACTCAGTCTAAATGAAATCTAATGACACAAACATGACACTTCATGCACTAACTTTGCAGCCCACTGTGCTCTCAAGCAGTGTGTGTTTGTGAAATGTGTGACACAAAAATTACAGTGAGGATGCGTGAGAAGAAAGATGCAGAAGTCAGTAAAAAAAAAAAAAAAAAAAAAAAAAATTTTGCTGCCGTTCTAAGGACACCTGTCTTCTGCTCACTGACTTGCAGCAATGTACAGAGACAGCTGCTGGGGTAATAAAGACTTTTGACTTAGTCCTCCTCCCCCCTCAGCGGCTGGGCTTCCACTTTTTGCCTCCAACGAGTTTCGAGCAGAGACTGCACACACCAATCCGCCACATCCAGAAAAACACTTTGCACTGTACGTTCACATAGACTCTTCTGAGCATACATAATACATGGCACAGCTCTTTCTGGCAGCGCCAGCTCCAATGTTCACATTGCATGCACTAGTAGCTCAGAGCAGAGGAGCAGATGCTACAATAACAACATGTTCAAAATGCAGTGGCTGATTTTCAGAAACTCTCTCGTAGCGTCTTATCTCTCATCACATCTTTGTTATAACAGTTCTTTCTCTTGATGTGAATCTCACAGAAACTAACAGTGAAAAATGCCCTGAGTGGACCACTCTGCTAAAGGGGTCAAGTAGAGTCCTCATCTGTTAGTAGTTAATTAACATTTCATGCTCAGTGACAGCGCTGGGCTCTCTGATGCCGCTTCATTTACAGTGAGAGTTGTGACGCACACAGACACACACAACTGACAATGTGAAAGAGAAGCGTGCTAACACTCACCGACAACACGGAAGGATAGTACAGTCCCATCATCGTATTCTGTGCAACAACTCAAAGTGTGTGCTCTCCGCTCTCCTCCTCCTCTCTCTCCCTCTCTCCCGTCGAGTCTGTGTCACCTCACCAGCTCCGCTCTCTTCTGTCTGTCTCCCAGATTCAAAATCTCCCTCTCTCTGCCCCCGCTCACTCGCTCACTTGGTCTACCCTCCTCCTGCGGCCCCTGTCACTCGCTCTCTTTACGGTGTCTCCCACTCAATAGCTCTGGCTTCTCCTGCACTGCTCCGGTGCGGCTGTGCCCTTGCTGCTTGCTCATCTCTGCTGCCTGAGCTCCACTCCTCCCACTGCTCTCTCACACCTGCAGACTGTCCCCTCCCCTCGGCCTCGCTCGTGTCGCAGTCCCTCTCTCTAAATCCTGGAGCTACTTCTCCATGTAGGTGAATTAACTGGGGCTGCAAGCCACTGGGAGACTATGAAAAGCCATCATTTACTGCATTACATAAACAATCTTAAAGAAAATTGTACAAACGGGTAGATAATTTGTTATATCAGACTGATTACATAATGCACAAAGGAAACAATCCACAGCAAGAAATCTGAAAGAGCAACATGCACCAGCTTAATGTGCCTTCACTCACAACAGCCTAATGGGGGCAGCAAGCAACAAAGTCTTAACAGCTGCAGAACAAAATGTATCAAGCATTTCCCCTATATTTGCAGGAAACACAGTCCAGCTCCCTCACCGTGCCCCAGTGTTATCATTCATATTCAGTGTCCCATAAATCTATTTCGCTTGTGGCTACACAATTTGCATTCTGCGCAGGAATGGGGGGAAAATGACTTGTAATATATACAATTACATGAATAGCAACTCAGAGAGGTAATTACTGAATGCAAATTTGCCGAAAAGCCATTTGCGCAAAAAAAAAAAAAAAAAAAAAAAAAAAAAAAAATCACTTTAGCCAGGAGAAATAAAACAAAATGTGATATAAAATATGTAAGGATTAGAGCTACATACATTGGGGGATTAATAGGCTTCTTTCAGCGCAGCCTCATCTTGATTTTAAAAAGATTAAAGGCCGTACATTTAAATGAGCCTTTTAAAACCTAAGAAACCTTACCGTGTAGAAACAATGAAGGCCAGTATTTTCAAAAGGACATAATGTTTAAACTTATTTATTTGGCAAGCAATTCAATTAACCAGTTAAATACAGCGATAGATGAGATTTTCCCACTCGCTGTGTTGACCAATTAAACCCATTTGAAATCCATTCTCTCTGGTTGCGCATAAAACCATTAGGAAACATTAAGACACCACTTGCCAGAGATTTGACAGATAGCTTATTAGTGTTTCTCAGTTTGAAAAGTGTCGGTACCGTGTTCACACATCCACTCCATGCTGCTCTCTGGGCTCTTCCTTTGATCACATCATTCTCACACGGTTGTTGACAGTTTAGCGCCTCTGTGCTATGGGAGCCTGCACTGCCCAGTATTGTCTTCCCATTCTCTTCTCCCCCTCCTCTCCGATGGTGTGATGCGGCAGACCTCGACTTATATTTTTAACATAAACATGCGCAGCCTTTATGATTATTACCCCAATTTTATTATGAAGGAAGTGGTTGAGCGCATCCTCTTTCCTCGCAGAGAAATGAGCAGTGGCTAATTGGCTCAAAGGCTAAAAGTGCGCAAAAAAAAAAAAACAAGATTGGGGGTTGGGGTGTACGATGTTGCGCTGATAAACAGCCAGGGGTGGTTGGGCATCGCTGACACAGAGATGCGAAAGAAGGGATTATGGAGAGAGCAGGAGAGGATGAGTGGATGAACGTAGGATGATCTAAGGATTACCCGCACCAGAAAGAGCAGCCTATTAGCACAATCAACCTAATACATACCGGCGAAAACAGATGCTGGGATTTTAAATGAGAATTGTACCGCACAATGTACACACAATGGTTTGCTATTCTGTCAAGTTCAAGCACTATTTTCAAGGTATGCAGTGTCCTTACCTGACTGTGAGTAGGATATCCATGATAGCCCAACGTCAAAGGATCATTGTTCTGTAGAAGAAAAAACAAAGTTAAATAAACACAAGTCGTTTTATGGAAAGAAAACTCTTAAGCCTGATTGGCCAGATTTGAGATTCTGATGGGGGTCTACTACAGGCTTGTTGCCATGGATGCAATTTCTTTGCTTGGACTGTGAATTAATGTAACACAGCAGTATTTTGTTTTTCAATTATGGATATGTATACTGCCAAAAACAGAATTCTACATTGGAACCATTTTTTCTTAAAGGCTGCAAATAAACAACGGGTTGATGTGCTAGTGAGCAATTAAGACATTTTCTGAGGTTTTTACATTCTGCCTTGACTGATATTGATTGGAATCTACTTATTTTAAAAAGAGGAGGACTGGATCAAAGTTAAGAAAGTAACATTTTGCTGACCAGAATTTACACATTTTCAAAATCTAGCTTTAAAATGAGGACTGCCATGGAAGCATATCAGCTGGATGGGAAGTTAAGATCAATAGACATTTCAAAAACCTAAAATATTGATCCATATCTTATTAATGCCACTTGTGCCACAAGGGTTATTCAAGGCATGGAAGGAGGAGATATTTTTGCTGAATTCTGATGTAGCCCGAGTTTTGCAGCTATGGTCCTATGTATTCCGATAGAGACATGAAGCGGAGTTCGATGGGGAGAGGACACGTGATCAGGAGGTGGAAAGATGCGGAGGAATGGCAGGTGTCACCACTGCACAAATGGGTCAGGGGGGTGTCAGTAAGTGCATGAAGTCATAGGCCTTCATGAAATCCCTTCACATTCCTTTCACTCCTCTGAAGCTATGACCAATGGATAAAATATGTGGTGTAATTGAGGGCACAGAGGATGAAGAGATTGTCATTTTGGTTGTTACCAGAACATTTTAGCAAACTAGCAATTGCTAGTAACACTGTGCTTAAGCGTTATGCTAAGGTGTTTATCTTCTTTAAAAGAAATAAGTTTGTCACAGCAATTACAATGGGCTTTGATATAGAGCAAACAGATTTGCCCGTCTCTGGCTTCATATCACTAGATTAGAACACAACTGGACTCCTCCCCCTTCTCTACGCCCCCCTTCCCATATTCCTTTCATCTGGAACCAATGTCCCACGTCTACACTGTCCCCGGGGGGAACACTTTGCTCTGTGCGCTTCACAGCTTGACTTCGCATGATTAATACTGTAGCCATCTCACTGGCAACCCCATGGGGCAATTTCACTAAAAACTAAGCACAAGGTTCCAAAATGTGAGCAGTTTGATCATAAGAAAAAGTGTCATCTTGGTTGAAAAAAAAAAAATCAGTTTTTGCAAGTGTATCTCTGGGCCAAAAATGTACTTAGTGCGCTGGCTTTGAGAGGTAGAAGCACTAAATAATGAATCGCCTCTTAGAGGGTTGAATAACATGAATAAAGTATAAAGCGGATTTTACAGCTAGACCAAACTAAATGTACTTCACTTTAAGTATGGAGCTACACTTTTAAAAGCAGAGCAGCTATAGCTAAATAAATTGGAAAAGACAAAAAGGAACAAGGTAGGAGATGAATGCGGTCATGAGGAAAATGGAGGTATGGGACGACAAACTCACACAAGGCTCTCCACCCCAGATGTTGGAAATGTAAAAGTGTCGGCATGGAAAGAAGCAATGGCACTAAAGACAATGACTCATGCATGAGCAGAGTCATGTGTTTCATTTCCTTAAGGACACGCAGGAATGAGAGGAGTCTGTAACCGCTCACTTAATGCAGTTATCCAACTTACAAGTAACAGCCCAAACATTCAGCATCTTTGACGACTTAATCATGATTTAACCTTTTACATTTGCTCGTGTGAGCGACAACTCGCAGACTGCAAACAATTGTTGTGCCGAGCGTTTCGTTTTGTAAAGTGGCGATGGTTAGAATAAGAGAAGTGCAAAGAAACAGGGTGAGCAATAAGGAGAAATGAACAAAATTACTTTAAGACAACAGATGGAGGGGGGGGGGGGGCGCAGAAGAGCAGGAGGGGGGAAAACAATCAAAAGATGTATGGCTGCAAACAAGCATTTACATCATTGATTCATCTGCTGGAAGTGTTACTTCAACAGCACATTAAAGACTTGCAGAATATTTTCAGATTAACAAAGGATGAGCACTACGGTGGCTGCGACTGTTCAGCTGTTATTATTGTAGCTCGATTCTGAGCCACTTCAATGATCCTGCTCTCCAAAAACTACAGGTAGAGCTTAAAATAGATTGTTTGGTGTCTGAGTTGTATCTAATTTGGTCACAAGGCTCACGTCTATTCCGATCATGCCTTGGGACAGCCTTTCATCTGAGGAGATGAGGAAGAACATTGGCGGCTGTGCAGGTCCACACTGCAGAGGAGGCTCCTCCGCACTCAGGAGGACGTGAAGTCATTTTATCCATGGACCACTTATGTGTTAAAGCCTCAGAACAGAAAGCAGCCGTCCGCCTTTATTTTCCCTCTCCATCTCACTTCCTTTTCACTTTCACAGTAAACCTACACATGCGGCTGCACACGGCTGTGGGTAAAGGAAATGCTGGTACATTTCTTCATGGGTCATACTTTATAGAATTGAAAATGTTCAAAGCAATAAGCCTAAGCACACAGTACAGCACGGGCAAAGATTTGTCATGATTTGTCAGTATACATTTACTATGAAACATTCTTTGTAGTAATTATGCTGTCATATTCTCAAACATTTAAATTATTAATACCCTAATGTAGTGACAGAAAATCTACTGCCTGAGAGACAAAAGACTTAAGTGAAATTGATCTGGAGAATAGTGATGCATTAAGCATGCTTCAAAGCAGAACCATGAGTCAATGTTCAGTCTACATGAACAGAGCAGAGACAGCCATTTATCACAAAAACGGGCATCCAAAAACTACATAAATATTCTCCGCATGCAGCAAGTCTACATTTTTCTTGCTGACGTTTTCATTCTATTTCAGCACAACCGAGATGAAAATACAGAGTGGTGATCCACCTACATTCATGTCCCAGTCCAGTCATTTGTCCTCGCACTCGTCACCTCAGGCAAGACCTTATTAGGTTAGAGAATGCTCCGGTTCTTAGTAACAACACGGGCCATACAAAAACATGCAGGAGATTGGGGATGAAATTATGAAGAGTTAAATCAAATTATTCAAATACAATAACAGAAAAAAGCATAATATTCTATTGCCTCGCCTGTTCAATTCATTTTTATATTTCCGTATAACCATGTGAAACTGTAGCACACTAAAACGCATGCAACCAATTAATCCACTTGTTTCACACACTGCACTGAATGTAGCAAACAGATTATGCAACTACGTTTCACATTTTATTTCCCGTATTTGATATGAACTACAAGATAATCTTTTAAGGACGTTTTGTGGGAGGTAAAAAAAAAGCTAAGGTTATAAATTACACAATCAATGGCAATAATTGATAGCTGCTACCCAGAGATGCTGGAGCAGATAACCTCCTCTAACCATTTCCAAAAAAAAAAAAACAGATGTGGTACTTTGTCATGAATCACAGGACACCCCTTGTGATAATCTGATAATGACCGTGAATGCTTTGTGGCACCGCAAGGTTTAATCTCAGATACCATTGCACACTAGTGGAAGTATACAGGGCATAGGCTGAACATGTGATGTAGAAGGAGCAGTTCCTTCACTGTTGGATGCCTTCTAGTTTATTTGGGTGCGTTAGCAGAGCCTTCAGTCAAGCACAGCCCCACTGCAGTGCTCATTCCTACATGCTTTACTGCTCTGCCTCAACTTCGCTGATGTGCCTTGACAGAGACGGTCTACCCCCGCACTGCGATGACATCACGGCTCAGGCACTAATGAGAAAAACAGCAGTGTCAATGGCCAAGTGGGAAACATCCCATTATTGAACAGAGTGCTTCAAATGGATTACTCTGCGCTAGTGCCACACCCCACAGTATTGATACGTTCGCAGTAGAGGGATCCGCTTCTGCAGTGTCAGCAAAAACGTATAAGAAGTAATGAAGTGAATGCAATCGCTTCATCAAGTTAAACGAAGGTTCGGTGCTGGCCGGCGTATGGGAGATATATGTGATTAGTAAAACCTCAAGATTGAGAGTTTTATGCCTTGACCAATAGCAGAATGTGACGCCAAAGCTTTCAAATGAGCTGGAGTCGATTAAAGAAATTCTTGGTCCAGTTCACCCAATATAACAGAAGTGTCCCTACAACTTATCTGGTGGTACATACCATACATATTACATCTAAAGCACTAGAAATAATGCATGTAAATGTAAAAAAAACCAAGAACTTTCCTTGACAACTAAATAAAATACCAATTCTTCAGCCAATTTGCTCCACACAACCCAATTTTGACCATTCCCTACAAATGTACATAAAATGTAAATATAGTAAATACATATTTCAGTAGTTTCTGATACGATACCTATTCAATAACAAAAAATAAATGATTTGGTTGGTGATAACACCATCAGGCATGTTGTATTCCTGATATGGAGGAGCTGCAATCGTAAAATGTTCTGCAAAAAATATTCTGGTAAACATGGGGGAATTAGAGTGTTGAGTTATATACCGATTCTCCAAAAACGGCTGTCATAATTAAATCGAACACTTGATTTTTAATCCTCAACACAATATGGAATAATCCTCACCTCCTTGCTCAATATTTATTCTGAATTCTACTACTGAAGCAGGGGAACACCATTTCTTTGTCAACAGAAAGTCCTGTTTGAAAGGTCCAATTATCAGGAGGATCTCAACTAAACCCGTCAGCCGTATTACAAAATATGCCTAAATAATATGCAGCTGTGCCAATAAATAAGGATTCGACAAATGGTCAATAGTCAGATGTCACATAAACAGCATGTGGGCTTTAGAGTGTTGGATGATTTCATGGTGAACTTTGTCGCAGTCATGTGTGTTGCATAAATCCTCTGCCTTAGATAAGGATCTCAGATCAGTGTGGATAGAATGCCCCCTCCAGTTTGAGATGTGATCCCATTAGCTGGAAACAAAGCCTCTTTACTGCCAGTGATAGGCCAAATCTGGTTCTGCCGCAAACCCAGTGAGTGGGGAGAAAGGGGGGGGGGGGTCTCTCCCACTCTCATTTCCGGACTGTCCAGCCAGCTTACGTTCAATACATTTTAGAGGCTGAAGCTATTGATCGGCATTTCACTGTGACACACAAACGCACTCATCCAGTGCGTGTGTTTAAAAGTGCATTACACTCCCTGCCTGCCTGTCAGCACACACACACCAACAGCATGGCCACGTAAACCCCACTCGTTTAGGTTTCCAACAGGAGCAAATGGCCCACTCCACCTCCATTATGGGCACTTTCAACAGCAAAGAAATAGCTTGAGTACTTCAGTGGAGCCTCTCATCCTCCATTATATATTACCATGTGTATACTGCCCAGCAGTCTTGGTGAATTTAATGAACCAGAGTAAAAAACATATGCAAGTGTTAATTAAAACTGTCCAGAAAATCAATATAATCGCTATTAGTGGGTTGGAGATTGATGACTTGCTACAAACAGAACAAATCTTTGTTCCTGCCAAAAGCCAGCTGGGTTCCAGAGATCAAACATTGGGGTACAATACACTTATTGCACTACAGTGTAATTTCAGTATTTTTGCATGACTTAGCTCCACAAGGATTTCCTTCTCACCTGAGGTGAAAGATTAGCTCTGAGGACTCAGGATGAATAAGAAAAGGCCACTCAGTCATTTCCATGTCCCTCTCTGAACTGATAGACTTGCACATTTCAGATGTGACTGCATAAATGTTATGAGCATTTTAAACAGGATTGCCCCACCAAGAGGTCTGGAATGTACCCTGAACATGGGGCTACATTTTATTTAGGGGAGAGAATTTATTTTTCAGCAAATATTAGAGACTAATTTTGTAAACAAAGATTCTGTTAGATACCCAGGAGCATGTACATGGGGGGGCTATAACATGTGGCAACAAACAACACAAATAGAACATTCATGAATGATTTACAAAGAATCACATTATGTCAAGCAATAGCCATTAGTGTCACAAACCAGAGACTATCAGTGCTACGTGGTTCAGAAGGAGCTCACCTGGCCGACATCTCCCAGACCCCCAGTGCCATCCATCCGCGGGCGCTTGCACTCTGCTCCAGACACGGTGTCCAGCAGAGCAGCGGCCGTCTGCCCGTCCGGCTCCGGGTCTCCTCGCTTCATTCCCCGCACAGCCGCAGGAGGAACACCGGGGTTTTGGTGCACACCTGCCAGGGGGTCCATCTCTCTCTCTCGGTCCAACAGAGCCCGAGAAACAGGCAGCATGATGGAGGCTACGTCGGTCGACATCAACATTTATAAATCGCGTGTGTGGTTTCTATCTACACGGAAAATAGGCCAACAAAAGGAGCAGAAGCAGGATGAATGTTCTTGCAACACTTTAGAGACGCTGTGTTCGCGGGGCCTTAGTATTAGCCCAGAGTTCAAATGTTATTCAGTGCATTAATAAACAGACTAGACAAGCACACAGGGAGACCCGGTCTGCAGAAAGCACAGCCTAATACACGGGCTGTGCAGCTTCAGAGGCTTCAACAAACTGTAGTGTCAGTATGAGCCCGCTTGCTGACCGTGTTTATTTACTGCGGGTTGCCTCTGAGGCCTACGTTTTTCCAGCTCATAACAAACTAATTATTTCAAACGTCGGTCAAACCATTGGCTACTGCGCATAATCTACCGGGTTATTTCCCTCTGCCCTATTTCTTTCCTTAAGGGGCGTTTTTGTAAGAGAACATGAACATCCTACCGCAGCCTTAAGATGAAAAGCCCCTCAACATGTCTTCCCTTTGCCTTTCCTCTGTATCAGCCAGACTTGTGCCACACAGCAGAGCTTCACTACAGAGCAGATCCTCGTCAAGAGCTGGCGTTTGCCCCCATAGTCCGCTACTTTGCTTTTAAGAGACGCCGATCTCGCCTGAAGTTGCAGTTTCCTTGTGCCTTTTCTAATATTTTTCCTCTCTGCGTTTCCCGGTGTGTTCTTGCAGCGTGTTACAGAAAGGAAATTGTCCTCAGTGCCTCCTCCTACCCTCTTGGTGTAGTCATTCCCCTCCTCCTATCTTCCGCTCTCCCTTTGAACGCAGACATGCAGGCTGCAAACAAACGCAGTGCCGCAGTGCTCCATACATTTCATTGGAGGGAGGTGTGTGTATAACAGGGGTCTGAGGCGGTCATGCTCCCGGAGTGCATCCCCAAAGCAATCGCTGACATTTGGACGCGGATTACCCAATAACACGGACCGCTTTTACAGGTCGGCGTGCAGGGGACGACCGCACTCAGTCACAAGCACACGTTTACAAGTCACTGCGATTTCGTGACCGACTTCCAAAGCCTTAACATAGCCCCGGTCACATAATGTCATGCAGAACGGAGAACCCAGTGTTCCTATTGGATTTTTATTGCTAGGATGACACCCAGTGGCCACATACTACCATTGGGAGATGGCTAGTTAAAGAGAAAAAATACTTTTTAGGAGATTATTACACTGTAACAAAGTTTCTTCACAGATGTTTTTCAGTATCACCTCTGATCTTTTTTTGCGAGTGGTCCATCCTGGCCAATAATTCTGACCAACGAATGAAATACAATTCTCTTGTCTCGTAGACCGAGTGCAAATGTAAGAAGTTAATAAACATCAAACACTTTAATGAAAACACATTTTATTGTTGGTAAAATGGTGAGACCTAAAATTTAAAAACAATCATTAGTTTAATGCAGTAGTTGCGACAGAGCAAGAACTTACCAGCTCATGATTTCTACCAACACGAAGCGTCTTCTGCGTAACTGAAAAACAGGAAATGAATCTATACTAATAATTTAAAACAATCCTCATTATTAAATTATTCTCCTTCTGTCTTCCCAAGCCACTCACACAGCAGTAAAAAGTCTGAAGTTATGATTTTTACCTACTTAATTTACGCTTATTTTACGTGTTCTGAATGTAGTTGGGAAATACTACAAAGATGTAACTGTTTTCCAGCTAGTTACTTGTAATTGTTACTTTACCAAAATCCAAAGTTAACTATATTGAGTCCAAGCAAATACATTGTGGTAATCAATTTGAAAGTGAGGTTTCATTTGATTTATTGAAGCAGGATAGTCCCGCTGAGATGTTAGCATCTTCAGGAGAGTCCTGCCCCGAGCGAGGCGAGGTGGCGGGTTAAAACAAACCACCTTTTGACCTGCCTTGGGGAGGAGTTGTACTACGACCAAATGTAGCAATAAAACCAAACTATTTTACAGCCCGATGCTTACATGCGAGTCAGGTGGCGTTATAAACATTACACACAATTTACACAAGGGGCAACACTTACATAATGACAGACAGTAAAGCTCTTATGATTCTGTTCTGTTTTCTATAAAGTTTTCCCCTGTAAAAATATATCTGAAAATGGTTATCTATTACTTATATTCTGGTTGATTAGCTCCATATAATGCAGTTTCCCGGGAGTTCTGGGTACACTGTGGGCTGACATTACTGATTATTTTGACATGTTCCCGTTTAGTGAAACGCACACATGGTTTCAAACAACTCTCCTCCCTTTCCCGCAGCTGTCACAAGTCCATAGCTTATAAACACTGAACCCAGGGCAAAAGATCATTTAGTCTTTGCCATACAACAACAGTGGCACCTATATTTTTTTTCACAAAATGCAAAACGCTATGAACATATTGAGTATATATGGGAACACATACAAATACAGTATCATTGCTCACCGTCATTGACCAAAGCACCCCTCAACGCACGGGCCATCCCGCGGAGAGCAAATTTCAGTAGAACACATGAAGTAGATCTGAAATAGAAAAGAATATGCATTATGTGATCCCATTTACTTTATGCAACTCCTTATCATAATAATCCATAAATAATTAAAAATGTGTTAATTGCCTAAATCTATCTCAGTTGGTAAAGCATGTGGCAAATTGAAAAAATGGTTACATCTGGTGTGCATTCATTTTTGACTGAGATCCATATACATACTTCCTACAAGCAAATACTAGTAATTGTTAAAGACCTTAAAAACTCTTCAATAATGTATCTGGGTTATAGTAAGTAATCTTTATTTATAAACTGCCTTTCACAAACCAGAGTCACAAAGCTGTTTACAATGGTTATTTTTTGGGCACTTGTCCTCTCACTCCACACAGAGATGGGAGCGGGGTGTTATATTCACCTCTTCATTTGAATCCTTAAACTCTCCATCAGGAAGAAACTGGAATGTGCTGATTGTGAAGTGACGAGTTTGAGCACGAGCTGGAACTTCAGGATTTGAGATGATCTTGTTCGGCTGAGGATCCAGTGGATTTGGGCATCTAGAGTGTAAATAGTATGTTAGACACAATCTTTGTTTACTGTTTATTACAACCATTGCCTACCCGTTATAAAGCAACACCCAGATGGCCTTCCCAGAGCGAGGATAGGCCACGCAGTAGTGGACCAGCAGCACCAAGCTGGGATCAGGGGAGTTGAGCAATCGCACTTCCAGGTAAAGCGGTTTACCCAACAACATCTGCAGAGGCTGGTGATACTGTGGGTAGTAGCTCTTATACTGGGAATCTGACGTGAAGAGCAGATTAGGTTTATTGCACAGCTGTGAGACTGCAAGGCGTCTGACTTACCCTTAGCGATCCTGATCTGGACTCCAAACACTCCTGGAGTTTGAATACCAGGTCCCAAAGTTGGCGTTTTGACCATATAGCTGACAGTAAGTGCACTGCCTGGGAGAAATCTGCACTCCACCAAAAGTCTGGAGCAAAAAAAAACACCATTATTAAAATATGTTGTGCTAAATTTGTGGTTTTCAGATCTCTGTGCACTGACCGAACAGGGGAGTCTCTTGTGATTGTGCCATAGTTGAGGCTGACACTTTTAACTATGTTGTTGACTTCTAAAATGTAGATCAGCGTTTTTCCGACTTGCTGGTAACACAGAACAGAAGGTACTTAAATTATGTTTGTTATAAACATTACTTTATTAATGATAATAATACAAGTTTACCATTCTACGTGCTCCACAGGCGTCCATAGGCACCTTAAACAAAGCACGTTCGTCTGACGTTACTTTCTGAGGGGTGCAGGACGGGTTGCCCCCAGCAACAAGAGAAGTGAGAGACAGAGGTGGCTCCGTGAGGAAAGCAGGCACCGAGAAGACAAAGTGTCTGTCCGCAGTGCACTCTGCAGAAATAAAACCAGTCACAACCAAGACATTGACATTTATGTGAAAATCCTCATTTTAAATAATTCATTTCTATGAGTTTCAATTTTGGTTCTCAAAACGGACAGAGAGGCTGGAAGCGTTTCACAAATTTCCACCCAATTTGCTCCATATTTTTATATTTATAATGTCACTTCCTGGATGTATACAATGATCTAGAGATGAGTCTAAAACTGGGACAAAACATCTTGAATGTACTCATTAGTTTGACAAAATATACTCAGACTTTATAACTGGCATGATGTCACTAGCAACATATCACTCTGCTCTACTTCCTGCTCTAGTTATTTTTATTATTAGAAAGTAAAAGGAAGTCAAAAACTAGGAATTTGCTTTGGTATATGGAGCAAACAAGTAATTCCAGTAAAAATGGATAAAGGCTTGAGTAAAAAAATCTTAATAAAATCGTAATACATAAATACACACAGCAGACATTTAACAGTGCAGATATTGAGGTATGATATAATAAGGCCTAAAGTGATGATTATAAGCGGCCGAGGGGAAGACACTTATGTTGAGAGATTCTGATTCAGATCTGTGGGCTCTATCTGGGGGGTCCAGGAGGATAGAGGAGAAGGACTTGGACCTGGGTCTGTACTCATTTAATGTCCAGTGATTCGGATCTTTTAGGGAACAGGAACAATGACAGGGGACTTGCAGCAGGCTGAGACGTGGCACGACTCCAGGAAGGTGTTCAAAATGGCTGTGAAGACTGGAGCTCAATGGCAGTGTCTCGTGTGACACATTTCTACCTGGAAGTCCCTATTTTTCTGTGGAATTCAAACTATTTCCATACTTAAATGTGTGCACCACATTGGAAAAACTGTACCATTTATCATTTTGAAAGTACTGTAGGAATAAAGTGGATTAGATTGAATGCAGCTCACCGTCCATGGGGTAGTAGCAGGCAGGATGGTGTTTTCCAAAGCAACAGCCCATAGAAACACACTGTGGTTGAGAGACTGAGCCCAGCCCACAGGGGAGGCGATGCTCTGGAGGAAGGTTGCACTCTGAAGGACAGCACGACAAAGGTCAAGCATACACAAGCTTTCAAGGAACATTCAACTAAATAAAAGTACCATGATGAGTTGTTGGGACGTCGCTCCTTGAACAGGACAATTGAGCCTCTTTTGTCCCATGAAATGTTGTATACACGACCGTGATGAAGAACAACGAACCCTTCCGGTAGACAATGTTTTTACATGAGGTGTTGAGTACAATAGAATGAAAGGTTATTTCTCAGCGTGAAGCCAGAGAAGGTACTTGCCTGCAAAGTCACATGACAACGCAGATGCAGGGGGAGGAGCAAATGGACCTTTCCATCTTTGCCGAGGCTCACAGAATGCCCGCAGTCCTTCGAGACGTCCCGGAGATTGATCTTGTTCCCACTCAAATCTATAATGAAAAATGAAAATTTACATTTAAAAAAAAAGTCAGTGGAAAACAATTGGGCCCAAATACATTTAAGTAGAGTGAGATGATATACAATTTTTTCTAGTGTGTAAAGTTTTACTACTCAAAGCACCCAAGCAATGTGCAATTACAGCATTTTTATAGATCTTGGAACTGAAATATTGAATTGTCACTGGTGGGTCTTTATTGCAACCAGAAAAACATGGACTATGGCAAAGTTCAGACACAGGGCCAAGATGTTTTATGCAGAACTATGCACTTCTTTATAGTTTATAAAATAAGGACATATATAAAAAATAACGTTAAGTATTGTATCGGCCAAACTTGCCCTGTGCAAGGTCCTCTGGATGTAGTGTTTGATGGCGTCTCGGACGCGTGTCTCTCACCATGAAAAGGCTAAATACTGTGTTCACAAGTGTTTATTGCTTTCCAAATACACTATAACAGAGGTGACAGACGACGGTAAAAAGATGTTTGCCTCCACACTACAACACCTGTACATAATTAGTATTAGTACACAGGGCAAGTTTGGCCGCTACAAGTATTGTAAGTAAATATATAAATACACAAACTGTACCTTTGACAAAGAGCTCCAGACTGGTCCCAGAAGGAAATATCACAGTCATGTGATGAAGAGAGCAGTGCACTTCAGGTTTGTGGGTGAACGGAGGAGCAGGTGAGTATGGAGGTGGTCTGTATGGAGGAGGTGTGTACGGAGGTGGTCTGTATGGAGGAGGTGTGTACGGAGGTGGTGTGTAGGGAGGTGGTGTGTACGGAGGTGGTGTGTAGGGAGGGGGAGCTGGGGTCGTGAGAGGGCAGGGCACCTCCACGGTTCTGATGCGGCCAAGAGACAAGTCCCAAAACCGCAGAGACAATGAAATGGAAGAGTCCGGCTTGACAGAAAAGGCAAAAGTAACACAATAGGTTAACATTGTATCTTCTGTTGCTAATTTGCACACGGTTATGAGATAAAATAACAACAAAGGCAAATAATAAGTTCATTATATACTGTATAGAGGCAGAATGGTAAAGCTCAAATTCTCCTCTGTGAATGTACTGACTACTGCAACAAATCCCTCCCTGGAGTGAAAAAGCAGCAACAGTTTCAGATTGTATAGCTCGAAATTGTGCCAATAGACTTTCTGAACTCGACGGACAAAATCAGAAGACTATTTACCTTGTGTGTGTGACAACCAGGCAGAGGGGTGTACAGGATTACACCATCTCCAAACGAATGTAGATTGTACCAACAAAATGGAGAAACTTTGGAAATTAACTGCCACAAGTTTTTTGGATCTGGCAATTCAAAGGAAAATATGATAAGCGCCTTGTGGGTTATTATGATTAGGCCTGTCAGAAAGAATTTGGATGATCAAAACTTAGTATGCTCTATATAGCAGGATGTGAAGAAATTTGAAAAAGGCATGTACTGAGACAATAAGCTGCAGAAATGGTCATATTTAGCCATTTTGTACCCTCTATAGCTAAAATGACATAGTTTCTCATTACCATTTCAAAATATATACAAACAATATATATTGAGGGGAAAAATATAAAGTTTCATCCATGTTACTGCGTTATGTGATATTAGCAATGACTGTGACAGGCCTAATTGTGATCTGACAAATAAAGCCAAATTCTCCCCCACCTTTAACCTGTATAGAGTCTTGATGCGCAAATGGTAGACGCACAAGTATCCGGTCCGCGAGACAATAATGTTGGACTTCCTGTGAAGGGGGTTGAGTCGGGGAAACGGGGGGATAGATGGGAGGCGGATGATGAGGGTGGTGTGAATAGTATGGATTGCGGTAATAGGAACACACCATGCCTTCATAAGGGGAGCAATGCTTAATATAAGGTTCATGAACGGATTGGGGGAGGTACGAAGGTGCAACGGATGGTGGTTGGACAAGTCTATTAACTGATTTTGGAGGATGAAACAGATATGGATCGTCTGAATCATCTGTCTGTGATGGAGGAAAGAAATGAGAGTGAATTGGGGAGCCAAGGATTTTCGGGGGAACATGTGGAGCTTGGGTTGCGTGTTGTGCAGGATGGTGAAGTACTTGGAATTTATTAGCGTTCAGAAAGAGGCCTGTATTTTGAGGAACTGTAGGTTTAACATAATGGTTAATCAAGAGATCTTTAGGGTTTGGGAAACGTGGAGGAGATATAAAAATATTGTTTTCCACGTTCTTTGGTTCTTGAGGTGATGGAATAAATTGTGAAAAAATCTTATCTAGCAGTGGATGAGGTCCAGGAGGGGCCCCCGCACTGGGCTGCTTAGACTGGAGAGGTTGTGGTGCATGGATGTGAGGGAGTTTTGCATTCAGGTAGATGGGGTTCAACGTCTGCAGAGTCAGAAAAGGAGGGAAAGATGGAGGAGCAGGAGTGACCGGTCCATAAGGAGATAACGGAGGAACATGAGGGAATTCGGGACAGGACACAGTGTATTCCAGCTCGTCCATGACAAGCCATAAGTGCACTCCATGCTGAAAATATATTTTAAAAAATCATTAAAAACCATAACTTGCAACCGGGTCCTAATATTCAGACTTACTTCAACGGTAATACATAAGGCCGAGGTCAATATGAACAAGAAAATCTCCCCTGGGTGGGCAATAACAAGACTAGCACACTCATCAGTCACCAGTGGTCCCCATCGCCCTTCCACTACAATAGGAAAACATTTACCATTTAGTTTTCCTGAATAAATGAGGAAACACTGAACACTTTACCTTTAAATCCCAATGTTGGCAAATCTTCCTTCTGACCAACAATGTGAAGCACCATACCATTGGGAGAGCAGTACACAGTGGGAGCTGGTAAGGGTCTCCAGATGGGACAGGACAGCTTCAGAGGACTGCCCCACCATTCCAGTGGAAGGACAACTTTACCATCCTAAGATAGTAAGCAATAAAGCGTTATTTAAAATATCTCCTTCCCCTCAAGAAAACGTTATGTGTCCAAACCTACTTTGCAAAGAAGGAAAGGCAAAAATCCTAACCATTAGGGCTAAACAATACGTTGGAAAACAATGTTTGTGATCTCTTCATGTGCGTTGTTATTTTTACTCTGAACTAAAAGTTATACTTGTGAACTTTCAGGATCTGCTGTGATTGTGTGTCCGTTATTTTCTGATTGTCTCTTGATGTGACACTTTTGTTTTACCATGTATGACGTATGTGTGACGTAAACGTTGACTACATAAACCATATCCTGATTATGTTCTGTCTGAAAAAACAAACCTGAAGGAATCAGAATAAACTTCCAGGCGCTCTGGTCAATTAATCAATTAATTTCTATCATGAGACAAGAGAAAACATGTGGGGAGGTGAGCTCACTCATGGTATAATTTGGTCAATATGGTCAGGGACATGTCTGGGGAAAATTAAAAAACCTGTGTATGAGAGAAATCGCAATGTGGACACCTGACTTTGAACAGTGTAAAGCAGAAATGTGTTATGAGCAATGTGTTATTTACCTCTTGTGTAATATAACATGACGAATCGTATGGCACCGTCAGCTCGAGACCACCCCATGAAGTCTTCACAGTGTAACCGCAGAGGGAGGGTAGGTCAAAGAGTGAGATAGATACACCTTCATCTGTGACATCAATTACGTGTCATGAAAAAATGCACACATTTCCTTATAAACAAAGATTACAGTCCTTTACCACTTGTGCGATACATACATTAACATTCTAAAGGATACATTTGAGCAGGTTTATTTTATATAACATTACAGAATCTTGTCATTAGTCGAAGTAAACCTTACCACTGCCTACAAACAGGTTTGTGAATCCTCCTCCAGAGGCAGTGAAGGTCATGACATTTTGATCACATTGTAGCGAAGGTGTCATAGCCAACCAATCAGACAAATGAGTATTGTCAGAAAGATCCGAGATTTCCCCTGGGACCGGACGAAAACCTTAAAGGATATAAATTACATGCAAATCAGGAATGCTGTCAGAGATGTATTCCTAAATCTAGTGTATTTACCGGTTTGGTCGGACTGATATGTTTTGGACTTGTATCCAGGAGAATGCTGATGCTTGCTCACATTACCTATATTCCACGAGACGCTTTTTAATGTGAGGCCATTATCTTCAAAGTATCGCGAAAGAGCCTGTTCCTCCAGGTAAGGCAACTGAAGCCCGTCATTCTTTAACTGTACTCTTCCACTTTTGTACGTTTGCTCAGAGGTGGTTTTACTATCTGCCAAAAGATTATACTTCTGGGGTTCAAGTCGAATCCACTTTGGCGCGGTCGCTTCATAGCCAGAATCTTCGTCGAACTTCCCCAAACTCACCGAGTGACAGGGATGATGTATAAACATGTAAATAGCTGCAATAAATAAAGCTATTTGACGTTTCTTTTCGCCAGACATGCTGGGGTGATGCTCCATTCACGTGCGCGCGAAAGGCGGCACCTGTGATCAATTAGGATGCAGCCATTGGACCAATCACAGCACAGCATGGTCTGAGGAAGTGACGGACGCACACGTATAGTTTCTTTATCCACAATGATGTATCAAATCTGCAGCCATTGGCAACATAAACATGTAGCATATGTCTGGTAGCGTTTGTCTGTGGTATGTGCATTGCCTCATTACGAAAACTTTTTGAATGATTTTGTCTTTACTCTTTTTAGTGAACTGTGGCTTTTATGATGTATGCTTTTGATCCCATGTATGATTTTGAAATTTTAAGTGCACGGTGTGAACTGTGTTGGTGTTTTTAACAGTTATGTGTGTTTTTAATGCCCTGTGGGATTTTAATTGTATTATTTCATAATACAATATATATATATATGTATTTTAAAGTGTATGATTTATGCTTGATGTGATATGGGTTGTGAGGCGCTTTGTGTTGCCTTGTATAGGAAAGGCACTCTATATGTAAAAGTTGATTGATTGATTTAGAACTTCTTCAGAAGTATCCTTTAGTGACATAATGACATAATAATAATAATGCATCTGTTTTATATAGCGCTTTTTTTGGACACTCAAAGACGCTTTACACAGTGGTGATAAGCTACTACTGTAGCCACAGCTGCCCTGGGGCACAGTGACAGAAGCGAGGCAACTAGTATGTGCCATCGGCCCCTCCGACCACCACCAACCATTCACACACACACCAGACTCATTCCAGGCAATGTGGGTGAATTGTTAAGTGTCTTGCCAAGGACACAACGACAGAAGACAGTGGGAGTCGATGGTGAAAGTCTTGAGGTGCGGGCTCAAACCCATCACCTTCTAGCTCAAAGGCCAATGCTCTACCAACTGAGCATTGGCAGGAACTCCTAGGGTTGTTAATTAGTTATAATTTTGCTCTAACTAGACTAACGATTAATTGCGATCCCTAACCATGGTGTCTAAATCAAAGAGAATTGAAATATACTTATATACACAGCGCACTATCTGGGGTACAACATTTGGGGCAGGGGTACAAATCATTAATTATAAGACATGATACAAAGATGCTTAACAATGGAATGGACAACAGGTAAACATTCATGTCCTGGTGGTTTTGAACAAGTTAGTGTTTAGAACTGATTTAAAGTTATGATTTAAGCCCAAGTTCCAGGGAGTGGGGGCACCTGCAGCGAAGGCTTGTTCCCTGAGGGTTCTGGATGTACTGCTCACCCTTTAATTCTTTTTTTGAAGGGGCCCCATTTCTGCTCATGGAGTAACTTTCCCCCAAAACATGTTGTGTTTGTTTTCATTACAACACAATAACTTTTTAGTTACAATGATGCGGAGGTCACCAACACATGCGACCACAACAGTGACAACCACTTGATAATATTTGATAATAATTAAAGCTGGTATCTATAACTGCTCCCATCTGTTCTAGCTGTTTTTCGTCAGACCTGGCAACAGAGCAGTGAGAGGAGCTAGAGGTTTATGTGTGTCCTGCAGAGATGTGGAAGAAGATCAGATCAAACTTTATTGATCTCACAATGGAGAAATTTACAAGAGATCTCCCCAACTCACCAGAGACATGACCAACCAGCCATGGTCATCCGTAAAGAAATCAATCCACACATTCACATGTACAGCCTGCACTCTTGCCTTCTCTTTGGAAGAAATATGTCCACAATGGGTTCCATATCTGAATTACTGCAGCACTTTCTCTAATAGCTCTATTACTGTTCAGCCGGCTGAACTTTGGTTGCAATTTATTCACACAAAAGGAAATATTGGGTTTCTGCTGGGGACCTTGGCACTGTCGTTTCATAATAACTGTTCGACCCATTGACAAAGAGCTCATGGAAGCGAGCCGTTTATGTTGTATGCTCCTACCAACCACAAGAAAAAAAATTCTCTACTTACATGCATGTATTATAGGCAAGATGGGAAGGATTATTCTACGCCAGTGGTCTCCAACCTTTTTTATTCGGAGAGCTACTTTTTTTACATCAAAAGAGGCAGAGAGCGAATTCTTTTTGCAGTCATAATAGAAATGTGTGTAATTATTATGACAAAACATAGAAAACATATGTAAAAAAAAAAAACATAAAACTGTATAACCCTCTTTTCATGCTTATAATAGACGTGTAATGACTCAAAAGTGAATCATTCAAGATCATAATGTTAAATTCTAAATCCTTTGGGGACCTGGAGACCGCTGTACTACACTGCACTATCCTCATGGCAATGGTCAGTGTCATACGGGCCGAGGTATCTAACATGTTATTACAATATCTACTTTTATATAGGCTTCAGTGCAGATAACTTTACTCATGTTAATGGGCACAAGGAAATAAATATAAAGGAGTCAATAACAAGACATGCAACTATGGCCTCATTGGATTGGATTCCTATTGAACACAATTTCTCATTTATTTCAGTATCAAATATGTCTAACTTATAATCGTTAACATGACATATATGTTATTATTTCTTTGGAGATTGAAATAAAATGGAAAAAAGACACTGGTTGGTGTATCTACCAGTGTAAAACAGGAATATTGTGATTAGTTTATCTGGGTATTTGTCACAAGTAACAAAAGATTACATTTAGAGCATCACTCAGTCCACATGTCACAGGCAGAGAGATAATCCGTATAAGTGTATCATCATCAACCCACACAAATGACCCATGTCTCACACTAGTTTAGTATGTATAATGTATTATTTGATTGTTTAATTATAATTTTACTTAATAATACAGTGATTTTAGTTGAGGTACAGGTTTAATGCTGCAATAATAACTTTTTTTATAATAATACAATGCAATGTACTCACACAAGGCAACTGGCGACGTGTTGTTACAGTTTATAATCTTGCCTGAGGATACAACGTCTCACTGTGGCACCGGATGTTCCCATAAGTCTCTCATCACAGTTGTATCCATGCTCTGCCATGCTTAGCTCATGATATCTGCCTGGATCAAGCTTTCAGGGGCGGGCGACGCCACCAGTTATCCTGATTTATGGAAAATGTTGCAATGTATAAAATGCATTCCACCAATGAAAAGCTTAAACATGTAATTGCAAAAGAGATCAGGCTGCAGTGTCTAATACAGGGCTCTCTAAATAAAAGTCATTGTCGCCGTGGTTGCGCACAACAGGCTGAGAGAATCTGTTATGTGCCGCCTCAGGGAGGGAAGGCAGATGACAAAACTTTAAAGATGAAGGAAAAACTTCTATGCATATGAATCTGTTTGTGCTCATAAACGCAGCCCGCGTCCTGAACCTGAACCAGTTACTACAGTTTAACTTTAGCGCATTTGAAGGAAGTTTTTTTTTTTTTGTACTTTATGGGTGGGGCCTGGTTAGGGGTAAAGAGGGAATGGAGAGGGAAAACGGAATGATGTGTGTGCAGTGAATTCAAAGTTGGGTGGGTCTACCGTGTTTCACATTCCCAGAGAACTCACGTCTCGTGCGTAAAAGCGCATTCAGGTAACTTTTTTATCTCCTCAGTAGCAATTTGGACAATTACACATAGCTGGGTGGAGGTTAAGCTTGAACACTGCGTTGTGCTTGTGTTATGTGGTGTAAAGTTTTTTAAAGTAGTGTCAAATTACAGCATCGTTTGGGAAAGCGCCCTTGCTATGTCCCAGTGCGCCAGAAAGTTTGAAAAGACGCGCAGTTTTGTTGTGTAGATAGTATTGGCATGTGCAGTTGTTTTTATATGCGTAAATAGCTATAGGATAACTTTGAATAAAGATTTACATATTTGCTCGTGTTCTCGCGCTCTTTTCAAAGTTGTTATTTGGTGTAGGACAGGGCCCGGGTGAGACCCTCCAACACCTCTCAAACAAACGCGTCTTTCTTGTCGACGGAAATAGTCTACAGCCATAAAACTAAAGTCACGGATATGTTTTGCGAGCTCTTTAAAAGCCATTTGCTTTCACTTACGAGTTACAGGCATGCTACTACGGTGCCATATTTGTGCTACACCTCAGGAAAGAGCTGCTGTGTCAAGAGAATGGCCACTATGCAGTTATTCCTAAATGCCAGGGACGCTCATGGGCGAGTAGAGGCTTGCACGCAGAAGACCCCCCTCTTTGCATTCCCCCCGTTTTTTGGAACAGTATTGTTTTGTGGCGGGCAGATGTGTGCATAACAGTCAAAGATTAAGCTTGTGTATAGGAATAAATAAATGTTGTGCATCCTTCCGCTTTCTTATCAGTTTCACAGGGCCACAATGTTGATGCTGGGTGGAATCGTCCTCCTGCACATAACCACCATCATCCTGCTGCTGGTGGCCACTATTGATAATGTGAGTGACTGTAGTAAATAACACAACTGACATGGTATTATTGATCCAACCTAAACTCTGCTTGCATGTAGTAAGTAGGCTGAACACACTGGATTAATTACTTATATGCAACAATTTAACAAATCCGATGTGTGTCTTTACAGGCCTGGTGGATCTCTGATGCGGTCTCCACTGACCTGTGGGGCAGATGGGAGATGACCAACAAAGTCTGGCACTACACCAACCTGAAAAACTATCCAGAAGGTAAACTACAACTATTCAAATGATGTTCCTTGTTGTGAGTAATGTATTGTTGAAGTGTGCGTGTGCTGCTGTAATCTCAGACCTGATAAGTTTCTGTGTCATTTGTACATGCAGAATTTCTCCAGACCGTTCAGGCCACATCGGTGCTCGCCTGCATTTTCGCTATACTGGCCTTGTTTGTGTTTGTTGCCCAGCTCTTCACTCTTCCCAAAGGCCAGAGGTTCACCTTCACTGGCATTCTACAAGCTATCTCCAGTGAGTAATCAGGAGCATCTGCCAGAACACTATGTAGTTTTACTTGTTTTTATAGATTCACTTGAGCAAGGAAATAGATCATATCTATTTCATTTACATGTTACAAACATGCTCAACAATAGGCTCATGTCTGTGAGGCCTCTATAAATCTTTGAAATTAATATTGAGTTAGTGGACAGGTGTGATTTGTTGACCTTATGGTTATGATCCTATCTTACATTATCTCCATGAAGCGAAAAGAGAAACCAAGTTCAAAGCCTACTTTATCTGCATAACTAAACAAACAAAAAATACAATGCCAGATTATTATTCAATTGTGATTGGACTTAAGGCCATAAGATTACTATATATTTCCTCAAAATGTAAAAGCTTTAACAATAACTGTTAGTCACTCATAGTTTCATACTTCTGCCTCCATACGAAATGATTTCACAAGACTGCAAAATAAATCCATATTTAAAAGTCATAATATGGTTATTAAAAATATTGGACGGTATGTGAGGAATTCAGAAACAAGACAGACTGGCTTTGTGAGGGGAGAGCGCTGTCACAGCCGCTGATTATTAATGGTACGTAGATGGCACATGTGCGGTTACAGAGATCCTCATTGTCATAAATGGATATCAGTGGAAAATGACCAAGGTGAAGCTGTCATTTGTCATAATAATAGCCCAGGCGTCTCTGCTCTATATTTCCCTGTGTGCTGAGCCTGGAGTTAAAACAATAATGACTTCTTAGATGCCTGGGTGTGTGTGACAGTATTCTCTTGTCTCCTCAGGCCTGTGCATAATGATAGCAGCCTCGATCTACACGGCTGAGTTTCACACCAAGGAGACGGAGGGAGGCTACGGCCACTCCTACGTTCTGGCCTGGATCTCTTTTGTCTTCACCGTTCTTTTAGCAATCACCTACTTTGTCTTACGGAAAAAGAGCGAGTGAATTGAAGAAGAGGCTCAAATTGTATACTTTGGGAAATTCTTTAGATTTTTTTCAAACATATGGTAAAGCTTTTGTTTAGTTTATAAATAGCTATTTGAGGCTACACAGTAATAATTATGTAAAATGTAGCTATAACCAAGCAAAACATGTAGCTGATATCAGACCTAAAACATTGCATGAAGTAGTCTAAAGGAGAGCAGTTTACGAGGAATAGGCTACCCTTACATGGTGTTATCATTTTAGACTCATGACATTTAAGAAAATGTCTTAATTGAAAATGAATTCACTAAAAACCTATAAAAAAGGCAAGTATTTATCTGAGACATAATTAACATACTTTACATCTGGGCCCGTGACCTTGGAGGTTGGCGTGGCTTTTGTGGCAGTCCCGGTGTGAAAAGTTTGGGAATAACACATGAAATGGGTTGTGTTGACAGTAATCACGTAGTGTGTTTTGTGCGTCCAGTAAACACCGAGCAGTGTCGGCACAATCACATCCATGTAATTGTGTACAGTACTTGAACAATCAGGAGAAAAGCCTTTACATTTAGTAGTAAGCAGATTTATTATTGTTACATAATTTAGTGTCGTATTCTTGAGTTTATGTATAATAGAACCATAATCTTTTTTGTATTGCTCAATTTACCATGTTTGTTTGTATTGGCTTTATGCATGTATATGAGCTACACTAAAACCTAGAACCAACATTACACCAGGGAGGACATTGGTGTTTCATTTTGCAGCTATTTTTAATGTTTGTGTATATTATGGAGAGTAAGCCATATCAGTTATGAATAAAACATGCATTAAAACAAAGCTCTTGGTTTTCAAATAAATACATTCAACTACAATGTTAAATCTAACCACTTTTCATTAACCTAATGAAAAATAAATTATAATTTAATATGTCCTATTCAGCCAAAGCACATATCTAAACTTCAACATTAAGATGACAAAAACATCGGGCCTTAGAACAGACCCAGCCAGAAACAGGAATGTTCCATTATATAAAGAATGGTTCCCAGAGGAAGTCGGTAAAATCAGAGGGGCCTAAATGCCTTGTCCAGACGGTGTAATTCGCTCTTGCACCACTAGATGGAGGAGATGGTTCTGCTCAGCTGTTAACAATGGCCTTTGAAGGGACAGAAACTCATTACAATGTTGCACTGAAAATTGTTGGAAAATAACAAGACACATGTGGCTAACTCACCAAAGGTCTGTTTGAAGAGACTTAAGAGACTCGGTGTCTTTTTCCTGACAAGCCATCTGCAAAAGAACAACATTGAATTAAGAACAAAAAGGAAAATACAGAAACAGATTATTTTGTCCAAGACTTTGTATATTTTGTGTCCTATAATGATTGACCATTCTTCATCCTGTTTTAGTCAGGAACATCAGGAAATCCTCAGAAATGTTGAAGAATGACACTCACCACCACTGATTGGAGAAGCAGGAAGACGTTTTCAGGCAGGAAGGTAACTGAAGGGCAAAGAAAGAGGTTCCAGTTTTGTCATTTCCATTTTATAGATAATGCTTTACAGTAGATGTGTACGACTCATGGTTTATGCACCTTGGCTGTGTGGGTCGAAGGACTCCCATGCATATCGTTCCAGGGTTTGCGCGTGTTCAGGGAGTAGTTTCTGAGGCGGGGGCTTCATAGGAAACAAGTCAAGGACAATCATTAATGTTTACAGCACTGTGCTGAACTTAACTTTGAGATTAGATTTAGATTTGATAAGTCTTTATATTGAATGGATTTGAAAGTAGACACATTAATCATATTTATCATGTAATTTCATAGTGATATTTAGTAAATTTACAAAACATACCTCAAGAAACATAAGCAATAACACCCTTGAGATCTCGCATTTGGCTACAATGTCCAGAAAGGCACCTGTGACAGAGTTATCATTTGAAATTGTAGTAATTTAATAAAATACATGAAACTATTAGAATGTGAATCTATAAATGATAAGTGCCTGACCAACTGGAGTGCTAGAGCCAGGAAGCTGGAGTCCTCTCTCCTGACAGACGAGCTGCATTTCAGTGAACACCGATAACGCACCATCATAATCACCTAAAACAAAGATTATTGCATCAACCATTGTTAAACAATAAACGTAATATTAAACTTTAGAGACCAAGCGCACAACATACGTGTTAGTATTTTGCAAGTGGCGATTTCTCCCATTGACAACAAGGCCTCAATGGGTGTTTGTGACTGTAACTCTGCTGCCCTCTGGTAGTGAACAATTGCCTCTCCTGGTCTGTTCATCTCCTAATAAATCATCAGTTGATGTTAACACTTTACTTTGAAGAAGCTGAACAGAAACATTTTACCTTGAGTGCGTTCCCAAGTTCGAGACACAAACTGGCCGCCATTACAGGCTGGTTCATCTCAATGTACACCTGCAAAACATATGTGCAGCTGCATCATTGAATACCCTCACACGGATGAGGTCACCGTACGCACAAACCAAACACACGATTCAAGACCTGGGTTTCTCATGACAGATTATCTGCCCAACCACACTTGGCATTAAGTATGTGATTGTAATTCAGATGTTGGTTTCACATCACCAATATCCACACATCTGCATGAGGTAACACACACCTTAATAGCAAAGCTGTAGCAGTTGAGTGCAGCCTGGAGGTGTTCATCAAAACCTGGTGCCTGCAGAGCCCTGTTCTCCTTCTCGGATGTGAGGAAGAGGCGGGCGGCATCTGTTAGTGCTAAAGCCTCTCCAGGGGCATTAAACAGAGTCTGCTCGCACCTGCAAGCAACAAGTGAATTGGCAACATTAAACCAACATCAATTTTTTAAAAATAGTGTTGAAACATGTTTCTATCAATAATCTGTGGGCAACAAAATGAAGCAATCTGTCAACTAGTTATGGGGGAAAAAAGAAATAAACGATTCTGTTCAGAAATACTAGCTGCTTTCAACAGACTTTTCCATCACTCCGTGGTAATCAAACCAATATTATTTATATCCCTGACATTTCTTACCGAGCCATTGCCAGATTGCAGAAGGCAGCATATTGCAAACAGTCCTGCTGCTTCAGCTCCTTTGCCAACTGACCTATAATAGCAAAGGGACATACTGTTAAACTTAATATGTCTCTCATCAACGAGAAGGGGTAATTAGATTACTGGAAAGAATGGATACTTACCAAACTGCTCACTAGCTTCAGCAACATTGGGTTTCCGGAGAAAACGTCTGCAAATGAGTAAATACAAATAATTATAAATGGTTTTATAAATAAATTATAAAACACTGTTTTCTTTATAACTCGGTAGGGTGTGAGTTCAGCTATAGTTATAAGAGAACACATTAGTAGGCTGATTTTAAGTTGTATTTAATAAGGGATTGATTATTATCATTTTATAAAGCCCTTGAGATTTAAAGCTTTGATTAGCAAGAGAGAATAATCACGGGACACAATAAGGAACCAGCGCAAAGACGAAGAGAGATTTTTAGGATGGCGATAAATTGGATGAACATATCTTAAGCTTTATTAATTCAATTGACACAGCAACGTTAGTGTCATTGACTGAAACACGAATTATTGTGGCCGACTCTGAGGAGAGCAGTTTAGCGTTAGCCTCGGAGGCTAACCTAACGATCTGTGATAAACACCAAGAGTTAACTTCATTCAGCAGCAAAGATGAAGAGCTGTTGTCATGTCACAAAGAACACGCAGAAACAAAACTGTCTTACTTCTTCAGTTTGTTGGATACAGCACGATATCTCGCCAAAAAATCTCCTTCCGCAGCCATGGTGCAAAGCAGGAAGTAACGGGTTATGGAAGTATTTTCATTGGTCCAGTCGAACGGTGAACGTAGCAACGTGCGTTGTCATTGGTTAATATAAGACTAATTGTAATAATAATAACAACAATACCAATGTAACAATGTATTGTTTTATTTAGCACTGTTCTGTACACTCTCAACATTCACTCTGTACACAGTGGTGGTAAATTACCAACGCTACTGTAGCCACAGCTGCTCTGGGGCAGACTACAGTCTATGGGGCAGACTGGCAGAGGAAAAACTACTATGCCATCTGCTCATGCGACCACCAATAATCATTCACGCGCACATTCATACAGTGTGTCTTGCCTAAGGAAACAACGACAGTTTGGAACATTACAAACTCCTCAACACCAACATGGCACCTGGTGTTGCCAGAGGTCTCCCACAGTCAGAACCATCCTCTGCCTTTCCACATCCAACTTAACTAAAACTAGGGGGAAACCTTGTAAGATGTGTCGACATATTGAGGAAATTACTGCATTAAAAGTTTTCATAGACGCATTCAAATATTCCTTCATCTTGGTTTTGAGGAGCATCTCTCACCTGTAAGGAAACATCACAGTTGAATCATGTTTAACAAAATAAATAACATTGTTATTTCTATATTCCATATCAGAAAAAAAGAGAGTTAACAATGTTTTTTATCTAATTTCGAAACATGTCGAGGTTATACTCTAAATTAATTCCAAAGACAAGATGAACATTCCTAAGGTATTATTACTTACCATCTTTGGAGAATTCTTTGTTTTAGGTATTTTGGCTTTCATTTGGTCTTGGTGTCCAGCAGCAGAATCAGCGATTGGGTCCAGAACATCATAGATAGACTTTGGGCGAGCATCTAGACTCTACAGAAAAAGGTGTCTAATTTATGAACATTATGATCCAGGTTGAAATAAATGTACAGTACATTCACACTGTTCTTACAGCATACAAAGACGTAGACTGGGCTGGTTCAACACTTTCCGTCTCCTCCCTGTCCTTTCTGCTTTCATCACTTTGGTTATTTTGGGGTTTGCAATATTTCTATAAAAAAATTAAATTGTAATGTGACTCTTCTGCCATAACATTTAACAACAATATATTGATAATACTTTATTAAAATGCATACTAGTTATACATGTCCATATTCATTCAGCAAATGTCTTACACAAGTTCCTCTGAAGACATAGACAGATCCCGCCACACTGAAGACCAGCAGCAGACCAGTGATGGCCGACACTGCGACGATCTCTTTATAGTTCCACACCTCAGTATAACCGCTGTCTGTGGAGCAAAGACCACTGTGAAGACCCCAATGCTAAGTTTTTTTAAGTTTTGATATGTGTCATATTCATGGCACTCTCACACCAGCAGGAAAAATAAGTACATTCTATATTAATTTTGTCAACATAAACAATACAATAAAAACATTATTCTCTCTATACTCTTTCAGCTAAAAAGAAGTTATGTGAATCTACTATTTCTAATGAGACAACCGTGGGATGTTGAGCATGTCAAATATTTAGAGTGAAATAGGAAATATGGTGAAAAGTGTCTCCTGATGCTACCACCAGAGGGATGAGTTGAATTTTTTTAATTTTAAATTAAAAATTGCCAGCAGCAAGTATAGACATGCAATTATTAAGAACGTAATTTAAACTGAGAATTTTCTAACACTAAATTATGTGAAAAAAGGCATGATTGAATTGTACTACTATGACATCATGCTCATACTATTTCAGGACTGAGATATGAGATTTTATTTAAAGGGGCGGGGCTACATGTGCCTGAAGTTCATGATATTAGCGTGGATAGATCTAAAAAAACACTCCAAGTTTCAGATCAGGGAACAATGTTATAATATGGTTTAAGGCTTTAAATAGTTGCTTTTGCATATTCCCTGCACGTGTACAACACACTTGTGCTCAACTGAAGTGATACCTTCAATTTAACAAAAATCTAAAATATTTGAAGCAAAAAATCAAAAGAAAGTACAACAAAGAATTCAGGCACTCGGCACTTGATGATGACAGAAGCTAAGCAGCCAATCTGTCTTTGTTATCTTAAACTCTGCATGAGCCTGTCAATTTTTTTATTCATTTTATATAACCTTTATTTAACCAGGAAAATACCCATTGAGATGTATGTATACTGCCTTTGTATGTCACAATGATAAATGTATGTTGGGCCGTAGATTGTATTCAGTGTACTAACTTTTACTATTTTTTTGTGTACTAATGTCTTTCTATATCATCTATACACCTTGTCCATCAAGCGTTGTAGCAAAAACCTTATAGAAATGTTCATTAATATGCATTGTCCCTTGTTCAAAAGAATCGATAAATGCAGCACTCACCTCTCACCCTTAGATACCAAAAAGCTTCAGCAGTTTTATACTGACAAGAATACTTCCCAGAGATCGTCATGTTTGTAAGAATAAATGTCTCCTGAATCTCTTTTGGTGGTGCTCTGACGACAAAACGATAGATGGGTTGGTTATAAGGGTCAAAACAAACCAGTTCTTCGGATAGATTTTGAGGTTTCTTCAGTTTATACGTAACACTGAGATTTTCTCCTTTCAGAGCCACAAAAACACGAGTCTGAAGGCTTAACTCTGTGAAGAAACAACATATTTTAAACACTTCTAAGCCTTTACACAATCCACAATCAAGTGTAATCTTACCTATCGTACGCCCATTTGAAGGAAATAAAAATAGAATCCATGTGAGTACGAATATGGAATAACCAAATGTAAAGCGTTTAGTGACATGATCCATAGCTTTCATATTATGGCAGATTAAATGTTATACAATGTTTCCTCTTTGTGGCAATCAAACTTCCTCAAAACTTTATTTTCGTTAGACTCAAGCCTGGCCCATGTCTTGTGTAAGCATGTGTTAAGAATGTACAATTATAAGCACCGCAATAAGGAAAAGTACTAGATTTCTGAATAAAAAGTAACACCATAAAAGGGACTTGAAGTTAAATAAACAAACCCAGGGAATTTTGGATGTGATGTTGCCTTATCTGCATGGAAACGTCCCAAATAAGAAAATGAAAACAAAATCTCCTTCTTCCTCTATTGACAACTCAATAGAGGAACAGCTTTTATCATTTAACACTATGCAGTTCAGTTTTCTCCACAGTGGGGCAGTAAAAGACAGAAAAGTTACAAATAACAGGAGATTTCGCCTGCGTTCAGTTAAAAGCACAATCACATAACTCTGGAGATATGTGGGAAAGTGAGGAGTCCACGTGAAGGTGACAAACGGCCTCACGTTAATGTGATCCAGACGCTCCGCTTGCCCCCTCCCTTTTGTCTCTGTTTTTCTGTGGCCAAGAGAAAAGCAGATGTTGGAGAACATTTGGCTCATCTGTCTTTCTCCACTCTTTACTCAACGTTCTCTGATTTGATCATTGCCGGCCAATTCTGACTTCAACAGCTGGAAGAACATCTGCAGACTGGAGACAAATAGATTCCATATTTCTCACATCGATCTAATCACTCCAATTCAAGCATTTTCACAAGTGAGGAATCTATATTAATTTCTAAGAGCAGGGGAGCCTATTTAAAACCACAAATATTCTATAATCCATTTAATATTGTTCCTTGTTAATAAAATAGTTTGGACCTATCACTAGTTTTCACATAAACGTATTTTTGGCCTCTGTCACTTCATATTCTGTCACTTTTTCTGACAAAAAAGTGTCAAATAGTGACTCCCAAAACTTTCTTAACAAGTATTTTTGCACAGTACAGGTTAAATAATGTATGTAAAAAATAGCATGTTTATTTTTAGCATGTAAGGGTCTGATTTGTTCACAACAAGCTAAATGTTTTATTATTAAACTAAAAGTGAGGTTCCCATTGCTGTAAGACTCCCCTCAAGATTTTAGAAGACATTATTCCAGCACTTTTTCTGTAATTTGTATTACATTAGGATTTTTTTGCAGTGTGACCCTTCATACCTACGTCCTGGAGTGAGGGGATCTTCAAGAGGCGTGTCCGACATCTGGCAGAAGAAAATTGGAGTTAGTTTCAGCTCACAAAATACAACTTACGAGATGCTGAGCGATTGCACTGAACCTTTAGAGCTATAATTATTTTACAAGTCGCCTCCAAGGGGATAGAGGTACACTGAAACAGCAGGGATAGTGACAGCTGCAGCATTTGGGATTCAAAGCCACATCACTAAAGGATTTACTTCTGGGACTTGGAGCAGCAGCCTTCAGAGAGTGAGTGTTGCCTCGTTTGCGCTTTTCAGTAATAATAGCTGTTCCCTCGTGCGGTTATTTTCAAAGACACAAAAGGAAATGGGTCTAATGATGCTGCAGGCGTCCCAGGAGAAGCCTGTTTACACCGAGGCCAAGGCATTTGCACTGCCGAAATGTAATAATTGCTTGCCCTGCTATTTGGGACTTTGTGGGTTATCAAAATATTGTTTTAAAAAAATAATCAGTGATATACATCTCACGGCCATTATTAACTGTGTATTGCATTAAATGTATATAATAGTGAATTAGAATTGACATGACAGGCTTATGTAGGGAAAAAAACATTGGTTGGACATGCAGATCATACCTCGAAAACTAAGGTAGTCAGTGTAATCCCAGTCATTCTTTACTATTCTGACCCTATTGTTAATAATAATCTCACATTTTAGGTTCTGCAACTACTGCAATGCCAACATGCTCGTTCAAACAGATAAGAATGAATCTGGGAAGGGAAACTATAAACTAAATACAGGCAAACACTCAATTTGATCACTTTTTTAGGAATGATATTTGCCACTGCTGCTTTTCACTTATGAACTTGGGGGAAAAGGAACATTCTAATCATTAGTAATAACCTCCTTTTTGAGTCTATTGCAGTATTTATCAGAAAGTGTGTTTTCTGTCAATTAATTTAACATTGTAATTCAGATTTAGTATAATAATAATAATTTTAAAGCTGGGGTACCCAATCTTCACACAAAGAATTGACTATATGTATTTTATATTAGATACATTTTTCACAGAGAAAAGTGTAAAAGAGAGGACCATGTTCACTCAGCCAATCAACTCTCATTAAAAACAATCGAATAGTAACTCTCAGGGCTCTTTTATACAAGTGTGTGAAAGTTAGCATGTTGTTCCACATCAAAGAAGATGAAGACAGCATGTTGTGGTCTGATATGTTCACAAACTATAACTTTTAGAACTAGAACAAACAAAATGCTTTATTAATTGAGGAACAAGACAGGTATGGTTTAACTTTTAGTAAATATTTTTGTTTTAGCTGACAGAAAATTAACAAATATCTTTGGGAGAAGTTGGATATTTCACTCATTCCCTTCATTCTTTTCTGTTTTCTGGAACTTCTTAAAAGGGGGCGCGTCTGAAACTTGTGATGGCGCCTCCCACACTGTTTTGGATGCTGATGTTGGTTGCCACCGCAACTGGGGCCCGCTCTGGCGGCGAGGAGAATGAAGTGGATTATGGGCACTGGAACTACAGAGAGGGAGGTAAATCACCACCAGCCCGTGTTTGATCCGAGCTGCGTGTGGACGTGGAGCTTGTAAATCTGTCGGTGACAAAATAATTGAAGTTGTGGATAAGAAGGAATAATTTATGGTGATGATAACGCCACACAGCATTGTATTGACGTCAACTCCACATCAGGCCGCCACTAATTACAACAGACTTTTCTTATTTGCGTGGCTGACCTGGGATTTGTGTTGTTTTCAAATGAGGACCTGATGTTTGTGCTTACAGCTGACCATGTGAATGTGGCAACAGTGCGCAGTGTGACCCGGGTGTTGGATGCGTGGGGAAAACGCATATTCAATGAGATTAAAACTTTACTGCACTCTCAGCCAAGTGCGCTGCTGCCTGACTACTCCAGGTATGTTGAGAGACACATGTATGGAATCATGTGGATGAAGTATTTACATGTAGCTTATTTTAGTTGGATCTTGCATGGGGGAAAAAAAAATGTCTGAGCAGCTGTCTGGTTAGATGTGTTTACACAGAACAGGCCCAGTATTGAACCATGTGTCTCATGAAAGATGCTGTTATTGTAAGTAATTTGATACTCACAAACAGTAGAGAGGGAATATACTTAATTAGTCTATTCAATATATACTAAGATATTTAGTATGTCAGAATATGTTGAAGAACAAAACCATTTAGCAGATTCAATCTTAAACCACTGCCTTGTGTCTGGTGTTCCCAACTGTCTCCCATCCAAGTACAAACCAGACATAGCACTGCTTAGCTCCTGAGCTCAGACAGGATCAGGTTTTGTCAACCAGGTATATTGATCACACATTGATCATAACACAATCCTTTCATTATTTTAGACCTCCCAACCTGGTCTGCATGTCATAGTATAATGTTACTATAGAGATATTTTGACATATGTGCATACAAGATCCACACAATGTGATATGTCTAGTTGTCTTAAACCACATGCTGATAGACACTGGCTTCTATATGGATTGAGTGCAGTTCTGCATTCCTCCTGCAGGGTGCGCCCTCTGTCTGAGTCTGTGAACGACCTGTTCAGGGAAGTGTCGCTGCTGCATCTGCGCATCACGGAGCTCACCCATCGCCTAGCAACCCTGGATCCGTTCCTCCGTCACCACGGTTACCACGGGGAGGGGGCGGTGACGCCTCTGAGGAGGCACGCGCCAGGTCCATCCAGGGGCACGAGGGTCCTGCGGAGGAGACGAGTGAAGATCTTTAACACTGGCGGAGTCCAGGTGTTGCAGCCGGACACGTGAACTTCTGACCACAGCTTTCAGTCAGGAAAAGTTCTACCTGTGTGGGCCATCAGAGCTAACACGTCTGACTCCTGATTGACAACTGATACCGCTGTTTTCCACTATTTAACAAACATGTATACATAGAAGCTCTCTAAACGGCTTACGTGGAAAAACAAGTCCTTACCTTACTGCCGACATTTGACTCTTCTCGTCACGTGGTCCACTGCTTTATTAAAGATCAAGCAACACGTGTTAGTCTAATAGTCACTATTAAAGCTTGAGTACCTAACGTCATAATGTTATTTGTAACATACATATTCTTGTTCAGGAAACATTTTATGAACATGCTGTATTTATCTTATAAGAGAACATGTTATCCTTTACTGAGCTGAGTGAGGGTGGTCTTCTCCTTTTCACTTTTCTGTCTGACATAAGCTGATCTAAAGACGTGACAGGGGCCAAACACACATGCATGTGAAGACTGAATCCAACTGTTTAGGTTCTAAAAAATAAAAAGTGAGGTACTCCAGCTTTAATTGAATAACCCAATCTTAGCATGATGAAGGCTGGAGCAGCAGGAGGTGCCTCTCCTATTGTCTGCAGTTTGTTTGATGACGGCGCATGTGCAGCAATGGGTGAGCACCATTCAATATTAACAAAGTTCATGCCTCCATGAAAAGTTTGCCAAGTGTTTCTACAGCAACGAGTTTCTCTATACATGAGCCAGCACCACTGACATGCATGACAGCCATACACATTGGTCTACCCCTTCACCTGCATGCGCCTCTATAAGGTACAGTTAGTCCAGTGTAGTCTCTGTGCTTCAGTTTCCATAGTGTTATCTGTGAAGTAAAGGATCCCCTGCTTCCCAATGCTCCCCTCCTACCACTGCTTACATGTGGGCGGTAAGCTCTGGCTGTACTTTCCATTTTAGCATTGTAACGTCAAAGCATTGTTGCATCCAATACTGTGTAAATCTTATACTTCTGTCTTTCCCTCCCTTCTGTCTATGGAAAAAGAGCCTGTTGCTAGGTAACTATTAATTGTCAAGAACTAGTTACATGTGTTGCAATCCATCCTGAGCTTGTTGGGTTGGTGTGAGGACTGAATAAGTAGGCAACTGATTAGGAGATTATTCCCACCACTCTGGCTCCTGCCTTCAGAGCACGCAGGCTAAAACTCTGGCAAGATATGCCTTATGTAGAGTTGAGTACATTTTGAGGTTTCTTTAAATAACTCCTGTTGCTGGACAGGGCGTGAGGGGGAGTTTGGAGGCGCTTTGATCTCCGCTCCTCGGTTTGCATCACTTCTACCATTTCTCATTACACCCCCCCTCTTTCTTGCTTTTTTCTTATAGTCTTCACTTTGTCCAACATGACGCATAACAACAAACTTGCATGCACATCTTGTTTATGAAGGCAACTTGGACACAAACAAGAGAAGTGATGAAGAGCAAAAGATGAAGCCCGTCTGTGTCCATTATCTCTAATAAGGCCAAATAATACCCTCCACGTATGACACACTTGAAGAAATGGGAGCGTGATGTACAAATGCGCTGCTTAGACAAATGCAAAACAAGTTCAAATGACATTTGATCTTTTTTATTAATACTTAACACTTTTATTCCAAAGAGACAGAAGAATAATATTTCTCAGCACTTCATTTCACATTGACTGTGTGGAATCTCTTTTTAAATATTAGTAAATATCCAGTCAAATTTGAAATACTCTCTTCACATAAGTTTTTTCTCTTCATACAAAAATGTGAGGGTGAACTAGAGTTTTTTATCGTATTTACATTTTCACAATCTGTACAGCTCAGGGATGAAAAGAATCGATCTTCTCTGGTAAAACGGAAAGACCGTGTCAAAGATGAGAAAGATAGGTCGTTTGAAAAATGATAATCTATTGTGCTTTTCTTGTTGTTACAATTGATCATTTTACCAAGTTCAAAAGCAAACAGGATCACAGGAACCTCAATTCATCATGTGTGTAAACATTTGTAGATAAAGTGATTGCACATATCTCCGCATTATAGAAGCAGCTCAACAGAATGTAACAATTAAACCTAATCAAAGTTTAACTCTAATTATTTGTAGTAATTTGTATATTTTGTATCAAAACTGTATATGTGAGGTATGTACATACAGCTTTGTATGTGTAGCCTTCAATAAACAGTTGTATTGCGCACTGTCTCTTGTCCAAATGAGCACACAGAGGTAATCAAGCGTATGTATCCAGGCACATACAACGGGGAAAAAATAGAAAGTAGATGAAATGAAAAAGGCTTCTCCAGTGACTAAGAACCTTATTAAAACCATTTACATAAACTATATCAAGAAAACTTTGAAGAACAATAACAATAAAAGCACTCTTATCCCCATAAGATCTTAATCAGTTCAGCCATATTTTGAAACAGAAGATAATTGGTGTATTCTCCTGCACAAACACATACACACCTACAGTACTACATGGATGAAATAGCAAAAAACCCAAATATCATAAAAAGGCCCATTTGTGGGCTGAAAGTTAAGATGTAAAACAAGGAAAGGAAACTATAAATCTACACATGCAAACTCAAAAAAAGAAAAAAAAAGTCTATCATACATACTGACTTATCAACGTAACTTTAAAAACAGTTCTATTAACAAGAAACTGCAGTTCAGGGAAACAGAGTCAGATTGTGCTCAGAAATAGACTTCGGTTTGAATGTCTTTAGAAAGATAGACAGCTCTGAACATTTGTACGGGCTTAAATGTGTACCTTATCTCCTCATTCTGTCTGGTGTGTTCTTCCTTCAGCGACTCAAAGCTCGGCGAGTACAAATATGAATTAAGAAAACACAACTCAGTAGAAAAACAATAGTTATGTGTAAAATTAGGGTTTGTTGCAGCCCTTGAGTTGAATAATCATGCACCTTCATTCAAAGGGACTCATCTTGAAGACGGGCAGTGCTTGTAGCTGTAATCATAATAATTAAGATGTCAGGTGCTGATTTTGTTCCAAGGCCTGACTGTCTGACAAGAGTCAATTATGCTCATGTTTTCAACAATGGCCAAACAACATTTTATATTTATTTCTAAAATAAACCGTATGGAGGCTCCCCAGCAGTGAGCTATGGAACAAGGAGTGGAGTCATTTGTAAAACAATGTACTTGTTTTGGAAGTTCTGTGTTGGCACAATGGTTTAACTCCTGTAACCCTGCAAAAGTACAACGTTCACATTTAGCAAGATGATTTTGCCACCTATGTTATAATAAGTATTTTAAGGTCTTAGAAGTTAAAAGCATGGGCATATTTCCAACCAACAGAAAAATCGGAATGAATCTTTTAAGGCACATTGAGCTCAAAATTCAGAACCCAGAATATGGTACCGACCGAAAATAAAGGCAAATCAGTATGATGCCGCTTTTGTAGCTTGATGTGTTTTTATACAGTACATTAAATGTACTCAAAAAGCCATGCCTTTTACACATCTCAGCACTGAGAAATATGAAATGTGTGTGACAGGGGCAGATAAATCCAAGTCATTAGGCAGAATGTTCATTTTGACATCCAGTCTCCCTAAAGTAGTCAATAAGAAATGAACATTAAATACAAATATGAAACATGAACTATCCAATGGTAAAAACAATTCAAACCAAAACACTGGAATAATATCCATTTATCAATACAATTATCAATACAGTTATTATTAATTTACCCTGTTAATACAACAGAAATTCAGATATCTAAATTGTGATTGTATTTCCGTACCCTAAAAGGTTTGCTTTAGTGTTGGATTGCAGGGGGGAGGGAAAGACAGTGAGCGAAAATAGAGATGGGGACGCTTTCCCCTCCCTCCTCACCATGTGTAAGAACAGCACCAAACTCCCTTTCATCAAAATGTTCCCCTCAAAGGACGCCACCACGGCATGACGTGGTGCGTGTATATTGTTCAGATGCATCCATTTGTTGGAATGCAAACATACACAGTATTGTGTCTCGTTCACTACACAGAGAGGTCCTCAGCTGGAGCTGTCCTGCATGTTCTTGTTCTCCCAAATGTGTGCAATACTTTAGTTGGTGTTCACACATCGGACTCAATACTGGACAGCTTCTCATATACGTGTCCGTTGGCACCATTGAAGGATCTCTGTCCTGGTCCCAAACCTAAAGTGTCTCTGCCTCCAGGCACAAGCTTGTTGCCCCCGTGGTGGTTGCCCATGGGACCTCCCACCCCTCCCAGACAGAGCTCTTTTGGGTACCTAGGGGCCACATTGGACATCACCCCTGCAGTGGCAGATGCGGGCAAATAGGAAGCAGCTCCCATTGAGCCCCTGAAGTCCCCTCCTCCACGGATGTTGTTGAGAAGCTGCTGCTGTTGTTGCGGCGTCTGTGGCTTTTTCATGTAGTACGGTTTGGCACCGTGTAAAAGACACTGGTCGTCATCGAACGTTGGGATGAAAGGGTTCTGGTTCACCTTATCTGGGTAGAGAGATTTAGACAAGGAGTAAGTCCCGGCCCCTTTGCCGCCACCACCACCACAGCCCCCACCTCCCATCATTGCCCTGTCTCTGTCTCTAAAATCTCTCTCTCCCACCGAGCGCTGACGTAGCCCTCCTTCACCTCCATGAAACAGACTGAAGGATGACCCTGTTTTGGCCCGGTCCCCTAGTCCAAACATAGGGGAGTCCCTGTCAGCTGAATATCTCTCAAACATGTGAGCGTAAGGACTTGGACCCTCAGTAAAGCGGTCTTTATCTTTCAAACTCACACTACGGGGCTGAACAACCTGTTCACCCATTCCCCCACCAGAGCCCCCCATGCGCCCTGCTCCCTCCCTCTGCAGGTCCACAAACGTGTCATATGAATGCTGCCTTCTAAGGACCCTCCCGCCAGGGCCAAGTTTTCGTCGTTGTCCTGGAGTCTGGGTCTGGGCTCCTCCTACACTACTCTTCGCCGCCAGGAACATGTTAGCATCCTCACTGATATTGTAAAGGTTGCTTGGCTGAATCTTACAGGAATCACAGCGTTTGCAAGATGCAGAGCTGGGGCGACTACTAGTACCCCCACCAGCAGGGCATGCACCTCCACCCCCATGATGACAAACACCATGTGAGTTACGACACTCCCAGTCTCCACCTGCTATACCACCTCCTCCAATCCCTGAAGCACCCTTTTCCCAACAGCTGTGAGCCTGCTGACCTACAGACACTGTATTCTTGACTTTCCCTTTGAGGAAGTCTTCTACTGGCACTAGACTCTTACAGATACCACCACCACTAGCACCGCCCACACCGCTTCCTCCACTTCCTGTCTCCTGCTCCCACAAGGCCTTGCCCTCCTTGGAGCGGAACTGCTCACCATATAACTCTCTGAGGTTCTCTTTGTCTTTGCGGAAAACAAAAGGAGAAGAATTACCCCCTCCAACACCCCTCTTCCGCTCCAGGGGTGGTGAGACCACACGGCGCGCCAGGGACCCGTGGGGGAAGTGGTGGTGAACGGTGTGGTGGTGGGGTCTCCTCCTGAAGCCACTCAGCTCTGCATCATCATGCTCCCGTCTGCATTTCGCAGACGCAGGTCTCTTTTTCAAACTGTCCCTGTACTGCTTACGTCGTTTGTTGTTTCCTTCCAGGTTGCCATAGGTGACCGTGTGCGTCGAGATGTCTGAGACGTCATCGCCCCCCGATCCTGTCCCTCCCCCGCCTCCACCACAGTACCTCTCGTGACTGCTGATCAGCCCCGTGCTGGATGCTCCTCCTTTGAAGGAAAACCTGCCGTACACGTTTCCAGGTTTGAACCCACCCTGGGTGGAGTCCGCCTGGGGGTGCCCAGCAATCAAGTCAAATTTATTTGTGTTCCTGTGGGTCATGGATGGGCGGGGTTGTGTGGTAAAAATTGGTGCAACCCCTCCCCCTAAACTGTCACAATCAAATATCCCCCCTTCCAATGAGCTAGCGCTGCCTAAGCTACGCGGCCTATTGGGCGCGGGGGCAGACATACCCAGAGCAGAGGCCGGGTGGTGGTGCCGGTAATGGTCTTGGTACAGGTTGTTGTCTTTCACGGGTAAGTTCCCAAAAGTCCTCTCCACATCACCAACATAATCACTGAACATGTTGTCCTCTGCCATGTAGGGTGGAGCAGTCTTGCAGTCCATGGGGTGACCCACCAGGCTACGCCGGTGCTCCTGGATGTCATATATAGCTGACTCACGCCCACTGTGACTGTACTCCAGGGCAGCGTGAGGAGAGCCGTTGATACCTGGCACTGCAGTCATGTCTTTGGCAGTGCGGATCAGGCGTAAGATGTTGGAGTGGGTGTTGTTCATGTTCTTCTTTATAGTGGAGGAGGGGGAGTCCACGGTTGACTTGTTTTCCTCAATTTGAACTCCGTGGATGCAGCTGTAGATTCCCTGTTGTGAGTAAATGAGAGGGGAACAGGAAGACACACAAGGAGAGAGAATGTGAGACAGGTCAAGGAAGAAGATGAGAGCAGTCCAGTTTAAGGCTCAGTGTGAACAGTATAATGGGTAAAGGGTAGAAGATACAGTCAACACGATCGACAAAACGGACAGACAGAGAGAAGGCAAACAGGGACAGACAGAGGCAGAGAGAGGTTAATACATTACTATGTTCTCTCTGACCACCCACTTTGTGTACACACAATCAGACAGTAATAGGGGGGGAGTTCATAAACAACTTTTCTCAAGGGAACATCTCGGACCTCTAAAGATCCCACTCAGCTCTTCACCTCAAGCTTTCAGCGACTCAACGGAGGAATGAGCAGATCAAAGCGCTGATTGATAACCACAAGCTCAATCAATAGCTTTAATCAATACTATCTAAATTCACCTGACCTGCGCTGATCTGTTTTTGTTTCCCGAGTACAATTCGTTTCACTTACAATAGTTCTGATGAAAAACATAAATCTGTCAGAGCGACTTTGTTTCAATTTGGAAAACGGCAATTGTTGAGCCCCTCCATCTTTTTTTCTATGGTGCAGTTTTCTTTATGTGTGATTTATCTTATTTGCTCCTCTCCAATGGGAATGTCGGTTTCTCAAAGAGCCAACCTACGCCCCACTGAAAAGGCAATAGGAAAAAGGTTACAGTTTCGCTATTGTACCTGTTCTCTTCTATTCAGTGTTGTCCTTTAGCTGGCTTACCCTCCCCCCATCTTCCCTCCACATCAATCCCAAACCTTCATTTCTGGTCCTGTTGTACGCCTCGTTTATTTTTTATATTTGATGTTTTACAGCGGTTTGTCTCAGTGCGTTGCAACACTGTGGGGCGCATTAAAAGATAGCCTAAATTATTCCTTTGGAAACATTTTGCCACTGTTCATTTAAGCCAGACATGTCAAACTGATTTTTATTTATCATTATTACGGTAACTTGCAGCTTTGATGGTGCTGGAATACTATGGCATGTTATACTTCATTTCAAAGATTATTTTCTCAGGAAAGCAACCAGATAATTGAATCTGTTCTAAGATGTTATCGAACATGTAGTTAGAAGTTAAGTTAGGCTAAAAATATATTTTCTTTATATTTAACAATAAATCTTAAATAAAAAAAAAAATCAGATTTGACACACTTGTTGTTGAATCCAAACTACTAGAAAATAATAAACATCACAAATAATGTCAAATAAAATTAATTTGTCTAAATAAAAAAAGAAGGAAAAAAAACCCAATCTTATGTTTAAAAAAAAAGTTTGACACCCCTGATTTAAGCCAATGGTGTTTGGACAAAAATAATAATTTATTGCTGACATTTGGTCATTTTAGCAACCTTTTTTGGCTTGGTTCTAAAGGCTGAGGTAGGTCAGATGAATCATTCTATTACACCAACTGCACCTCAGCCCAGAGGTACGAAAACAACTGTTAATGTGATTGTTCTGTCAGGAGGACAGAGGTCATTTCTATGATAAAACGAGCACACTCACTCTGCTAATGGAGTAGGTGAATCCAGGCTGTCCAGAGCACACGCCCATAAAACAGAAACGCAGCTGCCAGTAGAATAAGTGTTCGGAGATGAAGGTTAAGAGAGACAAGACCATGGCGGCCCCCAGCATGTAGAAGACCCCTGCCATGTTGTCCACGTCCAGCTGACTGCTCATCACCTCGTTCTTCTCATTGTGGCAGATTCCCGTGAGCCACAAGGCCTCAAACTCCTCCATGTCACCTGTAAATGGAAGACAAATGCATAGTTCATTTCCAAAAACTGAACAAAAGTGCCATTAGAAAAACATTTGAAAGGCTTACAATTTCTACTTTTATTTCCCCAAGTAGTTTTTTGAACAGCCTGATCTATTTTAGAGCTAAGCAGGTAAAGTTTCTCGCCTTCTTGAGCAAAGACTTTCAAATTTACTATCGATAACCAAAATGTTGAAGATTATAACAAGAGGAATATATTTCATTGAAAAACACAGATATCTGTTTTTGCCCACAGTCAGACCCTAAGACAAAGCCACTTCATATACTTACATTACACTGACTAATCCACTGGCTCTCCCCTTGAGCATCATCTTATCCAGGACTGCGGGTACCACTTCCATGTTGTAAGGAAATCTACTGCCCAGTGATTTAGGGTGTGCGCTGACCCTAAGCTCATTAAAAGCGAAGGCCAGTAACTTTTTGAATTATGGAGAGAGAGAAAGCATATTTCCCAAAGCAAGCGCAGCTAGATCCACCCATTCTCACACACGCTGCTTCATGATTGGACAAAATTAATTTAAAACCTTGATCCATGGATGAGGCACTTGCTATTGGTCTAGCTATTTTCCTCTAGAAAATCTTACTGGTGGTAGTTATGCCAAGGAGAGGAACTATATTTAATAAATTGTAAAAAAACAAAAAAAAACAAAAAAAAAAGTGATACCACATGGTCATATGGTCAAACATATGCATTATTTACAATTTAATTCAGTTTCTGACCTCACTTACAGGAACTAAAGACACCCTCTCCCATCGGCAGCACATTTACCTCATCATCTTTTGTGATTTTTATTTTAAATTATTTTTTGTTACATTCTTTGCAAAGCACATTGAGTTGCAGTCCTAGTGAAATAAAAAAATACATCTTACTGTACTATCTGAGGATTGTTTTGTTGTGTAAAATATCTGCACTGTACTACATCAGGGGTGTCAGACTCAGTTTGGTTGGGGGCCAAGTTTTGGATATTTTTTTCTACTATGTTTGCATTCAATCACAACTGGGCCAAATATAAAAAAAATATGTAATTAAAGATTCATAGGTAAATTTCTGGGGCCACTAAAAAGGGTCTCCTGGGCCGGATTTGGCCCACGGGCCTGAGTTTGACATGCCTGTTCTACATGGCTGCAATGTTGAGTCTCACATGACTACACAGTGATATGTCTTTCTTTGTCTTTTGTCGAGAATGTGGATCAAAACAAGAGCAGGATATGTTAATCCACACTTGTGTTTATGCGCTGGAAGACAGTAGTATCATGGGAGGAAATGTAAACAGTTTTATGTAGCATCAGTTTTTTCAGGGTCTCTGGCGGCTGAGAAGCAAACTCTGAGGCCTTCACGCCTCACATTCTCACCTGAACGTGCACTTTGTGAAGGACTGGCACTTTAAACACTAATTTGTGTCAACCGTCAATTGCTCAAGGATAACAGTCCGTTTAATCTCACACCATATTTTTTATACTATATACCTGTGTTTTTCAACCAGTGTGCCGTGGTACATTAGTGTGCCTTGAGATGTTGTTTGGTGTGCCTTGGGAAATATTCCAATATCACATAATTGGTCAAAATAATGTGAGAAGATTAGAAAGATTATATGCACTCGTTTCATGTTCCATATATATCCATTTTTATTATTATGCTTTCATACTAAAAGATGCAAAGTTTCCTGTTTGTATCAGTTTCAGCTGTTGGGGTGCCATGTGACAAAAAGGTTGGGAAACACTGCTATATACAGCATAAAGCAAATCAATGTCGTATTCTAAGCAGCTCAGAATAAAATAAAATCATTTGACCCCGTAATAGATTATATTTAAAAGTATACATTAATACAGGCATTTAGTAGCCACCTGTGCTGCTGTGTGCGATCAATTAGAACAGCACAACAGCCTGGAAACCCTGGCCGAAATGTCCACATAAAATTTGGGACCAATCACAGAAGGGGGAAGGGCAGCTTGATGATGATGACGCATTATTGGACAGATGGGAGCTTGTAGTTTGTTTACAGCAGATGCAAAGCTTCCCTCATATTTAACTTCCGCAAACAGCAGTGATCGTTCGGCACCATTGTGTAAACATCAATATTCTTCCTCGCTGTTTCCCCTTCTCATCAAATTTCTTTCACTCTACACACGGTAAAGGATAGTTTTTTACTATTGATACTGTTACACTGCTGTCAGACTGTGCAATAAGTCACAGCCTTGCACTGCCAATGACACTTTTTGAAGACATATATTTTTACCTCTATTGCAGATCTTTTAACTTTTGAACTGTTTGCACTTTTTGCACACTGAGTTTTCTTATTGAAGCCAAATGTAACATTTAAATTTCTCCATTGTGAGATTAATAACGTTTTATCTTATATTATACGATTAAGGCATACCTGCAGTCGCGAATCATCGACATTTGTAGCAGCCACTGAACAGCTGCAGGACAATCATAATCCACACTTATCTTACTGTTAGTATTAGATAGCAATATGGCCTACGTGCAGGACTGTACAAGGACTCTACAAGGACTCCATGTTATGACTATGATGTGACTGTCTCTTTGTGACACGTATGTCTTTCCATGTGTGACGTGACAATGACTATATAAACTGTGTACTGCCTTTATTCTGTCTGAGAGAAAGAAACAGAGGAAACCAGTGGAACTTGAGAGAAACTTAAATAAACTTCCAGAGTTTGGCACACCACGATCCGTCTCTGTCTGCTAAATCCTAACAGATTTGGTGGAGAATGCGCGGCTCGGTTTGTGCCATTCTCTGGATTGTTTTGGGGGAGTTTGCTCTGTTTCTTTTCCTCTGCGTGAGAGATCGGCATGCTGTGTCTGGGAGCGGAGATTCCAGCAGGCTGGAAGAGCTGTTCCTGGATGCTTCTTGTCGCTTCTGTCACTTTTGTTTTTTAAATTGAATATTCCAACGCGGAAAAGAGGTTGGCAGACCTCTCGGACAGTCCTTGGAACCGGTTTGACAAGAATAAGGTAAGCAGACACCTTTTTATATGTAAAGTCTGCATAATTGGATATTAGCTAAATTTTGGTCTGTTTTTGGGGTCTGTCAAACTCTCTAAATTGTATTTGAGAAGAAGTCTCGGGGTTAAAGTCCCTTTGAGCCTCGGGGTTAAAGTCCCTTTGAGAAAGTCTCGGGGTTAAAGTCCCTTTGAGCCTCGGGGTTAAAGTCCCTTTGAGAAAGTCTCGGGGTTAAAGTCCCTTTGAGAAAAGCCTCGGGGTTAAAGTCCCTTTGAGAAAAGCCTCGGGGTTAAAGTCCCTTTGAGAAGAAGCTTCAGGGTTAAAGTCCCTTTGAGAGAAACCATGGTGTAAAAATAAAAAATAAATAAAAAGGGAGGAAAAACGAGTGCAGAGACCTTTGTTGCAAAAGTCTTGAAATTGGCCAATTTCAAGTTTAATGAGTGACAAAAGTTGAAGCAATAACATCTGTTATATTTCAGTGATCACGGTTTAAATTACATACAGAAAAAGGGAGTTTTTGTTTTTTGGAGTTTTTTGGAACAGAGTTCACCGGAGAATGCAGAGTTTTATCTAAAGTTGAGCTATGAGAGCTTTCGTGAGTTATTTACATTTTTTGCAGAGTTTTATCTACAGTTAAACTATGAGAGGGTTGTATCCAACAGTTGTTTTTTGTTTTTTAGAAAGAGATTTTGAGTTTAAATTAGTTTGCTACCTCGATAAAATAGAAGCGTAAACGTTAAAGACAAGAGTGCCTTTTGTTACTAGTGTGGAAAGTGATCACTTCTAGACTTGGATGACAAAAGTATAAAGAACAACATAAGTTATATTCGCTTAACAAAGTAATCTTGAAAGTTATTATTCTGTATCTTTCTGCCTGTGTGCGCCGCTCTATCTGCTGCCGTTGTCAGGGAAACGGCCCCCTAATTTGATTAATGATGTACATTCATCCCAAACTGCCTGACAATAATATCTTTAGATAATAAAAAGTAATAAATCACTGACCACTATAGAAGTGTAAATGTTGACCATTTGCCTTACTGTGTTCACAGTTTTATTCCTGAGAATGAGAATAGACATGGAGCAAAATCCCACTGATAATAAGCCACTGATAATGAAAGTAAACTAAAGAGAGATTTATTAGATTAAAATGTATGTTTAAGAATATGGCTCAATAGAAGCAAATATGCAAACATATTTGTAAATAGATTAGAATAGTTTAAACTATAGTGAATAGAGAGTAAAGTACACAGTCTAAGATTGATAAGTGAAAATAATACAGTGAAATAAGATTGAGTCTAGTGTAAACAATTATCATTAGAATAAAAGTATAGAGTAATAAAAGTGAAATTAGCTTCAAATTTGAGACTCAGCTCGTTTTTGTCTGTGTTTTGACTGAATCTGCTGAGTTCTTGTGTGTCCAATAGTGTTTGTTTGTTTTTATTTTTGATTTATTTGTTTTTGTTTGTTTTTGTTTTTTGTTTTTTCCCAGGATAGAGGATAAAATCCACTGATATTGATTTGATGATTATGAGTTTTAATAATTTTTGAAAGTTTTTTTTTTGTTTTTTTTAATTTTTTTTTTCTTTTTCCACTTTATTGATTGATCGATTTGAGTGATCACATGTGATTATGTGATCAAAGGGGAGGGTGTTAGTATTAGATAGCAATATGGCCTACGTGCAGGACTGTACAAGGACTCTACAAGGACTCCATGTTATGACTATGATGTGACTGTCTCTTTGTGACACGTATGTCTTTCCATGTGTGACGTGACAATGACTATATAAACTGTGTACTGCCTTTATTCTGTCTGAGGGAAAGAAACAGAGTAAACCAGTGGAACTTGAGAGAAACTTAAATAAACTTCCAGAGTTTGGCACACCACGATCCGTCTCTGTCTGCTAAATCCTGACATTACAAGAAAATGATTAGAAGATTTTCTGGGCAACAACTTGTGAGTTCTGGACACTCAACTCAACATTTATTATAATTTATAGACTTTGGTCATCTGCCCCTTATGGACCAATGGCTCTATGTGTTTTTATCGTTTAATTTCTAGTGTTGAATTGTTGATTCTCTGATCTGTGTTGGTGAATTCAACAGTTTTGTTAAGTCCTTCGAGATAACTACTGTTGTGATTTAGCTATACAAGACTAAATTGAATTGAACAGTTAAAAAATAATAATAGTAACATTTACAATCCTGGATTTTGTGTTGTGAATCCAAATGTCTTCTGGGCAGGGAATTCTACAGCGGCACTGAGAAATGGTGTAAGCCGTGACCAACAATTGGACAATATCCACGGGCCTCGGCTCTTGAGGATTCATCTTCTCCGCGTCTATAACACATCTCCAGGTCAATATCCACCTCAGACAAACAGAGCCTTTGTGATGCACTGTCTGCTCATGGGCTCACAAATAAACAGGCTTAGCGGCCAGCTGGCGGCTCCAGTCCTATTCAAGCTTCACTGGTTATGATATTCTATAGGAGTTTGTGGTCATATTAAGAAATAGAGGGGAAGAGAAACCAGTAGGATTATTATTAGTGTAATCTTCTAAATCTTAAAGAAAGTCTATTGTTTACCGTCCCCAAACAGCATTAGGATGGCCAGATCCACAGCTCGTTTCCACCCAGAATCCTTTTGGATGGCGATGCCGTAGCCCGTAGACGCAAAGACCTTTCCGCTGCCGATGGTGACCAGCTTACAGCCTTCGTCTCTTCCTGCCATGTAATTCAGCACTGCTGCGTCATAGATGAATGCATCCAGTTTACTGCAAACGTGAACAAAGAGGAAAAGAAAAGACGTTTGAGTTTATATACATTGATTAGATACATTGATTAATAAATGTGCACTACAGTCACAAAAACTGCTGAATTTATATGAGCTCTGGTATTTGTTTGGGCTTTAATAATGGTTTGTTTCAATTGAGCGGATTTCATTGTTTATAATAGTGGTTTTACTCAAAAATACTATAAGTTGTATGTCCTAACAGAAAACATATCGATAAGTAAAGCCCTATCCAGATGGAACAATGTATAGTTTTGAGAGCGTATTATGTAAAGACAGAACCGGCTCTATAAATGTCCACACAAAACAATTTTGCCTGTGAGAAATGTAATGATGGTGACCTAATGGCAGCCCCCATTTAGGTTTTCTTTCCTCCAAGCACAAAATACATACAGGTGGAACTTGGAGAATAAGAATACCGTACAAAAGTCCATCAACTTCTGTAATTACCTAAAATGTGAAACTAATATATGATGTACAGAGGTCCCTGACTATAATGTGGGTCACCTTTTTGCGGCCTTGTTCTTTCGTGGATTATTATGTGTTTTTTACTGCTTGCTCTTCATGTGGCGCAAGTATACTTCAGTAACATCCTACTACTACTACTACTGCATCCTAACCCAAAAAACTCCAAAATTGAATCGCAGAAGAAAATGTACTTTTCTCAGTTTTACCTCGAGAATAGCCATATTTGCTGTCCAGTTTTCCTCATAACCTACAAACTGGATTGCTCAACCAGATTGATATGGTGGTTCAAAATATTATAATACCAGATACAAAAGTGCAGTGACAGAGATGGGAGCTGAATTGAGTGAAGCGCGATAATAGAAGATTTCAGATTTCACCACAAACTCCAGGTTCTGTTGCTATTCTGGGGCCAATGGCAGCCGTATACACAGCTCCACTGACTGCCCATCCATTTTAACCACAATGCTCCGTCTGCGTCTGTCTGATGCTCTTACTCCTTCATCATCTTTTCGCTCTATTGCATCAGGACAGTACCACACAGCTCAACAACTCTCCCTCTTCCGTCACGGGGCTTTTCATCTCTCCCCATCCATCTCTCTCCTCACCCAGATTTCAAACTGTACAGCGCCTCGTCAACGTTCTTCTGGTGGAAGCTCGTCATGTATGCGTGCATGTCCCGGTAGTTGTTGCGGATGTTGCGCTCCGTGCTCCCATTGGGCACGGTCCCAAAGCGGAATGGTGGGGAAAACTCGTTGGGCTTCTGGAACTGTAGCGTGTCCGGAAAAAGGAAGAGAAAAAGGCAGAGAAGAACTCGTTAGCATGAAAGAGGCACTGAGCTGCATCAAATACACTTTAATGCACTGTTAAACATGACCACAGAGCTGTGCTTTTGGGCTCTTAAAATGTGCTAAATGGACCTGATGGAAGGACAAACAGGAAGTGCAAGTTAAGGACACAACTCAAAAAAAAGTTTAACAATCAGAACAATCACATGCACATTATTGTTTCTCAGTGTTAACTCATTTAGTAAAACAGAGTGATCACTGCAGTCAGACGTCTAAATAACTATAACCTAACAAATTAAACAAAAGGAGTGGTAATAAACAACTAGAACAACTAGACCCTGTAGTGAATACATAATGCATGAATGTTGTTCAAGATAGAGATTTTATATTTGTTTCTTTGATGCTAGAGTAAGAGATAATGTTTTATTTTAATTAGTATAGCTATTGTTCACTTATCTTGTCCTGTGTGCTCCTTATTCTTACTGTTCTGTAACTTGTGATGCAACACTGAAATTTCCCCGCTGTGGGACAAATAAAGGATCTCTTCATTTTAAAAAGCAGCTACAAGTCGTCTAATGCCAAATGAGACCTGCTCCGTTCTCTTCCAAGCATGCAGAGTTTCATCATGAGATCACACCTTTTTGTCTGACAGGCCCGACACCTGGTCCACATACTCTTCCTGGATCATAAAAGCAGCCAGGTTGGCAGTGTAGGAGGCCAGAAAGATGACAGCGAAGAAGGCCCACACTGACACCATGATCTTACTGGTGGTTCCTTTGGGATTCTGCACCGGCACAGAGTTGTTAAAAACCAGACCCCAAAGCAGCCAAACGGCCTTTCCGATGGTGAAGGAGGGGCCCCCAGGCTCTGAGGAAACAAAGACAAAAAAAAATCATTCATATACATCAGTCATATTGAGAACCTCTGCTCAATAGGACACTCACTGTGAGTCTGGTCAACTACTAATTTACATAGTGAACTTACTTTTCCTAAAAGACTACTGATATAATTTTGTGAGTGTATTATAGGCTTATACATCACACCCAGATTACTCTAAATTGAAAACCTATATTGTGTTTTACGTGCTCCTTTCCCCTATTGTCAATGAAAGCCAATGTTGAAATGGAGCTGCAGGAAGCCAAGCTGGGAACATGACATAAGGACAAATATACCATGGTCAAAAGAGACCAACTTTGAACTTTTCGGGCAAAATGCAAAACGCTGTGTGCGGTAAGTAAGTAAGTAATCTTTATTCATATAGCGCCTTTCACTGACCAGAGTCCCAAAGCGCTTAACAATTGTTGTGGGTATTTGTCTCTAACTCCACACAGAGATGTCGCCGTAGAGAAGCCGCATTCCAGACCTATAGTACTTATTGGTGGAAATCTAACAAGCTCTACTGACACCATCTCCACTGTCAAACCCGGTGATGGTATCATGCTGTGGTATTGTTTTTCCTTCAGCAGGGACAGGGAAGAATGTGAATGTAGCAAAAAATAGGACAATATTTGAAGAAAATGTGTTCTGCAAAAGACTTGAGAAGCTGCACGTTTATCTTCCATCGAGACAATTTTCCTGAAACATAAATGATTTTCATACAATAGAATAGATAAAACCGTCCTCCTGCAAGCCCTGAAATCTGAAACCTAGCTCCAGCTTGTGGTTCATAGGACACACCGGGGAACCAGAGGGGACAAACTGAGAGTTATAAATCTCACTTTTATTCTTTGGCTTTTAGCAACGCATGAGCTTTTACTTTTTTTTACTTTTCTATTTGTATTGGTGAAGATAATTTGTACTGCTTTGGTATTAATGTTTTTGAAGGTAAATAAAGGTGAATAAAAAAAATCAGAAATCAGAAATCAAAGGTCTTATGTGCAGGATTTTAGAAATGTCATGTTGTTTAAATGTGCTACATAAATCAAGTGAAACAAACAAATCATATTCATGGCAGAGTGATTATTCTTTTTGCCCTTCATCAATTGCTAAATTGATTACACAAATATTCTTGATATTCCTTCTTCTATCCCGCAGTTTGGGTTCTGAATGATCCACATTTTCCCACTTTCGACCGCCGTGACAACCTACTGTTACGGACTAACTCAGCTCCACCTCCTTCAATGGCTGTATGACAAGGTGGTGTGGGAGAAATGCTACCTACCGGAGCGCTGTGGCATCTGTGAACGGGAGAGAGGGTTTGGGGCTGATGGGTAAGCAGCAGGCTACAATTATTCTACAGCTGGAGTGTTGCTATAGGACAACAGCCTCATATAACCTAGTGATTAAAACACTTACATTACAAACAGACTAAAACGCTTCTGAAGTCAGTGTAAAAAAGACTTGGCTTGTTCAAACTCGATAAGAAAAGTAATGAAGCAGCAATCTTAACACGTTTTATCTTGAGAGACTTCTATTGTGGCAGGTTAATGTGATCTCGGGAGTCAAACGGAGCTGGGTCTATAAAACCTGGAAAAAATAGATTGAATCTGAGCCATTGATTTTCATGGGCAAATTGATTTGAACAGTCTGCGGGAACTATATTTCACTCAGCAGATAGTGTTCAGGAGACAGAATGTGTTTTGAATGTTTCATGAGATGTTTGTTTACATGTTTGCGCTGCTTTACAAGCCCGGGTTTTGCAGTATAATAAAGAGATGGCTAAATAATGTGAGACCCTCTGAACAACCTGAATGGCTAAACATAGCTCTGATCGCTTATCTGCGTTTTGCCTGTGATCCTTTTCATTAGCCCAAGAGCTTAAGTGCGTGGAGATGTAGATAAACACTCAAAGTTAAAGAGCAGAAAATCCCAGGAGTTCAAGGACTGCTCAGAAGACTTTGCCAAAGTCAAGTGATGCAGGGATCTCGTGGATGCCTTTGACAGGATATCTTCACATAAACATTCTTGGTCTGTTTGGGCGACAGAATCTGGCATAAATCAAAACGATTGAGAATAATGTGTCTAATTTAATGTTTTAATGGTTTAGTCATAGTTTAACACTGGTTTTATCTTGCAGAACAATGTGGGTGAAATATTTATGCCATCCATCCATTTTCTTCCCCTTAATCCATTAAGTCAGAGCTGCCCCCAGTTCACAGAGCACCAGCCCCTCACTGATCCTTCTGCAGTTGTGAGTTCACAGGAGCCTTGATCTTGCAGTGGGGGCTTCAGGCAAAGTGGGGTTTAGTGTCTTGCCCAAGGACACAACGACAGCAGACATCAGTGGGAGTCGTGAAGTAGGTCTCGTGGTGGGCTCGAACCTACAACCTTCAGGCTCAAAGGCCAATTCTCTACCAACTGACCCACTGTCGCCCCTGAAATATTTGTGTTATTTTTCAATAGTTTCAAAAACTATAGCATTGCACACCCACAAATAGATGTCAGAATATGATTTATTTGACGCTGTTTCGGTTATGATTCATCAGATCATTCTTTTCTCCATTCTTTTCTATTTGAATGGACAACATAATGATACACATTTTTATAAAACTATTTTCAAAAGTACATCAGGTTGGTGGTTCAATCCTAGCTCGATTCACTCATTCTCATGTTGCCCTTGTGTTAGGGAGAATACTTTGAAAACATATGTAGTTACAGAAACACCTACATGGTACAATCAGTGTACTGTATTGTTAATACTAGGAATACTTTCACACTCCTTTACATAGTATCATGTGAAGTTAGACTAAAAGTGAATGGAAGAATTAAAGCCACTTGTACCATCAACTGTAGTCTCAGGTCAACACCGGTTTTAACCGGGTCCCGACTCAAAAAGGTAAGTGCACTGACACGCCAGGCCGGTGGGGGTGGACCCAGAAAGAAAATTACCCACTGCTTTTGTATTGTGTCTTCTTTCTTCTGGAAAACGGCTTTACAGGATGGTCCAAAAGTTGCCCCAAAGCTACGTTCCAGATGTGTGTCAGTGCTGAGGCGAGTATTTTTATGGGCCAGTCTAGTTTAGCCGCTATGAACTTTACGATGCATTTGTCAAAGGAATGCGATTTTTACACTGCCCATAGAAGTGGTGGCGCATTAGTTTCAAAAGCAGAGATATGCGTGACTACATCCGTTAACATTTACAGTCTATGGTTTCAACATGGGTTTAAAAAAAGCACATGTTTTTTGTAATGTCAACAATGTATTTCTTCAATTTAAGAAAAAAACTGTGTTCTGAATACAGTACATACAGTAAATAGTATTCTGAAAATGTATTCTCAGTCAAGTCATTCGTTCCTCCCGACACATGACCCAAGTAGACTGTGCAGAGTGGTCATGGTTGGAGGGGCAGTTATTGCAGATCAGCCTCAAGACAAATGTTGTTTGTTTTCATGCATACCTAAAATATTTGCTATATAAATTGAAATTTCACGATTCTGGTTCCTATCTTCAACATCATCATATTTTTTATCTTCCATCACTTGCCCAGAGCTGGCTGTATTGTGTGGCCTGTCTGAGTGTGTGCGTGTGCTGCTCTCACCTCGGCCGTCTGCCAGACAGCGGTTGTAACCCACAGGGCTGAAGTACTCGAACACAAACACTGCCACGGCCGACACGATGAGCAACATCACAAACATCATCACCCACACGTCCGCACTGAAGGGCTCTGCAACAACACAGGGGCCAGTGTTATTAAAAGAACACATGTCAATGAGGTGCAGTCAGGGAAAAATACAAAAACACCCATTAGATCCGATTTCCAAGAAAATAATGAAACAAAAAGCTCAGATTTAAATTTGATCCCCATATGGTTCTGACTCATGGAGTTAATCATAGTGACTGATTCATGTATTATATTGTATTCAAAGAAGCTATTTAACTAGATTTCATGAACTATATGCCTCAATATTAATCCGTAACTACTATAAGAAACGAGAAATTTGCGCCTGCCCCTTTACAGTAAACTACCATAAAAACAATGAACAAAAAAATGTCCACATTGCAGCAGATCCGAAACAGTTTTGTTTTCATTTGTGCCAAAATGCCTGAACTGAAATGATTGATGTTCAGAGAATGTACACATTTCTTCTGTTCAGAATTGAATTTAAAACTTGCAATTATCAAGAACCGTTGGGGGTTTAGCAAGAAAAGGAAGACAAAAGAACAATATCAAAGATAACAGCTCATTATTGTGAGAAAAAGCATCACCCCTTGTTTGAAACATCCCCCAATTAGTTCAATTAGTATCAATCAATACTGAATACTTAAAATATGGATAACATCTGTTAAGCATGGGGGTAGATCCATCATGCATTGGGGCTGTGTTGCAGCTGGAGTGAATGGCTTCACATCTTGAGTCACCAGATCTACAGTGAGCAGTGATGGCAGAATCCCTAAACACAGGGACTTTCATCAGTGAATATGTTGCAGAGCTGATAACAAGCACAGACTATCACATGTTCTAATGCCTGGCAAAGACATTGCTCTTGTCAAACCAAAATTGTGCCAAACACACTGAAAAATCCATGATGGAATAAATTGAGAGTTTAAGGTTTAGCATTATATTTACTTTTTGAATGGGGCAGTGCATCATCAGTGCTATCGACATTTCAAATGTAAATATTCCAAATCCTAAGAAAAACAGAAGTTATCTTGACATTAGCATAATTGGACATTTTCGAAAACAGTGACTAAATTGTATCATGTGTTCTGGCTCGTCCCATGTGATAAATAGAAGACATATACGTGTAAGTTTGAACATTGGCATAGTCAATTTAACTGTTTTTGATCATTTTTTGGCCTGATGTGAAACATATTAAGAACACACTGAAGCCCCCAGTCCTGTCTTCATCATTTAAAATCTGTTGACAATTTATCTGTTACTCTTATGGATTTATCTACAAGCAGGCGTCAAGTAATGGCTTCACAGTTTTAAACCTACAACCACATTGGAATACATTTGCAAAAGTCCTCAAAGTGTACAAGACAAGTACATAGATAAAACAAGTACAGGAATAAGTGCTGGAAAAGATTGACACTGTGAGATCGATCAACTAAAACAGTTTCAATACAAGTGCTAGATCTGCTCTGGATATGTTGAACCATCTCCAAACAGTAGGTTTTTTTTCGCACGTTTGAATATGACGTCACTTGTTCAGAGAGTTCAAACAACGTGATTTTTAATTGTAATGAATGACCTGCAGCGGGTCAGAAAGGCAACTCCTATTTTTTATTTATTTATTTATTTGATAGGGACAATGCACATTAATGAACATCAGTACAAAACAAATATAAATATGCCGGATTATAGCTACCAAGCTAGTTTTCATCCGTAGTCCCTAGGCAGGAAAATACATAAGAAATGACAACACACAATACAAAGAAATACAAAAAAACACTATACAATACAAACAGCACAGGGAAAAGTTAAGAGTCTAGTGGTCACATGACTTCTTTTAAAGTGGTGTGCTCCTGTAGTATCAAAAGAAAATACATGTTTCCACAATCTGTGTCTAAAATAAACAAAAGTGTGGTCCTGTCTTCAATCCCTAAGACTTTTGTGTGTGTTACTTTCTTTACCAAGGAAGGCAGAGGGAGAAACCGTCCCGTTGCTCCGAGAAACCATGACGCTGATTCCCGTCTCGATGAACGGAACAGAGAAATCGATGACCTCGGATCTCTCCTCGTTGATGGTGAGTGAACCGACAGCCATATGTGCATTCTTCAGCACCACCTGACGAAACAGACGCAACTAAATAGGCCTTGTGTGCGTGCGTGGTTGACAAAAAGTCCAAGCCGTAATATATTCATAGCAGTTCATTTACAATTGATAATGTCATGTGTTCAACAAGCCATTTTCCTAACAACGCTGAGGAGAAGCAGATCATTACTACTGCAGGTCAGAATATGGCACCTGTGCAGTGTTCCCAGGTATATTTAGTCCTCTGTTTCAAAAGCCACCGCTCATGAATACAAATGCAGCATGATAATAATGGGCATGTATGCCAGTGTGCGCACAAGTCTTGCACTGATTTGTTGTTCTCTGCTGGTCACCGTTTTATTTTTGACTCTCTGTTTTTCGCAGCCCTGATTTCCTCTGCACAAATTAAACTCTTTTCGCCATTTAAGGACACGGAAACATATCTACTCAGTGGCTACCCAGTTCAGACTCTCACGCTTTACAATAGTCAGCGAGGGGTTGTGCGACGGTGGAAGGAGTAGGTCTCTCCGGGGGCTGCTACGATCTTCTTGTCTTGGCCGTTTTGTTCTCTGAATCAGAGTATTGCAACGGAGCCTAAGGCCAGGGCTGTGGAAAGCATATTCTCTTTAACATGACAGATACAGAGGAAAATGCTCTCACAATATAATTAGCTCATTGCAAATCCCTAAGGATGCGCTGTATACAAATGAGTTTAAGATTATATACAAATGAATGTCTCCATCTGAAGTAATCATGAATTTAGTTGGCGGTGTAATAACCTTGAGGATGTACCCATGTGGAACTAGAAATGTGACAATGCAGGTAGATTTGCCCTTACACAAATATACCTTTTAGATTAAAAGTGGTCTCCTTCAGAAATAGTGGCTGCATGCCCTTTGTTCCCATAAAACACAAACGCATCTTGCCCTGGACCATTGTTTGCGAAGAGCCCGCATTATGTACATTATTTTACCGCTTTCCACTTTTCAACCTTATTGACCTGACACACACATCTTACCGGAGCTATTTTTAGTTCCTGTTATGTTAAGATGGTGGTAGTGTTTTATATTAAAGTTAGTATCAGGAGAGTCAGACTAATAAATGTGCACGTACAGTATATTTTGTCTGTATGTGATGTGTGTACCTCTCCAACCATGCCATTCCACGTCCCGTTGATTTTCTTCCCATGCTTGCCGTTGGTGACGAGGTAAAGGTCGTATGTAAACTTGACATGCTTGGCAATCTTTTTGAGGATGTCGATGCAGAAACCCTTGCAGCAGCGTTTGATGTAGATTCCTGAATCTCCAGTTAAATTGCTGGTGATGAAAAAGAGGAACAAGTTCAGACGGAATAACTCAATGGCAGTTTGAGGCTTCATACTACACTTCTATGCTACTATGCAAAAAGGAATCAAACTGTTTCATAAAAAGGTCCAATCGCTTTAAAACTACAAACTGATTTCTTGTTGCCTGATTTACAATATTTACCCAGCAGCGTTTTGTTTTGAAAAATGTAATTTCAAACCCTATGAACGCTATCACAATTGGTATTTAGAGCCATATAGCCAGAGAAAGGTGGCAGGTACAGAGGAGAATTGTTGAAGCACTCAAGCCTCAGACATGTAATTATACAATAATATTCAGTAAGTGCACAACCAGAATAAGATGATGAGGGAAATAGTTCGAACTGTGACAAAACTCATACAATAACAATCGTGCTTAGCTGATCCCAATATAGTAGTTTTGCTTGAGAAATAAAAAGACTTTGTTTTCCACAATTTCCACAAATCAACTGAATTAAAAGAACCATAATAAGTCATTAAAAGCAGGAATCCAAAGAACGTCCTCCACAGATGTGGGGTTGGACAGAGAAATAGGCCACTGACAAAAAATAATTATCACATGGCAAGTGGAAAGAAGGAGTGTCAGGCCAAGGAGACTGAGAAGCAGCGAAACAGGGGCAGAATCTGTGTCAGTGATCTGGGTCGGAGTGAGGACAAGAGTAATGTAATCACAGAGTGTCAGGTGGAGCAAATTGACAAAGACAAAAGAACTCAAGTCAATTTAAAGTCAATTTTTGAAATATATTCAATCACATCAACATAGATGATTATTGATTAAACATTTTTGAAATTGATTTCGAAAAACAGGCTTTCATTTACTATCGCCACACAATGGACACTTATCAGACTGCAGCGCAGATCAATAGGCACACACTTGAAGACAATGTGTTTGGTTGTTTCACCTGAGCTTAAGTTGTTTGCGACATGGCACAGTGTTCCTCATGCAGGTCCCACTGAGAGGGTCCACATCCTCCACAATGACAAATGGCGCCTCCTCCAAAGTTACAATGGACAGGTGGTCCTCTTGTGCCTCAACTCCAGAGTATAGCTCAAAACGCGGCCATACATGGTACCTCATTGTCAGAGAGCCTCTCTCCCACTTGCCAACCTGCAACAGTGTAGGAGTTCTTAATTAATACACAAGACACAAAACTAAAACCTGTACGGCAACACGACAAACAATTACCCGATCCCACTGTCGATCCTTTTCGAGAAGAATGATGACCAGCTTGGGATGCACCTGGTGCCCCTCGTCACTGAAGGACAGGTTCCGTCCCTCAAACGTCACATTCATGACGTACCTGAAGACATATGCAGAGTTTTACAGAGGAAAAAACATACTACAAAATGGTACTACCACTACTACTGCCCTGTGCTCCCTGTGGAATTTATGTTCTTCATTAGCCTTGTTGGTTTTATGGTGAGGTTTTCTTATGGTGAGCATGCTTTTAATCTAGAATTAGACTTTTCAAGAGCATTAGATATAATTAATACCAGTGGTGAAAATCAGTTTAATCAACTTCTGTTTAATTTCTATTTTCACAGCGACACCTGTGTTCTGTGCCACATGAGATGCCACATGCTATCATGGCCTGGTTACATAACACATACAGTAGACAGTGAAGGTGTTAGGGAGTTTAGGTGAGGAGAGCAACAAGTCCAGCAGAGGAGCAGAAGTGTAAAACAGCCTCTCTACATTTGTCAACAGCAGCAGATACATTGGGATAGGTGAATGTTTTACTCTTTCCTCTTCCTGGTCCTGTGCTATCCAATCCAACGCAGAAAAAAATTCTTCAACACAGAGAGCTAGGTACATGCAAGTGTGTGGAGGGGATTGCATCTGATTTTCTCTTTTCCTTTTTAGCTGGACACAAAAATAGTATACAATAGCTACAGTAAACCGATTCACAAGTCTTGGCAAACAATAGTTGTGCCTTTGCAAGTTAGAAAATATTTTGTCACAAGTACCACCTACTGGAACATTCAGTGCCTCTTAAGTGATCACAGTATTCATAAGCCATCATGCAGATCTTTGTTGGCCAGAAACTGGAAAGTCAATACCACAAGTCAAGCCTCTGTGAAATGGTGTTTGCTGCACGGTGTCTGGGTGCTAAGGTAATGTACATAAAACATGGGATGAGCCATAAGAATAATCTCACTTTGGGTTAACAAAGCGATGATTGGCAGCCTGAATGGTTAAGCGCAGACTCACGTGACCATCCTCACTGCCACGCTCTTGTGACGCCTGTATAATGTAAAGTAAAGTGTTGCCATGGCGCCCACAACAACCGCAATTTTCATGCAATCAGCTGTGTTGCCATGGGAACAGTATTCTCACCCAGGAGAAGCTGGACGTAGGAGAAACCGAAAAGCAGAGACTTTCTTCTGTGTAATGTTTACCCACTTCTCTGCATGTTGTCTCTCACTCGGATCCATCTCTACGGCTCACCTCTGCAGTTGTGATGCACGCTGAATCCCATATCAATAAGACTCATCAAGCAGCACATTCTGCCTCACAGACACACACTCTGATGATGACATCATGCCCTGCACAACTGACGGAGCTTAAGTGCCATACAAACAAACATCATATCTAAACTGCTCAGTAAAAAGACCAAAACGTTCAACTGGGAATAGACACTAACACGAGCTAATGCGGCTCCATCGAAGCCATATGCACTCACCAACTGTTCCCCAACTAATCATCGGCTCAGAGGGAATTTACGTATTTTTTTATGCCACACAGGCATTGAATCATCATCATTTGTCTCTTCAACTCTCCGTTTCAGAAACATTAAATGTGACATGAATACTTGATCTTAGGGGAATGAAATGCACATGGGATCACACAATGTGTTGCTGCAATGCAGGGATGTAAAAATATATAGCTCTACAGAGAGAGACATCTGTGCAGCATGCAGACACACTGTGTGTGCATATTGAAGCAGGTTTGTCTGCATGACTCATAATCTGCGATGAGTGTCCCCAGTCACCCACTATAGTTCTAGTGACAGTGATAGATACAGATTTTTTTTTTTTCTTCTCACCAGTACATTCAAAAGTAAGCAATTCCAGTTAATACCTAATACAGCACATATATTTGTAAAAAATAGATGCAGGGAAAAGCTGTGTAGTTGGGAGTCTGGACTCAGGACTCTTCCTCTGTCTGTCCGTGAGACCACAATGGATCTCTCCTTCACTGTGGTTATCAACAAGGTTTATTTTTTCTTGCTGAAGAAGGTGGGAGTAACCCGAGACATTGATTGCTGTTAGATTTTTTTTCTCTGTTTTTGACTACATTTCATTTATTTTTTCATTTCCCAAAATAAAAACAACAAACAAACAGTGCAGAAACAGCTGGTTCCCAAACAGAGGAGAGAGTTTTTCTTTGAGTCCACAGGAGCCGTGTGATCCGAGCCCCTCAGCAGCCCCACTGCGAGCACACACCGACACCTGTGGCGCCCACAGACGCTGCACTAAACCAGAGCGCATCATTCGCGCATTTCAAATGTGAACAAGACTAAGACAGTAACCTTCACAGCCTGACAAACTTAACTACTGAGATATCCTCCCCATGGGGAAGGAATTTTTTATCTAGAAGGAGAATACCTGTAAAATGTCTGCTGATGACTCTTCTTTGCAAAGTGGCAAATATATGTTCATATGTGGTATGTTTTATTTATCTGGAAGAATGCAGATTTGCCCCACTTAGACAATCGACTAAATCAGGTTTTGTAGAGAAGAGGTAGATACAGTGGGCCAAAAAAGTATTTAGTCAGCCACCAATTGTGCAAGTTCTCCCACTTAAAATAATGACAGAGGTCTGTAATATTCATCATAGGTACACTTCAACTGTGAGAGACAGAATATTATGGTGGAAAATAAGTATTTGGTCAATAACAGAAATTCAACGCAATGGAAGGAGGTTTTGGCTCAAAATCTCACGAAACATGGCCCCATTCATTCTTTCATTAACACGGATCAGTCGTCCTGTCCCCTTAGCAGAAAAACAGCCCCAAAGCATGATGTTTCCACCCCCATGCTTCACAGTAGGTATGTTGTTCTTGGGATGCAACTCTTTCTCCAAACACGACGAATTGAGTTTATACCAAAAAGTTCTACTTTGGTTTAATCTGACCACATGACATTCTCCTAATCCTCTGCTGTATCATCCATGTGCTCTCTGGCAAACTTCAGACGGGCCTGGACATGCACTGGCTTCAGCAGGGGGACACGTCTGGCACTGCAGGATTTGATTCCCTGTCGTCGTAGTGTGTTACTGATGGTAACCTTTGTTACTTTGGTCCCAGCTCTCTGCAGGTCATTCACCAGGTCCCCCCGTGTGGTTCTGGGATTTTTGATCACTGTTCTCGTGATCATTTTGACCCCACGGGATGAGATCTTGCGTGGAGCCCCAGATCGAGGGAGATTATGTGGTTGAAATATCGTTTTGGGCTACATTTGGGCTATCTTTTATACAGATAACGAGTGGAGGACAGAAGAGCTTCTTAAAGAAGAAGTTACAGGTCTGTGAGAGCCAGAGATCTTCCTTGTTTGAAGTGACCAAATACTTATTTTCCACCATAATTTACAAATAAATTCTTTAAAAATCCTACAATGTGAATTGTGGATTTTTTTTCACATTCTGTCTCTCACAGTTGAAGTGTACCTATGATGAAAATTACAGACCTCTGTCATTATTTTAAGTGGGAGAATTTTCACAATCGGTGGCTGACTAAATACTTTTTTGCCCCACTGTACATTTGAAAGGGTAATCAAGGACAAACTCGTCTCATGACATGTGGCACATGTGAGTCCAAGCCTACTTCCTTGAGAGGACAGGGCTATGAAAAGACTCACCTACATACAACAGATTCAGTGAATCCTATTGTGCCCTAGACATGTATAATATACAGTGGAGGCAATTATTTGAGTGCCACTATTATAGAGTGCATTACTCGGAGGCATTAAAAACAGTACAGTTCAGGTATTCGTTAATTACATTAACTAAAATGTCTTTTGTTTTTCAACTGGTGCGGTTGACTGTACACACGTGTAGAAGTAATGCTGGTAATCCTGCACGTGAATGTGAGCGCTGAACAAACCTCACACAAATAAGTCCCTTAGTGCCTCATCCAGAACCACTTGGGCCATATTTTCTCATTCTCCCACAGATCCTGTCCTCTCGGTCAGGAGAGGGACAGAGGAGGCCTCTTGAGATCTGTGTGTCTTCCCATAATTGCACATTGTCAAACCATATATCCATATATTTAAGTTAGCATGTATGTCCCCTGAGGCCCACATGCAACACATTTGAAAGCCGGAATCACTGGGGCGTCCCATCTCCGTCCATCAGAGCTGACAGGACGCATGCTGATGTAGTGAGCATACAGCCCACAGTGACCTGCAGAGCGACAGGCCCACACACAGACATATGGCCTTATTATTGCTCATGTCTCTTAGGACTCGGGTGAAATAGGTAAAAGTCCATGTGCTCGGCCTATGCTCACCCCTAAGGTCACTATCACCATCCACCCATTCAAATACACTAGCCTTCATTTAGCAGAATGAGAGAAACAAGTGGAATTCACTCTGGGAGCCTGGGAGTCACTGCAGTCACTGCAGTCCCTGACGATGCCTGGAGGAAGATTGAGAGCTGGCCCTGTATCTGATAGCTCCCTTTGGGGCACAAAATATTTATGGTTGTGGTATTGTTGCTCTATCAGGATTGACAAAAAAGACAAACATAATGTAATGAATACTCTAATAATGCAACTGTAATGATGCCCAGTAAGTAAAGTGTTTCATTTGTGCCATTGTATGGCTCAACTTATATAATATTTCCAAGTTTATCAAAAAATAATGAATATTTAAGACGGAAATACATTCCCATATTAAGTCTCAACCACAACTATAACATCACATAATTTGTTTATGAAAAGACCGACAAAGAGGCAAACTAATCCAGCCCCAGTGATTTAATACGTTTTGCTTGTATTACAACTTTTGCCCATCCTCTGAATAGGCTGAAGATATTTTCATGCTACATTTTTAAAAAGGACTACATTTAAATGATGCATTATTATACTTTCAATACACTTTGTCTTGGTTTTTCAATCAAATATAATTAGACATTAGTGCTGCTATCCAGTGTCAGTGCCAGTACAGAAAGATTCAGGCATTTCAACTGAACCAAGACAGTGAAAGAAGGGCTGTGTGTTTGATGGCTCCCTGGGGAGGTGTTCTGGTTCCTGTTCGACCGGGACGAGACGCCAAGGAAAACCCAGGACACACTGGAGGGTGTATCTTTTCTGACCTGGGAACACCTCAGGATTACCCCAGATGAGCTGGAGGAAGTGTAGGTGTGAAAAGGGAAGACTGGGGATCGAATAAAGCGAAATAAGTAAAATGGATGGTGCCTACCTATTGATCATTGCCTTTTTATGGCGGCTGTTTATTTTCAAGATAGTTTACTTTGCATATTGGTTCTGTGAAATGACAGCAACAAATAGTAAACATGCTTTTGTCTTTCACACAATTAGTTGATATGGTGTTTTGTGTGTGTGGTAAAAAATGTGAAACTATTTTGGTAATTTTGCTGTGTCTCAGCAGAAGCAGCTTGTTTGCCCGTGAGTCATTCCATGAAAAAAGATCCTCTACAATTGTTTAGACAATCTTTTTGAATTTTGGATGACACACCCATTCAGACAAGAAGGATCTCAAAGCTCATAAGCTAGGTGAAGGAGACGTGTTTTGTGCTTTTGCAACTGAAAAGAAGATGTTCTTTTTTTATCTGGACTGAACACACAACAATATCAGATCACAAGCACTGCTTGTTTTGGGATGCTGCAGCAGTCAAAACAAAACTCCTTTGGTAAAGATGTTAATGTAGCACACACACACACACACACACACACACACAGACGGGCACACACACACAAACACGCAGGCACGCTCAGTAATCATAAGTGTTCAATGCCCAGTCTTCACTCACTTCAGTATTTCTTTAGAGTGGCCAGTGTTGGCTGCATTCTTTTTGTCCGGCGTCCCGATGCAGCTCGACTTCAGCAGCGTGTGTGGCCCGCGGTCCAGCATCATGGTGGAGGTTGCCGTAGCGATGACAGCCACTGCATCACGCACCCTGGCCTCAATGTTGTAGTCCCATTCGTCATACGACACAGAGATAAGCCCTGGGACAGAGAGAGCAAGAGAGAGAGTAAGGTGAGAGGAGCAATGGGAAAAGAAAGGTGTATGAGAGAAAATGGGAAAAGGAAACAAATTATGAGAAATGACACTTGTAACAGCCAGCTCAAAGGAGTAACAAGAAGAAAAAGGGATGACAAACAAATACATTTTAGAGCAAAGAACACCAAGGGTTTTCAAAATGAGGGACCCCCAAATTAGTTGCACCCACTCAGAAATAAAATGTAAATAAGTATTGATTTGAAGTGCTTATGTTAGTATAGTGCTTTTGTCATGGTTTAGGTTTATCTGGTTTTATTTTGTAACCCCAGTGTCTTGGTCTATTTCCGGTTGGATTACCTGCCGAACCCTCATGTGGTTCAGCTTTGTATTTCTACTCTGGATTTGGATTTTGTATTTAATCTTATGAAATTACTTTGGGTTATTCTTATTTGACATATCTACACACACTTCCTCCAGCTCATACTGGGCGAATCCCGAGGCAATGGGACATGCCCAGAACACCTCCCCAGGGATCTGACAATGAGGCATCAGAAACAGATGCCCGAGCCATCTCAGCTGGTTCCTCTCGACAAGCAGCAGCTCTACTCAGAGCTCCTTCCGTGTGACTGAGCTCCTCCCTCTATCTCTAAGGGAGCGCCCAGCCACTCTGGGGAGGAAGATAAATTTGACCGTCTGTTTTTGCAATCTCGTCCCATAGCTCATGATCATAGGTGAGGGAGGGAACAAAGATTCACCAGTAAATCGAGAGCTTTGTCTTTCGACTCAGCTCCCTCTTCACCACAACGGTCCGATACAACAACATCTCTGCACACGCTGCACCGATCCGCCTGTCAATCTCACGCTGCATCCTTCCCTCACTCGTGAACAAGACCCTGAGATACTTCTCCCCAGGAACTTCCACTTGAGGAAGGACCTCTTTACTCAGCTGGAGATGAACCAATTTATATTTTGTAATTAAACATTTGCTAAAGTTATAACTAAGCTGTTAAAAGTTGATATTGTGCATCCAAAAGACGGGTGCAAAGAAGCTGACAGACCATGATGTAACACAAAGCAGAGCAGTCTTCACAGGTCTGCATCATGAACATTTGCATATATGCAAACAAGCCCATCTGTCACTTGTGCCCACACTTCAGCAGAGTCAACTTATCACACGTTTCATTATCTAATTCAGAAAGTTTCATTCTGTTGTGCAGCATTATTCTGAGACAGTCCCAAGCGGCATCAGAGTAAAAGTTGGTGTTGTGTCAATTGTATATAATGATAAACCTTATCATAAGTAATTACGAGTCAATGTAAAATACAATGTCTCATCACGTCATCTGAATTGCAAACATTGATTCTTTGGAGATTTCATGACACTTTGAAGCAACTGTGGTTAAAGTTAAACTTATCATTCTAACAATGCACAAGGCAGTACTTTTTCACTGCATGTTTTGGTTATCTCAAGCCCGAAGCCACTGGCATCGTGGCGAATGCTGATTGGATGGTCTATGATTCACTTGCATTGTGTGAATCTTTGTGTGAAAACATGTCTTTCGTCTGAAAGCCACAATCCCAGACGTTGTCATTTTCTTCAATACATTTAAAATTGTGTTATTCAAAGCATGGAAGATTATTGCCAAAGGAACACGTGAAAACGAGAAGGAGGCGGCCCTCCTGGATGAGTATAACACAGGTTTGTGTAGATGCCACCCTCTTTTTAAGTTATGCTTTTTGTTGCGTAGAATAAGAATAAGATTATTTTATTCTGAAAATGCTCCTGTCTCAGTCCTGTCATGACATGTACTGACAATCTCACCCTATGACATCTGCCTTTTAAAAAAAAATATTGCCCTAACTTAGTTTCTCAGTTCAAATTACGTTTTTTACAAATCTATGGCTGTGTTTGAAGCCAGTCATAAAAAAAAAAAAGTAAAACTCTTTTGTATACATTTTCTACTTATTTCACATTCTGGCAAAGGTACAAAGTACATTAATAATATCCAAAAATAATGCATAATATTTCTTCTTAGATGTGCTGACTATACCTATAGGGAAAACTGAGGGCACTTGGTCTGCGTCTCCGGCCACGAGTGAGGGTACGATCCAGGTGTAGCCATAACCAGTCAGACCCACAGAGTGAGCCACTTCAAAGATGGTGGTGGCCTCCTCTTTGGTGCAGTACAGCAGGATCACAGGACTTTGCAGCTTTTTCAACTGATTTTGAATTTTAGAGTCTCCATCATCCACAGACATGTCCAATAAGAGCACTTCTTCCAGCTCCCAGCCGACAAAGCTGTTCTCAATAGTGCTTCGGACCTGAAAACCAAATAGATATGTTTCGTGGGTTAAATGTATACTAGTTAAGGGTGGGTAACCTGCTCTGTCACTACTGTATAAAAGGAACAGAATCTAAAATTAGCTTGTATTACCAGTGCCTTAAGAGAATACATCCAAGTTTGTTATTCAATGAAAAACTCCTGTCTCATCATTTGAGCTACAGAGGCCAGACTAACATAAATACAAAGAATTAAAAGTGGCTGTTTTGATGCACCTTATATGTTTGCTGTGTTTGGATGAACCAGTATCATGAAGGCAACACACAATAATTAAGTTAGGATTAAACAGATATCTTACTGAAGGATGCGCTGTCAAGAACGTCATAATGCATAGTTCATTAAATTGTGTGGGGAAGTGGGTTATTCCTCCTGTACAATGGTCACACGCTCAACATATTATTAAAAAACATATTTGCCCACAAAACTGGTAAAATATGCCTACAGAATAAACATGTACATTAATCTCAATATTTTACATACAAACAAAGACAAAACTCTATGAAAGAAAGTAATCTGCTGGGAGTTTGTGTCTTTCCTTTCGCATGCCACTCTTTACCCCATTTCTTCCCCTACCTCATCCATGCTGAGGGCTGAGAAAGCAGCACTTCTGAATCCTCACTCCACTGAGTCAGTAAAACGTTCCCTGGATGTTAAGCTGCATATTTGTATTACAATCAGAGAAAAATTGAAGCATGAATTATGGAGTACTCTTTGACACACCTCAAAGCAAAGATAGTCACACGTGTTTCACAACCAGCCCGCTTTGCATCATGGATCACTCATTTAGATGGTGTTGCATGTTTCTATGGCGACCGCTCAGAGAATGGTGAATTTAATTTAATTTAATTTGCTGGACTACTTGTGCAATTATACAAAAATAACCCACAGACTTTTGTGTTAGAATTCTCACTGACCAGAGTAGAAGATTAAATCTGTGCTTCTCAAACCCTTTGAGGTCCCTGTTCCTCCTTTCACTCACCACGTTACATCACAATACAATTCAAAATACAGTATGTGTAGCACCCAAATGTTATACTGGTGTTGAAGTGTCTTCATCAACTCAAAGCCCTGGGGACTGCCGTTCACTTCAGGTTACAAGGAGCCTAAAATTTGAATGCATTGAAAAGGTGCATGTTCACAGAGAAGAGGACACTGGTGCTCCGTGACACCACAGTGCATGTGATTCTAGGAGCTGAATCATTGTTTGCAGAGATCTCCTTTCTATGTTTTAATTGTAATTCCCTGATTTTCTAACCTGTTGGCCAATCAACAATTTTGTGACAGCCTTCGAGGAGGAATGCTGTTGTGATTTTGGAGGCTACAAAATGTATGGATTTTATAACAAATATATAAATATACAAGTGTTCCGTGTGCGTTTACGTACCTTGTTGACAAAGTCCTCATAGCCTGGGTAGTATGTAGTGACAATGGAGAATATGTACCAGTCATACTCCTCCATGATGTTTAGCATGACCTGGGCTTGCTGCTCAATGGACGGGCCAAACTGAAAAAACATGGAGTGGTCGTCCTGGAAACCAGATAGACACAGCCAATCAGCAAACAAGGTCATGAGTCATGCAGCATCAGAGAGACTGAAGGTAGCATTTGGTCATGAAGAAGCTAGGGGAAAAATATTATTTTTAGTTTAGTGAGACAACACATCGATGAAAACCTTTGCATTAACTATTTACTATTCAGTACAGGCCCAAGTCATTATTGAGTTGAATTGAGTGTTAGAGCTTTCCCACTTTGAGCCTTCAGCACATAAGACTCGACGGCCACCTGTTCCAATGACATTCTGTGTCTCTCTGATGGAGATTACAAGTGCGTGGATGGACATCTAACTGTCAAAACATTGTCTTGATTGGGAGGTGGGTGGGAAAAAAGTTGCAAACACTTGTGTCAAATTCAATGTTCTAAGTTTTGCCAAAGACGTCCAGGTTTGGACCAGGTTTGTGTCAGCGGATGCTGCTTGTTGTTGATGGACCAGTGCTTTTGTGGGTGCATTATGCGCAATTAGTGCTTTTCAAGGATGTGTTAAGGATAGAATTTGGGAAAAGCCAGAAAGCATGTGCTTTGCAGTATGTTTTAGATCCGAAAAAAATAACAAAGAATGTGTAGCATGACAACCACTAAAAAGGGTTTCAGTGTAATCATATTGCCACTAGTGCCTCTCCAGGCCTACACACTAGTAAAAATTAGTAACTTCTGAAGAAAATGGCAAAAGTTGACTGAGACTTATTTCAGGGTCGATACCAATAATAGTCACAGAGGCCGACCACTGATATTCATTTGTATTAAAAGTGAAAAAAATAACTTTATTTATAGAAATAAATGTAATGCTTACCAAGTCATTGAAAAAAATACAGTTTTACATCTCTCTACTTCCTGGTTGTGATTGATGACATCATGGAAGACATGTTGCAACTTTAAGGTGAGTCATATTTATAATTGTAGCAAAAATAACCATTGGTCTAGAGTAATTAAGATTGTAACAAAATTGTGACACTCATAATAGCAGATTTTCCTTTTTATTTGAACCAAAAGTGTTTCACGGATTAACTACAAGGAGAGTGTAAACATGTTTAAAAACTGAAATGTCAATTGTATCACTGGTGTAAGTCATGGACCAGACCCTGCATACTCACTCAGGCGTTAACAGTGCTCCATTTGCCATGCACCATATGGGGCAGATACTATATGATAAGTTAGTAATCAAATGTATACAATTGGGTTATGCACATCCATCCATGTGTGCGGCCTGTCATACATGCTCATAATGCGGTGACTGAGAGGTCCTTGGGTGGGATGAACATGAAAGCGTTCCTCATTTCTCCACATTTCTTCCCCGAGGGACACAAATAATATTACCTACTTTTCAGTGTAATGAGGTAATCTTACAACCACATGAAAGAGGGAGCAGTGGTGCTGGGAACACAGTAAGGGTATGGCTTGTAATGAATTTAGAGACCATTGAGAGACTAAAACAGTCTATTAGAGCACAATGGAAAAGGAGGTTTTCTCACACATGACCAAGCGCTAAAGCTTCATTCACCTGTAACTCTCAAGCCTCCGGCGTTACCAGCAGCTCATCTTCTGCTGCAGTGCTCTAAATGGAAATGGATGAGTTTGATGCACACCTTTCACTGACATTATTATCCATGGATTCAGTTTTTCGATCAACCTTGCCCTCTTGAAAGACCTCTCAACCATTCACTGCAATAACATATCTTTAAAGGTCGCTCACATGGGGAAAACAATCCTCCTCAAATTGTACAATAAAAGATTCATCAGTTGTGTATAGGGGAATTGTGTTTTAGTAGCTGCTTGTCGGGCACACACCATACTAGTTCAGCGTTACAGGTCAAAACAAAAATAATAACTGTTATTTATTTAACCAGGAATGTTCACTGGGATTATTTTCTTATTTTCAGTCCTAGACCAGGGTGGGAGAGGGTGTTATGATGGACTATTGTACATGTTTTGAGTGGTGAGGGAAACTGGAGCACCTGGAGGAAACCCACACAGACACAAGCACAACATGTAAAACCCACAGCCCTAATATAAAGTAACAGACTTATGTAGCATAGCATAATTTCAGATATTGACAAACAGCCTGTCTACATTACTGCTGATATTCAATGTGTTGCTATTCCCATGTTTCACTATGTTTGCATGATTACTTTGTGATGTTTTATGCGATTTGATTTTTTTTAAAATAGCACAAACTTTGCTATTGTCTTATTCCAAATATTCCACAATTATTGTTTTTTAATCTGTTCCTTCTAGTCAAATGTTTTAATGTACCTTTACAAAAGACATATTATAAGGAATGACTTTCTGTGCTGAAAATATGAACATTCCTGCAGCATATGGTTATCTAAACATATTGAGTAAAATCATTTTCAGGACTGGAGGTTTTTTTCTCCCACAGTTCTTACAAAAGCGCAGAGCTGATTTCCGTCTTCACAAAGTGGGCTCAGCGTAATCACTGGTGAGAGTGAGTCTGCCATTGAGACCAATCATCAGGCCACTATTCTGTCCTTTACAGATTACACTAATCATCTCCTCTGACGTACCCTTGTCCTAATCACCTTCTCCTGTCTATTATTCAAATGTCATATTTCCTTTAACAGTCTCTTTTCACTTGAACTCTCCCCTTTCTTTTTCATTCTCTATTTTCGACTGTTCAAACCATTCATTTATACAATATGAACCATCCTGCCCTGTGCCATTACCTCTGCTGCCGACCTGGATGTCTTCTTGTTTTTCTGCCTGTCTTTTCACATCTGTGCTTATGGGGCACAGATGGCAATTTGTCACTTAATTTAAAAGCCCTTTTTTTGTCTGCTATCTTTTAGTCTCAAGTTATAGGCTGTGAGCTGAGCTGAATCTTGTAATTTGTGCTGTCAGGTTTTGTTAGCCAGGGAGCAGAACAAGTGTGCGGAAAAATGGCTTAGAAAAAGAGAAAAATAAAATGTATTAAGTGATGGAACAAAATCCCAAGGAAGAAAATGATCTATATATTTTTTTTAAGGATCCACTGTGATAAAAATCTGCTATAAATGGTAGTATGGACAACTGAGTGCTCTGTATTTTTCCCAAGCTTTCTGCTTGAGAATTAGGAATCACATATAATTAATTTTATGTTTCAGATAAGCAACAACCTCTGAAAATAGTGTTGATTAAACCTCAACCAGTTTTTTCTCCAAAAGAGTACAGGGAGGACATATGTTCACCTTGTGGCCCTTGCCTGAGAAGTGGCTTAAACAAACCTTTGGGTCTGATTACAGCTCCCAGAGGTTCTCTGCTGCACTAAGAGCTTAACCTCTCCCTAAACAGTGACTTTACCCTCTCTGTGAACTTACATCAGAGCCCCTGGACGTACATGCTGATTCCTTCAAAAGGTTACGCGATTGCTTCCGTTTGACTGCAGACTTTTGTGACGTGAATCCTTCAAATGCCAATTTGCTTAAAACTTGTGCCTAAAACCCAGTGAAATGCACCAAAGAGGTATATTAGAGTAGTAGTAGATAAAGTGACTAAGTGATCTACCAAATGGTTGAGGAAGCCATTAAAGGGTTAGATAGAGATAAATAAGATACTTTATTTATCTCCAGTAGAAGAAATTCAGGTGTCCAGGAGCAGCAGAACCACAGGCATCCATACAAACAAAACAAATAAATAGATGATTCTAAAAATAGCTAACAAAAGTATTAAAATGCAACAGCAGTTCAGGCCACAGCAGCAGAGGTGGAGTACAGTAGCTGCTTTGTTCTGACCATTTTCTCTGCTCTAGTCTAAAGTGTGATGCTTTGTTCTCCTTTTTCAAAAGTTAGCATTCCTCCAGTGAATTTTCACCTGATCCGCTTGTTTCGGACCATGAGGAAGCCTCTGTGCTCTGGTCTGGACCAGTGCAAAACCATGAACACTGTACTGCAGCAACATCTCAGGTTTTTTACATTGCTCTCTCCAAGATGTTTTATCTCCATGTTACCACAGCTGCTCTGGTGTGACCACACACTTTAGAGCCACAGCATTCCATTGTGATCTCTCATCCAAGTATGAACCAGGCCCCAAATTTCTTAGCTTCTGAGACCTGATGAGATCAGGCTCTGACAAGCAGGTATAAGGGCACACAATCAGGCGTACAATTCAATTGATATGAAGAATTCTTTTAAAAGAATTCACTGGGTGGCAAATGATCAGCATAGCCATGTTTCTTTGCATTTTCGCCACACTAAAACGTAGTCTTTTCCATTGCTTTACTAGTGCAGAGCAAGTTTGCTAATGGCATGAGAAGAAAGCCTAAACACTATCGGGGAAGCTTTCCTAAACAGACTTAGAAACATCTTATTTACGGAGGGAAAGGAAATGAACTCAACTGTGTCTAAGTCAAAATAAGTGACACATTTGGATGCAGCTGCAGTGTTTTTGTTTAACTGAAGATATTGTTTATGACAGTTTTGGTGGAGACTGCAATTTCAGATTCAAAGGCTGAAGATTTAAATGCTGATCAGCCACAACATAATTTGATCAGCCACAACATAATTTATGGAGAAAAAAAGGCAGAAAAATAGGTAATTGCTGAGTGAATGAGTGTGAAAGTGTTTCATCAACATATTCATGGGATTACTTATAGGTCCATATGTATTGACCCATTGAGCATTATACGTAATGTAAAGATCAGGGAAGTCAAACATGCAGTCCACAGGCCCCCAAAAGTATTACCTTAACAATATGGACCACCATAAAAAGCAAATTTAATACAACAGACGATCAGAAAAAAATCTACCAGAAAACAACATCAACCCTCATCCACATATGCAAAAAATGATTGTTAAACAAACTTTTCACAAAGAACAAAATTACACCTTTGGTATACAGTTACAATTTAAAAAGCTTTCATGTTGTACATTCGGCCCCTGACCAGAACGAGTCTGACGCCCCCGGTCTCCTGTGCCTATAGTGAGCTCTTCCTCTGGCGGCTGCTGCGTCAGTGCGTTGTGGGAAACGTGCCTCAAGCGGGAGGGCTCAAAGGATTTGGCAACTCATCTCCATGTCATGCCAATGAAAGCCTGTCTCCAATTAGATTTGCAGAGGAAGAGTGACATATCGGCCCAGTGCTCGACAAGCCCTGGTGGGAGAGGATTGGAGGCTTGAGAGAGAGGACCGGGAGAGAGCGGCCGACAAAAAGGAAAGCCGTAAAGAGAGCGGGCAAGTTGAGGGTGCTGTTAAAGCTCAGTGAGAGATAGAGGGAGTCGTGCTTGAGAAAATAGGCAAAGCTTTAGACTCTCACAAACAGTCACACGTGCACAACTATCCTACACACAACTCCCTGCAACTACACTCCTCCACCTCTCATCCCTCCGTCTCTGAGCACGGGCTGGAGCCTGCCGCTGTCAATCAACAACCACTGGAGCCCATGTGCTCCATCATCAAAATGCTAATCAAACACACATAGGCTCTTAATTAATCTCATATTCAGTTTTAATTATCGATGACCCCCACTTGCTCTGATGTCTCTCCGCTGTGTTCTCTGCACTTCACTTTCAAATCCCTTACAATGAGCTGATTGAATAACACACGCTTATTTGGTGAAGAAAATGATGTGGTAAAAGTACAGAACTGGGATTCACTGCTACAGCAGCTTTAGAATGTAAGGGGATTGTTCAGGCCTGCTTATAAAGAAAATGTTCTTAAAAGACTTTATGAAACACAAAATGTTGACGTGTGTTAATGTACAGTATTGTGTCCTTGCGCTGTGGACAGACCTGAATAGGCAATGTCACAAATGCAAATGACATAACCCACTGTTGGCGAGACCGCAAGTGAAAAGGCTTTAACCTTGTGGCGACCATCTTCTTGGCGGCTGTCAGCATCGCCAAGAAGTTCAGGCTGAGTTGAGAAGTCATTCAGCAGAAGGACCAGTGGATAGCAGGGGGCCAGGCATGACAAGCGGACAGACCGCCTGCCACCGTCTCCCAGAACCGAGCAACTCCTGAGCACTCACCCAATAGATGCAATAGTGCAAGTTAGGGTTGGCTTTCTCAAGTCCTATGTGAATCAGGGTGGCAGAGTGGTTAGTATTCTCACTTCTCAGAAATAAGGTCCCTGGTACGAATCCAGACTGGAACAGGGCCTTTCTGGGTGAAGTTTGCAAGTTCTCCCCGTATCTTCAGTTTCCCTATACCACTAATAACTAATGAAACCCTCCAATGCCTCTGGAGATTGGTCTGTATCCATAAAACCTTTTGTAACAACCTCTAAATATGTGCTATATTTGTTCACTGGCTCATTAGCATTTGCCTTCAACCCATTTATTTGCAGTCTTTCACTATTGTTATTATTATTATTACTACTACCATCTGCCTTTACAAACAGCCGTTTAAAATGGTCAAACTTAAGTTTAATAATGTTGATGTTAAATACAAAAGTCAGAGAACCATAGAAAACAAATAAAACCTCTTGAGTACACACTGAGGCTGGCTACATTTTTATAGTAATACATAATCCTGAGTGGAGCTTTTATCACAGCATCGGAAACACTGCTCTGTGCTGCTTTAATAAATACACTGAAGTCTCTTTGGCTTGAAGGCATACTAACAAAGAGGCCGCAAAAGATGATTAGATAAAGTCTGAACATACTCCTTATGCATAATCAGTTACTCAGGGCCACGTGCAGTCGACTTCCCCCCATTTATCTTACTGCTGACATCAATGACATCAGTGCAAGACCAAGACCGAGGAAAAGGGCTCAATTACAGCAGAAAAAGTATCCGCACGAGAGCCTCACAGTTTAAAGTGGGCTAAGTGTGAGTGAGAGTTGGACCAGTGCTGACAGATCCAGAGGAGACGTCTGTATCCAGGTGTCCGTCACACGATAATAGTGCCTTATGCTACACTCGTGCACTTCACTTCAAACTTCAGATTGTCAGACAAATGACAAATCATTCAATTAACAAACTCAACACATTCATTAAAAAGTGAAAACAATTCTGGAGGGAGTGAAGGGTACAAATGGAACTCCTGCTGTTGCTGTTCCTTTCCTTGGTTTTAACTCAAATGACACAAAGAGCGGAGAGCAAAACTGGAAACACATTTGTAATGTCTACACAACTATACAAATGTAATACTGTATATTCTTATAGAGGCAAAAGAAATGATGGAAGCAATACAAGTCACGTTTACAAAAGAATGTCTTACAGTTAATACTATTTGTAGAAGCAAGTTAATTGGCCCAGCACGTTACCAGCTTAAATAGAAATCTCATTCTGCCGCTGCCAAATACTAATCTTGTTATAGACTGTATTAAAGTCATTATGATGTGCTTTGTCTGACCAATGTAGTAACGCAATAGCTTCACGACCGTCAATGACATCATGAAATACTCCTTTACATTTACATTTATAACTAATTTGTATCTAACAAAACTTCATAAAGGTTGCAGGAGGGTCTGTTAGATTGTTAGTGGTTCTAACTAAAAGGACAGTGGTGATGATCAAGGACACTCAACTCAGCAACATTTATGGACATTGGTCATCTGCCATTATGGACCAATGGCTGTGTGTTTCTTATTCTTGAATTTCTTGTGTTGAATTTTCCTGTACAGATCAGAGAATCAACAGTTATGGAGCTTTCGCGAAAGTTCACCGTGGTAGACCCGGCTGTTGCTGCCAGGCCACAGGCTGCTCTTCCTCGACTCATCAATACCAGCAACGCCCACACCCAGTCAACCAATAACCACCAGGACAGCAAGTTAAAAGCCGGAGACGCCCACTTCCCGATCTTCTGAAGTCTGCAGCTTCTGAAGCCTGCAAGGTGCATGTCGCTAACGCACCTGTTCGCAAATGCATGCGTGGTTCTGGAGGGGTCGCTTCTGCTCACGTGTTGCTCGTGCGCGTGGCCCTGCTGTCCTCAGTCTGGCTGCTCGTGGTCTGCTCCTCCTCCGCGTCCCTGCACCTGCTGTGGTTCGCATATCCCCACTGCTCTCCTCCTCTGCGGGCTCTTCTGCGGGCTGCTCCGCGGGGCCCCTCCGCGGTTCTGTGCTGCTCGTTCCTCGTGGTCTGCTGCCGCGCGCAGACGGTCTGGCGGTGCCGTGCGTGTCCCTGCCTCCGATTGGCGGTGCCGCGTTGTCCCGTTGCTTTCCCAAGTCTCCTGGCATGTGAGTACAGTGAGTGTGCCGACCGCGGACAGTTTAATCCCGGAGTCTAGGCTGCAGGCGGCTGGTTTTTGCCCTACGCACTTGACTGCAGGCGTCAGTCTTCGCCCGTGCTTGGTCTGCAGGCTCCGTTTTACACGTGTTGAGCTAACTGAGGGACAATGCATCTTAAATGGCATCAATCTCCAATGTCTGAGGGATATAAGAGGAGCAATGTGCATTAATTCAGATTCATGTTCTGCCACTTGCAGTAAAACCACGTTGGAAAAAATGTGCAAAGACTACCCCATCGTGCTCCAGACGGCACACACAGAGCTCTTGGCATGGCGCCATCTTTACAGCATCAATCTCATTACTCGCAAGTCACTATTGTTAAATGATGTATTTAAATTCGTCTATCTGCAGGAGGAAGGAGGGGCCATGCATTTAAATAGCTAGGTCACTAGTATTAAACTGGGTAACTAAACTGCAGTTGTTGCATTTCGAAAGTGCAGCAGAAAGAAAAGGGGCCCAATGTGAATATGCAATGGGTTTGAAGTGGAGTTGGAGCTAATGAACGCATGGATCAGTGATCGTTCATGCGTTCTACCATAACCAAAGCAGCAAGATGGCTCCAGGGGACATCTGTTTCTCGCATGGGAATGTTTCGGATTCGGGTTGATTTATTTCCTCAGGCTCTTAAACAACCGTGGGCATGGTTCTCTGACCGCCGCTGCTGCGGTCCCTGCTGCCGTTCCTACTGATGCCTGATCCCGCTGCTGCCTATTCCTGCTGCTGCCTGTCCCTGCTGCCTGCTCCTGCTGCTCCTACTACTACTACATGTGCCGCTGCTGCTGTTCCTGCCGCTGCCGCTCCGCAGGCTCCCAGGCTGCACCTGTCTCTACGGCTCGGCTCTTCAGACACGTATGTAACCTGGCTCACGGAGACAAGCGGCGCACGCTGGCGTGACACGTCTGTTGTTCGTATGAATTGCATTGTGCTGCTGCTGCTTGCTGCTTCTGCTGCCGCTACTGCTGCTATTGCTGCCGCTGCTGCTTCATACTGCTACCGCTTCCGTGCTGCTGCTGCTTCTTTACTTTGACACCTCTCTTCACTGCGCATCTCTTTTACTGAAACACTAAACAGCTTCAACTATATTCTACTGCGGTGGCTTGATACAGGATTATTGCTGTTATTATCTACGGATGCTGCAACCGCTGCTACTGCTGCTGCTGCTTCATGCTGCTACCGTTACTGCTGCTACTGCTGCCGCTGCTGCTTCATACTGCATCTGCTGCCGTGCTGCTGATGCTTCATGTACTTGACATCTCTCTTCACTTGGCATCTCTTTTACTGAAACACTAAACAGCTACAACAATATTCTACTGCTCTGGCTTGATACAGGATTATGGCTGTTATTATCTACGGATGCTGCAACCGCTGCTGCTTCATACTGCTACTGCTGCTACTGCTAATGCTGCTTCTGCTGCTTCATACTGCTACCGTTACTGCTGCTGCTACTGCTGCGCTGCTGCTGCTGCTTCATGTACTTTGACATCCCTCTTCACTTCGCATCTCTTTTACTGAAACACTAAACAGCTACAACAATATTCTACTGCTCTGGCTTTGATACAGGATTATTGCTGCTATTATCGACTGATGCTGCAGCTGCTGCTGCTTCATACTGCTACTGCTGCTGCTGCTTCATACTGCTACTGCTGCTGCTTCATACGGCTACTGCTGCTACTACTGCTGCTGCTGCTTCATTTACTTTGCCATCTCTCTTCACTTCGCATCTCTTTACTGAAACCCTGAACAGCTACAACAACATTCTACTGCTGTGGCTTTGATACAGAATTATTACTGTTATTTTCTAAGGACGCTGCTGCTGCTGCTGCTGCTGCTGCTGCCGCGGCTTGATACAGGACTTTTGCTGTTATTATCTGAGGCTACTGCTGCTGCCGCTGCTGCTACTGCTACTGCAACCCATTCTCTCAGAAGCTTATCCTGCTTCTAATGGATGCAGCCCGGCTGAGAATGCCGCGCTGCGCCGGACTCGCACCTATGCTCCCAGGGTCGCTTCGGCGGTCGTGCTTCATCTCTCTACTGAATCTTCTGATTCTATCAGATGCAGCTGGCCAAGTAGCTGCGCTGAGCCGTCAATCGGACTCCTAATCAAAGGCATCCATACCTGGTTCTTCACTCTTCTGATCACAGGCTCCCCATCATGCTGCCCATCCTGCAGCGGCTCTGAGCGGCACTGAACTCCGGCTCATCTTCCAGTACATGTCTGCCCTCCTCGCAGCATCTTCTGCTCTCCTTCTGTGGCTTCTCTGCATAAGCGTTTCACCACTGCTCACTCAACCTTCAATGCGGTCCGAGACACGGCTTTCCCGTCCTATCCTACTGGCCTAATTATCTACTCTCCAACCCAAGATTCTAAGCGTAAGGGCGCCTGCAACATCAATGGCCCTCTCCGGTGTGTCTCTCTGCCCCTACAGGTCTCCGCTTCTACACGGACGCTGCCCCTTCCGTGGGTTTTTGGGGGATTCTTCTAGGACCAGTGGTTCGCCGGCCGTGGCCCGCTACTTTCCCCGGAGCATTTCCTCTGCCCTACACGAGACATTCCCAGTGGTCGTGGCCTGCGCGCTGCGGAATCACACGTGGGCAGAGAAAGAGGATCTCTGTCATGCGTGATCATCTCGACGTAGTGGAAGCATTAAACAAAGGTCGCTCTTCTCACCCAACATAATGTCCCCTGACCATTCAACCTTCATCTCAAACATTCAAAGATCAGAGGCGCCTGCAACACAATAATAGCTCGCTTCGACACATCTCTCTGCCCCTACAGGTCCATGATGCGTTACACTCGCCTCCGCGGCAAAAAGGAGATTTTAACGGACCTCTAATTCTCACTCCAGTCAACCTTCCCATAACAGCAACCTGGTTCAGAGCTCAGCTAAGATCCCTACTGCTCCTCTGCAATTTGTCTCCCCAGCTCTATACAGCCCACTCCTTCAGGATAGGCGCTGCCACAGGATAGGCGCTGCCACGCGCGCGACCTCGCTGGGGCTCCCCCACTCTTCTCTGCAACAGCTGGGGCGCTGGTCCTCTTCGGCTTCTCCACCTACATCAGGCCAGATGCGACCGCTATCATGGCAGCACAACGTCTACCGGCTTCCTCGTAAGCTCCCAGCAAAGCAAGTAAGCAATAAGATTCTGGTGGCGGCACGCACTTCCCTCAAACGCTCAAAGATTCCTTGCTTCAGCGTCTGGCTGAATATGAGCGTGCGCTCATATTCTCAGCTCGCTCAAAGATTCCTCTGCTGCGGCTGGCTGAACATGCGCGTGCGCGCATGTTCTCAGTTCGCTCAAAGATTCCTCTGCTGCGGCTGGCTGAACATGCGCGTGCGCGCATGTTCTCAGTTCGCTCAAAGATTCCTCTGCTACAGCGGCTGGCTGAACATGCGCGTGTGCGCATGTTCTCAGCTCGCTCATGCTCTCAGGCCCGCGCAGTGCGTCCTGCTATCCCAATCGCAGGCCCGCTTTTTGGGGATCATGCAAGCGCCGTGCTCAACAGCATCCCGCCCGGGCCTAGGGCGCCAAACATGCTCAATCAATAAACATGCTTAAATCTAATAAGTCTAATGCGTTTTCCTCATGGGTCTCTCCAAGGTGAAATGGAGCTTTCGCGAAAGTTCACCGTGGTAGACCCGGCTGTTGCTGCCAGGCCACAGGCTGCTCTTCCTCGACTCATCAATACCAGCAACGCCCACACCCAGTCAACCAATAACCACCAGGACAGCAAGTTAAAAGCCGGAGACGCCCACTTCCCGATCTTCTGAAGTCTGCAAGCCGCCGCCGCCCCACCTCCTCCTTCTCGCATGAAGCGTGTTGCCTACTGCCTCTGCCGTCACCAGTGCCTAGGCCCCGGGGGGATCATGCACGCGAGCAAGCGCCGTGCTCAACAGCATCCCGCCCGGGCCTAGGGCGCCAAACATGCTCAATCAATAAACATGCTTAAATCTAATAAGTCTAATGCGTTTTCCTCATGGGTCTCTCCAAGGTGAACAATAGTTTTGTTGAAGGTACTCTGTGTCATTTTTAGTTTCTCCAAATGAAAATACATGTGAACCAATAACACACGTTTAGCAGCTTTTTAGGAATATTTACCTCCACCATGTTTTTGAATTGTTGTCATAGGCTTAGAATTTGACTTATAAATGTACATGAGAGCTGGAGGACTCTCATGTCAACGCGCCATTTTGAGATACAGTGGTTGATAAGGGACAAAAAGAAGTTCGACTCGGGAGTTGTGGACCACTGTCACAGACGACATATTATCCTGCGAAGCTATAGCGTAGTAATTACAATATATGATCTAAATGCTAGATGGGAGTAAAACCTACACAGCGTAACTTTAATAAGTCCTCTGAGATATCTACTGTTGTGATTTAGGGCTATACAACAATACATTGAAATGAATAAAACATTTTCTGTCATTTTAGTCAGTGTGACGCTGCATTCAACCAGCCTAAAAACAAACATCATTTTATTGCTCAAACTTGAACCATGTTTTTTCTGGCCATGAGCCAATGAAACACGATCAACCAGTGTCAGCCTAATTGGATCAAACTAATGTTGCCTTTTGAAGAACACATCTAAAGACACTTTCTCTAGCACTGTAAGAGCATGGAAACTGTGCCTCCAGCTCTCGCACCGCCCCGCTGCTGCCTGCGCCACCAGATACTATTAATTGTCTCATTCAATCTTCCGCTGTAACATCTGACGCTTCAGCTGCACGCACATCATGCCAGTCAAGCCCAGAGCCACACACACAGGAATGTACCACAAACAAATACAAAAACAAACGCACAAGAACACCCACGCACACACTAGATTACACACCCACACACACTCGAGCAAAATAAAAAAGGGGTTCAAAGCCACAATAGGGAAAGATGGAATGGATACAATGACATATGGCGGCCCACTACAGTAAATACCATTGGCTAACTGCAGAGTAAGAGCCACAATCTTCAGGTGTCACCCATAGCCTGTAGTGTCACCCTGTGGAGAGCCTCACATACCAGAAACGCAAGCTCAAATTGCTGTGATGATGATAATAATAATATATCTTCGCAGATAAACGTGTAACTTTTTCAAATATCATGCAGCTCTACTGGTGATTTACATACAGTATTGAAGTTCGCAATAGTAGAACAACTGTCAATCAATTGCTCACAAATCATAACAAAAAGCAATAACATAATACTGAAATACTGAGTTACATAACTTTGGGGTTACATTTGTTGTACATAGTTATACATGCAACAAAAGTATATGGATACACTGTATTAATAGCAGTAAACGTGTTTTAACCGGCTTCAACCACTTGTTTGTTATGATGCAGATCACGGTCTGCATTGGACTCGTGCTTTGTGCAAACTTCTCAGTGAGCTCCACCGGTCTCGTTTGTGCAGCCTGATCAGCAGAGTAAACACTGTAGTAAATAGCAGTATAGTACCAGAGTATTAGCAGTATAGTACACAGTGGTATATTCGCAGTAGTAATTTAGAAGCAGCATCAGTGGAGTGCATTGAGCCTGTGACCTGCGACTTTGCTCGTTAATGAAAGGACTCGATGAAGCTCGTTAGCACAGCTGTGGGTGCAGGTAATTAATCACTGACACATGGCCGCATGCCGCGTGCTGATTGGCTCACAGCCCGACATTCAAACAAGCCAGAGAGCCAATTAGATGTGACCTCAATGTGGAGCTGTGGCCGTGACGCGAGCGGTTTAGAAACCATCATTACAATACTCACGCTGGCCTTTAATATCTGCGGCAATATACAAATCAGTATGGGTACGGGTATGCAATGTCAGTGTCGGCTTTATTTGTAAAGCACATTTACAACAACACTAGCTGCCCAAAGTGCTTCACATGCACAACAGAAAAAGAAAAGAAAACAGCATAAAATACAAACAAAATACATGTAAAATGAAAAACCCTAAAACTCAGTCGGGGGAAGCCATAGCGTAGAAATGAGACTTTAGACTTGATTTTAAAACCTCCAATGAAGGAGCTGCTCCAATATACAGAGGTAAACTATTCCACAGTTTGGGAGCAGCAGCAGCATGAAAATCCCGGTCTCCTCGAGGTTTGAGACTAGACTTGAGCACATTCAACAAAAGCTGGTTTTCTGACCTCACTGATCTGAAAGGAGCATGTCAGATATACAGGCTCTAAATCATTTAACATTTTAAAAACAAGCTTAAACTCTGAATGTTGGGAGCCACTGAAGTGAGGCCAGCACAGGGGTGATGTGCTCTCTCTTATGTGTCCCTGTGAGTAAGAGTGAGTGAGGGCTGTTATATAAAAGTAAATGTATTTATACTCAATGGTTAGCCAGAATGGTTAGCATCAGTATTTGTAAGCTGGATCTGTAAAGCCCCACTATGTAAGTTGACATAGCAACAGTGATACATTTTACTATGGGTTCAGGATCTGTTGCGAAATTCCTTGGCTCATCCCCAGGTGTAAACGGCCTAAAGAATGAAGTCTTTATGGCGTGAAAACAACAGTTGGCCTGTGTCCTTCTCCGTCAGTTTGAACCTTTTCTATTTTGCCTCTTCACTAACAAGCACATAGAGGTGAGACTCTCAAGTCAAGCGCAGTGTGCAGCGAGACATGGGGTTCAGAACCTTGTCATATCGCGTCACAGCTTCCCAACTCTGCCATTTCAATTCCTCTCGTGGAATAATTATTACTAGAGCCATGATTTCAGCTCTGCAAGACTATGAACCGTTTAAAACTGGGGTACCTCACTTTTATTATTTAAAGATAAGACAAGATAAACTGTTTTGATCTCACAATAGAGAAATTACAAATCATTTTCTTTGCTTCAAAAGACAGAGTAAAAAATAAGTCATATGTTGAGAACAAATGAGACCATAACATGTTGTCTTCATCCTAACAGAAAGCATGTTAAAAAGCATGTTTAAAAGGAGTCTCCTAAAGGAGTGGTTAAGGTCGTCTCAAACATGCGACCAATAATAATGTTGGGGAAATACATGTGTAGATTTGGTTGACTGTAATGCAAGGATGTTGTGCAAAAACAGGATGTGTGCAATAATTTGATGTGTGCAATAACGAGATGTGTGCAATAACGGGATGTATACAATAATTTGATGTGTGCAATAATCTGATGTGTGCAGTAACGGGATGTGTGCAATAATCTGATGTGTGCAATAACGAGATGTGTGCAATAACGAGATGTGTGCAATAACGAGATGTGTGCAATAACGAGATGTGTGCAATAACGAGATGTGTACAATAATGTGATGTGTACAATAATGTGATGTGTGCAATAATGTGATGTGTGCAATAATCTGATGTGTGCAATAACAGGATGTGTGCAATAATTGTATGTGTGCAATTGTTGTGTGTGTGCAATGATGTGGACTCTAACATTGTGGATTTTGGTGGACTACTAAAGTGTAGCCTGTAGCGGAATACATTATGTTTCTTTTTTCCTCTTTTGTTTCTGTTTATGTTGCTGTATTTGACCTGTGTGACCCTGACCCTATGGGACTACAGATAGAAATTAGCCTTTGGCTATAATCTGGCATGTTTACATTCATGTTTTTTAATGTGTCTGTTCATTGACATGCACTGCCCCATTCAGATAAATAAATAAATAGAATAACATTTTATTTATTTATGTTAATCTTTTGCATGATTTGGACTGAGAGATGACTGAGTGAAAGTGCTCCTGACTTTTGCACTATTCTGTCTGAAAAATCTCATCTATAATATATGACAAAGGCCAAAAAATCGTGTGAGTTTTTGAGTGAGGAACCTGACCCCGGCTTTAATTTAGTGCAAATATTTTATACAAAACATTTGAAAATGACTTTCTGAAAACAGGCATCAGTATATTTTTGCAACACATTCACTGCTCAAATTCAGGCAGCATGGATTTAGAGATATCAGAGGTAAAAAAAAAAACTGTGAAGCTGAAACCCTAACTCAACAGCTTGACCCCGACACCACATGTTGCAATAGTTTAGAAAAGAGATCTCACAACAAATATTCACCCTTTTTCTCCATTTCTAAGCGTAAATGTCCATCATATTTTCTCCTTCTCCTCTCAATAGTTTGTGAGTGACAGCAGTTGACCTGTTAAAAACAGCGAAGGGAGGTAGAGGAGCCCGAGTAAGCCATAAGTGAGGGATCCACACTGAGGGATAGAGAAAGACATTTCTAATTCAAAGAGACATGCAGCGTTTCCGTGGCAACTCTGTTGCCATAGAAACGGGCCGGCTAAAGATGCTATTAGTGTGAAAAAATATACTGCACTGTATGCACACAAAAATAGAAACATCCAAGTTGTAAGACTTTGAGCCGTGTCCAGTCCAAACAGAGTGGTGAAAATAAAGAGCCCAGTCTAAATCCAGACACCCAAGGTCAAGAACGGTGGCCCCATTACGAGGCCCCATTACGAGGCCACTCACAACAAGAGCTCAATTAAAGAGAACAGCGCTAACCTGTCTCTTAACTGTTCTTGTCATTGAATTTCATTGTGACTTGAGTCAAAGAGCGCCACAGCAATTAACGTCTATACATCACACTGACACACTCTGATGACTGCCGCACCACCCACCATCTCCAACCCGCTGCACATGCATACATACTGTGTGTGAGCAGCCCAGGCCAACAGGAGCTGACAGCACCCCATAAAGACATGGCTGTACTGGAGGAGAACTCATGTGTCTCCGTGGAAAAGGGCCGATGATTCAACATAATGAGGTCTTATTGCAACAACATAGTCAGAACTTCATCAGAATAAAGCGTCTCCAATAACTTCACTAATGAAAGGCACCAAAGATGGAGTAATGGTGCAAATCAGAGCCAGTTCAAGAATATATGAGCCCTAGGAAGGAAATACTCGGGGGTCCACTATTGAGGATTTGCATTATAGAATAAGTCAGGCAGCTGTAACATCCGCCATCAAAAAGAAAAGCAAAGGTGAGAAAAAATAAATATACAAATCAATCAAACTCGTTTTTGTCTAAAGTTAGAGTTTTCATACTGGTTTCTTCTTCAAGCTAGGGTAGAAATTTGTATTTTCTTTTATTTTAGTATGGAGTAATTGCTCATTTATCTTGTGCTGAAATTTTCCCACTGTGGGACGAATACAGGATCTCTTAATCTTCATCTTTATTTCAAATGATTAATTATTCATTGTACAGTATAATAAAAAAGAGAAATCATATACTACAATATATACACAAATCGAAAAGGAGTAAGTCTAAGTAAAACTGAACTCATTTAAGTTTTCATTACAGCACATGGGAAAGTGTTTTCAACAGTCCAGACCAACAGGAGAGTGGCTGATGAGAATGACCACAGCCAGTCCGCTTATATATTGTGATTTTAAGAACTTCATACTTCAAAAAAATAACCACAAAAAAATGATTGGATACATGCAGATCGCCAGTAAAACGATATAGAAACGATTATATTGTTGGACTTTAACAAGACTATAATGAACAAAGGTATGGACATGCAGACACCATCTTCTCAATAAATCTATTCTATTCCATCAGACGTGGACTGTATATAACGAGTATATGACTTTTTGTCTTGTTTTCAGTGGTTGCAAACATTCATGTCTAGATGGTATAAGTATAGCACATAATTAGGTAAAAAACACAGTGGCAGTTGCACGATGCTAATGGGTTGCAGCTTTGAGAGTGTATCATAATAATTCCTTTTAAAAGCCATATTTTTCTCCCGGGTGTTGAGAATCCCTAATCTGTCAAACGAGTTGCCATTTCTTGTAATTATATAAAAGGTAGTGGCTTTGATGAGAGACAATTTAAGCTCTGAGTCAGAGCATGGGGAACCATGTCTTTGATGTAAAAGAAGAAAAGGAAGAAAATGTGCGAGTACAATTGTGTGGAAATAAAGGGGAAGGAAAAGACCTGCACAAGACAGAGTGAGACCTCATCCCAAATAGCATCAAAAAGATCATGGACCTTTCACACGTTGTTTGGCTTATCTAAAAATCAATATGTGTGTTTTGCAGAGAAAGCCAATTTAAACCTCCTGTTAACAATAAACGATGCAGATGGGATTTTTCATGCAAGACATTAAAACAGCATGAGGCAGGTTGCGTTTTTCTCTAGTTAGGTCTTTGTTTGGTTTGACAGAACACCTGATTAACATATTTGTGATAGTCCAGATGAAAGTTGAAGTAAAAAAATATACGTCTGCAAGAAGAAATTTTGGGTAGATGTCCAAAAATGTCCATTAAACCTCAAAAATGGGATATGGAACAAGTGATAAAATTTTGGAAGTGATTTGAGGAATGAAACGGATACATATAATAGATTATCACAACATGGTATATTAAAATGTTTGTATAAAATCTGTTGAGATATTAATGTTTATCCATATCACCCAATATTATTCCCTTCTCGCTGTCTTTGTGTCTATATTTGACAATAATGAGCAAATGCATGTGTTCAAATTCTGCAAAAAGTTTCATCTTAAGTTTGTAATTAGACCGTGTCCCATTTTGTTCTTTGTAATGTCTGTAATATCTTTAAAGATGAATCATACATAAACATTGCATACTAAACATGCACGTCATTAAGTCATTTCCCCTGAGAGCGAAAGAAAGTGCCGTAGCTGATGCTGTCTTCACAATTTTCACTGCACTTGCATTTCAAATCCAGTGAGCTAAAAAAGGAAGCTGCCCCAAGGGATGAGAACCACAGATATTTTAGCTCTTGAGGTATAATGTGGAATATATTCATTTCATAAAGTCATCATTGTCGTTGTTTGGCTGCCTCGGGGACAGTGGAGGGGACAGAGCAGACTGACGGCTCGATAGCTTCAACTCTGTAATGGCACAAATGACACGTTGAGAATACTGCACACTTTCTCGTTTTTCCTCACTTCAGTTAAACAAGTGGCTCCAAGTGTGCAACTAATGTTGTTGTAACACACAGCATGACGTCTCTGAGTTGAGGAGCGCCAGATAAAAAATGCAGCCAAGGATTAGAGAGACAGACATGAGTGAGTACGTTCACAAAGCGTAAAGAATACAGCATACTATTCTGGTGTTCTAGTCCCAAACCGCTCTGACCGCTTAAAGATCCCGTCTCCGTGCCCCCCGTTAAGAAGATGGAGCTTTGTGACGCTCTTTAAGGCATCTTCTAACTTTGCCACAGCACTCAAACTTTGGAATATTAAAGATGCAGTAAGCGGTTTTGTTAGCTTAGCCGTAGCACCAACTGGAAACCACTCCTCCCCTCTCCTCGTCTCTCCACCAAACCAAACATCCAGCATTTTGTTTTCTTTGTCACAACAGGGAGAGCGGGTGGTAAACGTGAAATTGGCATTTTCTGTTCAGCCATTTAAGGTTTGAGAAAACTCGCAAGAAACAGGAAGCGGGTGAAGGGGGTAAACGTCTTCCATTGGTTCGTTCGGGATTTTTATCAGTCCGCTCCAAAACCTTTTTTATTCATTTTTGGAGACTATAAGCATCTGGTCAATTCCATACTATTTGAAAACACATGATTACTTGACTACTTCTTGGGTTTAGGAACGTATAGTTTGTATTTTAACTGTTTTATATGTACTTTTTACCTGTTATGTAAGACGACTTTGAGAGTCTCGAAAGGCGCTTAAGAATAATAATACATTTTTGTATTATTATTATTGTCTACGCACACGTCTAGTTGTCTTAGGCCATGACCACTAACGCTCCACACACGCTCATAGGGAGCGGTGCCACTGACTGCAAGGCGGCACTGTTCGACCGGCTGGTCCTGGACCACCTGCACGATCCATTGGGTCGTCCTGCTGTACATATATTCCGGCCAACGATGAGGACGGAGGTCTTATCCAACAGGGCATAGCCAATCTGACTAGACTCCGGGACGCCATGCAAGCGGACAATGTCACGGACACTCCTCACGGTCTGGACTGGCTCCTGTCCTCCTGGCGAAGTGTGCTCATTAATCTTGGTTTAGCCCTATTGACTGTTATGATTTTATTTTCATGTGTATTACCCATGGTGTTTCGGGCCGTTGGTAAAATGATATCCACCCACTTTGTGTCCATTCAACACAGAGACCCTGAGGCGGACCTGGCCGCGGTCCCACTGAACTCCGATCCTGATTATATCAGCGATTCGGACGACGACTTTGTCTAACGTTTTTCTTTCTTGTTTACTTTGTTTTTATTTTTCCACTTGTTCCGCCCACAATTTAGGGGGAGGGTATCACAGCGAAGAGCTTTGACCACACCCCCGTAATACAAGAGGCTTGGGTGACGGCGGCGTAACCTGCCCATCAACAACTCTTCTTTTACTCAGGGGCCAAGGTCAATACTCACCCACCTGAATGTGATCTCTGTAAAACTGGGGTTTTTACATTATCACGGGAAAGGAGTGTGATGGCAAGCGACTAGTATTCATATCTCCCTGCTCCAGGAAGGAGCAACTCTGCCTGGTTCTATTCATATGTCCCTGCTTCAGGAAGGAACCGGGTCCCCCGACACCTACAGACAATGGCGTAAATCACTGTCTCACTCTCGCCCCCCTTTCGCCTCTTGCATATCTATCGGTCTGTATGTGTGCATTTTCTACATCCTGCTTCTCGTCACACCCTTGTGTCTTTCGCGTCTGCATCTGTATGACCTGCATTTTCTACCATTGTCTGTCTGTTCGCACCTACATCCCCAGGCGCCTCCTCACCGGTGGCCCCCCTCCCATTCTGTTGTGGGCGGGGACTGTCTTTCGTGTGTGTCTGTATACAGGAAACTCGGAGCTCTGCTTCAGAGCTGAGCATGCTGCCTTTGTGTGCATATGCTGACTCTCCGCACTGTGCGTGAACAATAAACTTACGCTTTTGACCAGACAAAGGACCTTTGAGTTTCCTCCTTCATGGGGTATATAATTCTATAACAATCCACACAAAGACAAAACGCTTATAATTTCAGAAACTTTTTCTGTAAACACGGAGTTAGCTCAGTAAATGTGTGCGTCCATATGAATGTAGTCAATACGCCTAAAAACGCTGTGAAACTATGCCAGACCTGTTGGTGGCGCTGTAACGCAATGACGGGATCAAGCCCAAAATTCCGTGACGGGAACTGGGCATGCGCGGAATTTTGTAAACAGACAACATGGCGAGTGGGCGAGCTGGTACTACATTAGTATGGACGGACGATGAGGTTGAACTGTTGCTTCGGGTCACACTGGATTACAAAACCAACAAGCTACATTGTTGTTGTCATTATTTTCTGAGTGCGGCGCATGCGTGCTTTAACAAGAGGCGGGGCGATGACGCAAGCGTCTCAGATACATTGCGGAGAGGCAGTAACCACGGAGCGGCATATACGGAGTTTTGAAATCTTTCCACTCTGGGACCTAGTTTCAAAAATGTTCGTTTACACCCCCCCAAAACGCCGGCCTCGTATGGACAATACACTGGATTGATAAAGTATTTTTGCGTTTAGGCCTGAGCTTGACTTCGTGTGGACAGGGCCTAAGAGAATTGGATTTTCACCAATGCCCAACTGCAGCATGACAAGCATATAATTTCCGCAACACAACAAAACTCACCATGTTTACTAATTTTGCCTCATGTGATGATACCAAGCAAAACAATGAAACCTTAGAATGACTGTCCTGCCTCACAATGAACAAAAGAAGTAGCCGTTTCCCTACATCTGCTGGCCTTGTCTCAGTAGTATCTGGTTTACGTGGTTAAATGCCACTGTAAACAAAGCTAATCCACATAAGTTCCTCATGGTCTAATTCTTCTCTCAGAGAGGTGTCTAGAAGTTGTGACACTTTTCAAATGACATGGGCAGGTTGAGAGGACTTTCAGACATAATAGTAATATGGCAGGTTTGTAAATCTAATCACTATGAAATAATAACCCAGAAAACATTTGGACATTTTATCTATCTGAATCTTATTTTTATCTTTCAAAATATGCTTTTTTGGAATTAATTTCAACTAATTAGAATAAAATGCTTGAATGAATGTTGAAGAATGATGTGAAATGTGTCTTCAGTTTTTTAATATGTATTATACTGTATATGTTTGCAATGTTTTCATGTGAATTGATCCTGTTTGGAGTGGACCCCAGGAAGACTAGCGACCACTTGTGGAAGCTAATAGGATCCAAATAAATAAATAAGTAAATAAATAACTAATCGCAAAGCATGGGCGGGGTCAAACCAGTACCGGTCTTCAAAAAATGTCACTCTTCGCAATTTGAAAAGTAACGGCCATTTGCAATTAAAAAAGTCAAGAACTTCTCTCTGCCAGACAATGACAATGACTTTGTATGTGACTGAATATAACTTCTGCGATTGGAGAAAAACATATGGGTAATAGTGAGCAGTAGCATGAACAATGTCAGACTTCTTCCATTGTTTTTCTCAATTCCTCATTTTCCGTCGCTCTCGTTTCGTCAGGGGGAGTAATTGGGCCATTGAAACTTCAAATCCACCCCAACTGTCTGATTGAACCTTGGCTCTCCTCTCTGCCTTCCCTTATCTCAGTCTCAACAAATGGAGTCCCGCTGATGAATGTAAATGACTGCCCTCCGCTGCTCCATGCAATTAGCACAAACTCAACCTTTCGGCTTGTTTGGGATTAAATATCCAGTCACTGCCGCCCCCTCTATATTTAAAAGCCCAAGTTCAGCCTGACGCAAAACCCTGAAAACCACCGCATGAAGTGACATTCTTGGCGCTCCTGCTCTTATCACTGAATCTTTTATTTAATTGTGGCTGATATTTTCTGCAAGAATGTAAAGCATTGAAGCCAGAATTCATGCATAACAATAGTCCTTCACGCTGGAGGGTCTAATTACTACAAGAAATGCATGAAAAATAGCGGAAATAATGCGGTCACTAACCTAACAATAAAGAAATCAAAAAAGCTAAGCCACATAGCTAACCAAAATGTTTGCATTATTATTAGTATGTGAAATTTGTCAATGTTGGAAGACAGCAATGTTTTATTACATGGAGCCCCAGGCGTGTAGCTTCTAACCAGCTCCGACAGCTCCTCTGATTGGCACATGAGGAGGCAACACAAAGCAGCAGTCCATCACTCAGCATCGTAAATGGCTTGCTATAAAAGGGATAAGCACCTGTCATTCAACCCCCGAAACATGTTTGGTTTTCAAAAGGTGAAAATAGGCTACATACGAGCTAATATGTTTGGAGAGAAGAGTTATTTTTAATTTGGGTTGCATTTACTTCGAAACTATGAATGAATGATTTTTATTCTTAGTTTTATAGATGATTTGTCCAATTCCGGGGCCAATCCACACACACACAAAGAAAAATCTAATTATTTTTCTCATAAAAGGTTGAAGAAGTGGACATTTTAATTTTTGACATTTTTCTAGAATCTATCATATAGAGTTCTATGGTCACTACTCTCTAACTAACATGGACACAAGCTGCAGCAGAGCATCATTTCTATGTTGTAACTTGAATCCATAGTGAGACATTTAATGGTTTTGGTTTAGATGAAGTGAATTTTAAGTTTTAATGCAAATGTTTCGAATCATATTGGGATTGCACAAGATACTAATACATTGAATGTTCATTACATTTTTTATTTCTTGAAGTAACTTTTGTGGACAAAGCATGTGAAATAGACATAACAAGTTTCACTGTTCACAGGCGCAGAGCACAGATCTGACCGAACATAACCAATTTAATTTACATTGCTTTAATCCCACTTTGGGATTTCAAATGGACTAAATAAAGACTAATTAGCCCCATCTGTCAAAGATTGTGTAAGGGATAATGTATAGAATGCAGAGTCCCGACATTTTCCAATAATGACCTGTATTCTGTACATTATTCCACTAATTATAAGGCTATCTGCCAACTGAAATAAACTTCAGTCCACTTTTATGAATTCCGAAATGTTTATTTAATGACTGCAAATAAAATATTTCCCATAGTTCCCTGTTACTAGCTACTCACCGTATTTATAATAAACTGGACGTTCCCGTTGAAGGTGCAGTTGGAGATGAGCAATGGTGGTGTATCTCTGAGTAAGCTCTCTCGAACCTCAGGAGCGATTCCCCAGCTTTTCTCGCAGAGACAGTCGTGACAAGCCCCTCTGGAAATAGAGCTTGCTAGCAACAAAATTCTAGCGTTATCCATTTCCAGAAGCTCATTGACGAAGTGGCCGGACTATTTGCAAGTGATCTGACACACGTCAATTACAAGCCCAAATTTGCGTTGCCATTGACAGCGGCCATTATTGGTTTGAGAGGTCCGTTATCAAGAATGTAGAACGTTTTGAAATTACATTGAAATCAATGCAGCGTTCTACTGCTACTGTGAGGAGCCGTATAATAACAGTATATAGCAGCCGGGAGAGCATTGTGTAGTCTATAATAATTAGGCCTCATACAGTGTAAGCTTAAGGTAAAAGGAGAGGACTGTGGCTCCCAGAGCTTTCTGACATTCTGTTGCAACCAAATGCAATGCAGAGGAGTCTCCAGATCTCACAAAATGACTTGACCCCATCACCAATAAAACTCATTATAGAAATAAAGAAGCAACTGAAGGGAACCGTTACAACTTACAAAAGAAATTAAAAAAGACCGCTCACCATGTTTTATTTGAGGAAAACCACTATTCAGAGTCGAGCGGAGAGAGAAGGCTGAGATTGGAAGATAAAAATACTTTTTAAGCAAGGCGCTGGAGATGTCTAACACTTATCTCAACCTTAACCTCATGGTAGATTGTGGGAAAAAGGGAAACATGATGAGAAAAAGCAGTTTAGATGTGGTTTAGATTCAGAGGGTGTGGGCAGAATTGGGGGTAAAAAGAGTTAAACAAATGCATGGCGTATCTTCACACATATATTTATCTGAGCCTTCTTTTAAAATCCTCTCATATAATATGACCACCTTCATATTCACCAGGTGATACAGGTAGTTTTTTAAATTCAGTTCTAAACACATTTTTGTTTTTTTTCAACTACATCAGATAGTATCTTTGTAAAATGGTTTTATTGTGGGATTATTGTTCATCCCCACCAGAAAATACATGTGCAGTTTTTTCTTTTGAACTAACTCATGTTGGATAAAAGTAAATCTAGCTTCATAACATTAAAAAACAAACGACTATTAAAACAAACCAAGGATGTTGTCAGAGTGTGTTGTTTTCTGACAGCTGTCAGAGAAGATGCTTGAAGCCTTGCGTTTCATGACATTGCAGATTAGAGTGACTCTAGCCCCGGGAAAAAAAAGCCTTCTTCTACTTCTGCTGCTGCTGCTGCTGCCTTTGGTAAATAATAAGGATGGCACACCATGTTGGAGAGTAGAGATTTAAAAATGCTCTTTGTATCTGTCTGGATCTGTTTGATTTCAAAGGGTTAAACATGAAGAAAGGGAGATAAATAGACACATCTATCACAGCCTGACTGCGCAGTATCTGCCTCCTGCAGGAGAAGAGACAATCTGAGCTCAAACAGGAAGGAATTAGTTTTACTGAACGACTATTGTACCATGCCTTTTTTACCATGTCAGAAGTGATAATGAGCAACCTATTTTTATTATGATAGGTAGGTGCTAAGAATAAATAATTTCAGGTTGATAATTTTCTTTACAGAGGCAATTCCTTTTCATTGTCCTTGTTTTTCCTTATTCCCCTCATAATGAATAAATAAAAGGTTAATAGACAAAAACTGATTAGTCTTATCATGTTTCGGACTCAAAATACAGAACAGGACTAGAATGAGCATGGCACTAGGTCATCTGTGCACTACCACATTAGATTTAATTCTATTTCCATCCATCCATCTTCTTCCCCTTAATCCATTTCTGGGTCGGGGGGTGGCAGTCAGAGCTGGACCCAGTACACAGAGCACCAGCCCCTCACTGATCCTCCTGCAGGTGGTGAGTCCACAGGAGCCTTGATCTTTCAGTGGGAGCTTCAGGCAAAGTGTCTTGCCCAAGGACACAACGACAGGAGACATGAGTGGGAGTCGTGAAGTAGGTCTCTCCCACTGTCGCCCCCTGATAGCAGTGTTATCCTTCACCTTTATCTACAGTCAGTTCCAGAAACTATTAGGGTATTTCAGAAAAACATATTCTTTGTGTTTGTGGTCATAAACATGACTTAATGTGCAAAAGTTCAACTTGTATAAGTACTCACGCAAGTTGCTGTATCTGGCTACACCTTTCTGAACGTTAAAAACTATACTTATGAATATTATTGCCAAAGGAACACCGTTTATTTATTTGTACCTTGTAAAACAACTGTTGTAATCTCTTCAAACACTGGCAAAAGATGCATTAGCATCGAACGGCAGCACACTGACACATACACAGCTAAAGCCCAGACAATGGATCTGGAAGACCCTTTTAGTCTCTGGAGCCAGAGATAAAGGTGATGGCCAACTCTGCTCCTATCCTGCCAATAGCAACACATGCTTGAATTGGAACAAAAATGAACATGAAATTAAAGGAAAAGTCATTGTGCCCATGAGGCAGCGTGTTAGGCATGAGAAAATATGACAGATTACCACAAATATGTTCAATGTAGCTTTAAATAGAAATGTAATTGCTAAATGATATGAAGAAAGTGGTTAGCTTGATATACTAGCCAAGTAGATAGGCTGGAGTGCACAATGGATTTGGTATAATTGCCAACTGATAGTACATGGACTCAGAAACCTGAAGGGAATTGAGTTATTGATAAAAAAAAAATCTATTCTTGTTCATGAAGACGAGAGCTCCGGCAGATGTGCTGCAAAACCCTTTTTATTCAGAAAGCTCTTGCCTAAGATTCTCTCTTTGGAAGTCAGTTCCTTCAGCAATTTTACTTGAATAAGGCTTAGTGAAAGGTGTAAAATAGTAACTGCCAACAAGAATATAATCTTTAAGATGTAAAAATGATCGTTTACGTCCTAAATAATATATTTTACATCTTATGCCTTTAGGAGGTATAATGTATGTATTCTGGTGAAATGATGCTAAAATTCAAATCAAGATCTGTTCCTTATAACTTGGTTTGCGTTGAAAGGATAATTGTGATTTGAATTATGTATTTAATGTTGTCCAACCATAGCTGAGGTTTAGTTTACAATAATGTGATCAAATTAAGCCTAGATCTGTGGTTGCCATGCCAACCCAACCTTCTGCAGTCACGTCTGCTTCTTGTGCCTCAGTGGGAACAATCAAACGGACAAAGACTCAAAGTTTTGAGGAGGATGGATGTAATCAGTAAGAACAGAAGAAAAGATGGTGTTGAGCGCCTAACCGTCTTTCAGCGTCTGTCGTGTGCGCTCCCAGTGCACCACTTTCATTTGTGTTTCATCTGTGCTGCTGGTGCTCTGAGCCTCAGTGACTGTCTGCCACACGTGGTGATTATGCAGCATGTATGTAAACCCTCACACCCACAGAAGTCGTGACATCTAATGCTCGTTACTACCCTTATACAAACATGTATTATGTTAGATCATCCCAGAATAAAACAAGTATGCACGTTACATACACCAGGTCCCAAGTCTCAGAGTGGCCTTTAACTGCGTATTAGTATTCAACACTTAAATTTAAATTCATCCATGCTCGTCTGATCAAACGCTTGTCGGCTAAGTAGTGACGTTGGTCTAACTAGTGGCAGGGTGAAAATGACCTATTCTGTCCTTAAAGCAACAATAACTAACTATAAATAACACCAAATGTATAAAATGGTCCAATGAGACCATTTCTCTTCCTGCTTTTATTCAAGTCCATAAAATGTTTTGACTTGGTCATGTATTTTGCATTATACCTTGCACTGGAAAAATTTTCAGTGAGCTGCGTACTCGACCTACCTTAGAGAGTGTTAATCTTCGTTGAGAAACCATTTCCCATCACACTGTATTACATCTAATATCTGTTGAAATATAGCCTATTTAGTATTTATGTAAACAGGGAAGTGCAGAGCAGACTCCATTGTGAATGATGTTAGTGGGGTCTGAGATGCACAAAGGATCTCGCTCAAACCGCACAAAGGCCCTGTCCACACATACTGGGTGAGAGCGCACCATAACCACAATGTACAATCACTCTTCTCAGACTAAATTACAGCACATCGGTAAGTACAAATAAGAATTCTCAACAAAAAAATCACTAAATAATTGATATCCTTTCTCTTAATAATTAGATTCCAGTGTATAGGTGGAAGAGTTTATATTATGTACTATACTTTACTATTATACTGCCATATTCACGTAAACCCCCTTGATACAAAAGCCGTACACATATGAAATAGAAGTCCTAAAAAATATCCTTACTGTTTTTTGTTATTTTTTACCTTAAGTCCTATTCCATAGTGAATGAAGTGTAAAAGGGGAATGAATAAATCTGAAACATAATAACTTTTCTTACCTTAGCTGCCATGACCATCGCCGAGCCGCCCCTGATGCCAAGTATGGGGATGTGTGTTTGTGCGGAGATGAAGTCCAGGATCTGCGCAATGGCCTCCTGGTCCGTGTCATCCCCAAACACTACGCCTTGTAACGAATTCCTCGCCATTTGAGCACAGATCCTGTTTATGATGCTTTTGGGGTCAGTTTCATTCATTGTGACCACTTCCACTTTGGGAGGAAAAGGAATGTGAAGGAAGTCCTCTTTTTCAAGCCCGGCCCCTAACGCTACATCACTAGAGTTGCCCACCAGGATGACGGCGATGCTGAGCGAGTTGATGAGTTTGGGGTTGATTGGTGGCATCGGTGCGACGCCTGGAGAGAAAGGAGGCGGGATGACCACTCCTCTCTGATTTGGGCCTCCTCTCTGGCCCCCTTGTCCTGTGTGAGCCCCACCACCACCGGGTCCTGAACCTCCAGCCCGACGGCAGTGGCAGACAGGCAGTAGGAGAGCGCACACCAGGAGAACAGAGATGAACAGAGAGAGGAGGGGCGGGTTCCTCCAGCATCTCTGCCGGTGAAGAGGAGACGGTGAGGAGCGGCCTGGGGAACATTCCGGGCGCTTGTCTTGAAGGGGTAAGTGGAGGCCGGCAAGCATCGTGGAAGAGTGTGGAAGCCGTCCCTAAAGACAGAAACACAGAAGAGCGGTTTAGGAATGGCATTTCATAAAAGGCGCAGAGGCATGATTCATTCTTATTAGATTAAAGTAAGTAATCTTTGTTTATATAGCGCCTTTCACAGACCAGAGTCACAAAAGTGAAGTCGCAGGAGACACATGCCAGACCTATCATACGTGTTTTTAGTGGTAGTGGAAACCGAAGCACCTGGAGGAAACCTACGCAGACATGGGGAGATCATGCAAACTCCACACAGAAAGACCCTGTTCTGCAACTAAATTAAAATATGTCTCAAATAAGATAAGATAAGATATTCTTTATTTATCTCACAAGGAGGAGAAATTAGGTAACTCCTCATCAAGAATTATCATGTCTAATCTTTCAGAATTATGCACGATTCCAGTTCAAAGTCAATGACACTGAAACATTTGCAAATTAATAATTACTTGTGTTGGAAAAGTTAAGTGGTGATGAATGCAACTTCAATTGTATTTATTTTTGAAAAGAATACATACAATTGACCCTGTAGAATGATCTGTATTAAATATCTTTCAGAATACATAGATTTAAAACAGTCCCTCCCCTTGGAATAATTATCATCAGTTAGATTTGCTGGTGGAGAATAGTTAGACCACCGAATTCATTGGATTCAATCAAGAACCTGTGGAGGGGGGCGGGTCCTACTGGTGCCTTCATTTGAAAAACATCTCTCTATCTTCTATTGTCTTTAAATTGACATTGGGGTCATTAATTTGTTGGCGTCTGAGTTGAAGATACGAGGCACTCTGATGATGTATAGCGCATTAATGCATTTCATGTCTTCATCAGTTTGTGTGCAACATGTGCAAGATCCCAAAAAATTAAATCTTTTTAAAAAACATGCTTAGACTAAATCCACCCGCTCCCACCAGCGTCTCTGTGTGTGGGCTGCGTCTGCACTATGGTCTGCACAGTGCCTCCGTCTGTATCTCCTACAGAGGACCACTGCCTCCCCGCTGTCCCCCTCTGCTTTCTGTGGTGCACAATCTCCCCACAGCTACTGAAGTAAATGCTCAGGAATTTAGACCATGGTGAGATTTTTCATAGCGCCATTGTACATGTTTTAGTGGTAGAGGAAACCTGAGCAACAGCAGGAAACATGCAGACACAGGGAGAATATGCAAACTGCACTGAGAAAGGCTCCGCACTGCCTGGAGTAAGGCTTTCACATATTTACGTGGACAGTTTGGCTTAAATATTACGTGGATAGTAAACTTTTTTGCTTTGCTGAACTTATATTGGAGTGGGTTTAGCTCGTCTTCAGAAGTAAACCTAGGATAATATGATAATATTGGGGCCATAAAAGTCAAGAGCTTTTCCAAAATATATCTACAGAGCAAAGATTGTGGCGAACATAATCTGCAATTTTATGTACGTATGATATAAGTACACAGGGTAAAAATGAAATGATTATCAATATTGTTCATGTTTGAGTAAATGTCTCATTGTGTAACATTAAAGAAACATTTGGGTAAATGTCTCACTGCAGAGCGCTTACATTCTCCGCTTTATCAAACTACATTCTGCCGAGCCGATATAAGCTCCAATGCAGTAGTGACAGCGCCACATCCATTACACTGCGCTGCTCCTTCCTCTGAGGAACCCTGTGGCACACATCAAAGAGAGGCAGCGAGCGTATGTGTGTGTGTGCGGTGTGTGTACTTGCGGATATCCATTATGCGTGTATGTATATATGCGTGTGTATACGTGCGTGACATGTGTGTATGTGTGCGTGCGTGCGTGTGCGTGTGTGCGTGTGTGTGGGTGTGGGTGTGGGTGTGTGTGTGTGTGTGTATGTGATTTGCCAAAGTTGAGGCAGCACTGGGCCCGTTTTTGACAGATTGACAGGAAGATTCAGGGACTTCAAGTGACCATTACACACAGACCTGGTCACTCAGTTCTCTTCATTCAAAATATATATTCAGCGATTGATCAGTGTTTTGTATTAGGTTGTTCAACTCCGCTCTTTGCTGGTCTTAAGTATTGATAACAGCTTTGTGTAGCTCCTGTGGACTCACCACCTGCAGGAGGATCAGTGAGGGGCTGGTGCTATGTGTACTGGGTGCAGCTCTGACTGCCACCCCCCCGACCCAGAAATGGATGAAGGGGAAGAAAATGGATGGATGGAACAGCTTTGTGTTAGACACTGCAGATACTGCATAAATTGCACACATGATATTGTCTGCTACCCAGTCACATGCCCAGCATCATTGAACCACACTCTAAAGAAGAAGAATCATTTTCTCTGTTAAAGCAGTATCTATCCATCCATTTTCTACCCCTTAATCCATTTCTGAGTCAGGGGGGTGACAATCAGCTGCCACCCAATTCACAGAGCACACGCCCCTCACTGATCCTCCTGAGTCCACAGGAGGATGGTTTCTGTTAGTGACGGCAGGTTTGAAATTTCAGCAGGGGCTTCAGGCAAAGTGGGGTTAAGGAAACAATGACATCAGACATCAGTGGGTGAACCCACAACCTTCAGGCTCAAAAGCCAGTGCTCTACCAACTGAGCCACTTTCATACCAGCGATAAAGCAGTACGTCAGTGAAGTTCCAATGCAACCAGAAAAAAGCAACATTACAAAAATGTGTTGACAAACGGCTGATTGATGTCTGTAACTGCTCGTCTGTAAACATGAACGTTGGCCTGTCTGTGTATTCAAATGTCTGTGAACGTACGTAAGAGTGGTGGCAGTAACTTACTATATAACTGCTGCTATTCCTTTTTGAAGTAAATCATCTCAACAGTAAAGATTGGCAATATACAGTGTCTTGAAAAAGTATATTTAATGTCACAGCCACAAACAAATATAGTAATTGTGAAGTGAAAGCAAAATGATGCATGAATTCCCTCTTCCCCATGTTTTTCTAATTCTAAATGTAGTAAAAGCACAGAGTAAGTTTGTACATCTGTCAGGGAGAACTGAGCTGTATCCCAATTTAACTTGAAACCAGAGGCAAATCCTTAGCCTCCATTCTCACGTTAGTTTTGTGCTTTCTTTGAAGTTTGCGCTCTTAAGTAAGACACAGCGCTTACAAGTGTGCCGGAGCATAACTCAAGGCAAGTTTAACAGTTGATAAAAGCAAGTATCTTAATGAAAAGATGTTCATGTTAATGTTGTGAATATAGCGAAGGTCTTCAGGAATTATATAAAAAGTGTCTCGGCTTAGAGCGCACCATGTACTGCTCTGTTGCCGGCGTGTCTCCATGGAGATGAGGGTGTTGCTGTTTTTCCTGAATGTTCCACTGTATGCCATTGGCGTAGAAACAAATCTTCAAGGAATATATTCATGATATGGGCTTTAACATTCCAAACTGTGGAAAACCTGCATTTTAACTTCCAGCGAGCTCGTCGCCTCTCCACACCCTGTACCCTCGGTGTATTTTTCTCCATGAAGATTGAAAAGTTTAATCCCAGTTTAAGGTACATTCCGGGCAAAGCAATAGCATGATGCATTATGAAGACAAGCAGGTGGTGGAATGACAATGTGTTGTGGAGAAGAAAACCAAATGAAAATCTAAACACTATAAAACCAGAGCAGGAATGATCTGCCCTAAAACCTGCACATGAAACCATTTTTTTTTTTTTTTGGGTAAAACATCTAATTAGCCTCTGTTTGTCCCACATGCACATTCTAAATACGTTGAATTCTCCATAAGGACACCAGGGCTGCATGGAAAAGCGAGAGATAGACAGGATAAGGAGGAAGCGAGTGGGAGGAAGCAGCGTGGAGAGCAGAGAGAGAGTAGGCAGGGAATAAATAGAGACACACAAAAGAGATGGAGGTGGAGAAGGAACAGCAAAAAGAAACCCAACGGAGGGAGGTGTGGGGAGCGATACCAGCTGAAGAAAGATGAAATGATTAGCAGGAGCCTCCAAAGTAACAAATAATTGCAATGAAAACTATTGAGATGTAAAGTCAATGAGTTGAAACGGCGAAGTCTAATCAAGCCATGAAAGAGAAACTAAAGTATTGTTACTTAAAAGTGAGAGATAAGAGCAAAAAAGCGTTTAGCTTGTATTTCTCATTCCCTTTTTGTTGCATCTAAAGAGATATGAATTTGTCATTTTTAAAAAGGGATTTACAAAGATATCTTCTGGTCTAGAGAAAATGCTATTTTTATAAAGCATTCAGCGGCTGAAGCGGCGCCAAAAAAAGAGAAAGAATTTGAGCTTACTAGAACATTAGACACTGAGCAGAGATGGGCCTATCCTGAATATGACAGCAGTGCACCGTTTCCATGGTAACTATTCAAATATGCCTCCACCTTACATACAAGGAATATTAGTGTAATTTTATGCAGTTAAGTACATACATATGAAATACACTTTGAATCAGTTTCTACCAGGTCGATAAAAACAACATTTTAATGAATATTTATTACGTAAACACTTTTAATAAAAAGACCATTTTATATGGTAACAAGCAGCAATTTACAATCTCAAGTTTGGCAACAAAACATCTGGAATTGAACAACAACATATGCATGAATAAACGCAACTACTTTACACAACTACCCTATTAGTGATAGAAGCCCAAATTTGACATTTTTTCTTGTGAATATACCAAAACATAAGACTAAAACAATATGCAAAATGTATACATATAACTTCTATCAAATCAAATGGTTTGATAGAATTTGTCCAAGTTGACCGCTTGCCCCTATGGCATATCAACGGAACAAAAGTCTTCCAATGTTATTATGTAATGTGTTTTTCAGAGCCCTCATACATCTGTAGGTGCTGGTTGAGTCCCATTGCAACACTTACACATACAATAGCATACGCACTGCAGGAGACACAGGGATAAGTGGCAGCACATTGCTAAACACCCACATGTGAGAATTGCTTGTATACAGCAATGTATTGCAGATATGCGACCAGCCTACATACGCTGCCATGAATACATGTGCCTGAGCAGAGGTTCAGCTGTGCAGAGATGAGACTGTAAGCACCGCAGGTCAAGCACTCTTTAGATTCACACAATTACAGCTGAGCCTTGCAACATGTGATTCCTACTCTGGCTTTGAAGTGATCTGTAATATTATCTGCATATAGATCTATACGCACCATAGGTCAAATCCTCCACCTCCTGACCAAGAGCAACAACATCTGGAGATGGGTCCCGAAGAACTCCACTGTTCCCAACAGGTAACACTGGTAGTATTGAGGAATGGGAAATCAGAATTCCCAAACAGTCCAATCCCAATTGGGTGGTTGGGGAGAAAGGCCTGGGCCAGCACAAAATCGAATCAAAGAACTTCTTGCTGTGAAGCCTGAGCGTTACCCACTCACGCTGTTGCTGTATCATCAATATAAATGTTTTGTCAAACATATAGGGCCTAAGGCTGCTTAGCTTCTCTGTGTGAGCATTGCTCAATTCAAACAGTCGAATCTTGAATATTCCTAAAGTTGCTATGACTTTCACGTTATTAGTATTAGATAGCAATATGGCCTACGTGCAGGACTGTACAAGGACTCTACAAGGACTCCATGTTATGACTATGATTTGACTGTCTCTTTGTGACACGTATGTCTTTCGATGTGTGACGTGACAATGACTATATAAACTGTGTACTGCCTTTATTCTGTCTGAGGGAAAGAAACAGAGTAAACCAGTGGAACTTGAGAGAAACTTAAATAAACTTCCAGAGTTTGGCACACCACGATCCGTCTCTGTCTGCTTAAATCCTAACAGATTTGGTGGAGAATGCGCGGCTCGGTTTGTGCCATTCTCTGGATTGTTTTGAGGGAGTTTTCTCTGTTTCTTTTTTTCGGCGTGTGGGAGCAACAGCACGTTATCTGGAAGGGGAGAAATCCCAGTGGACGCTGAAAGGGCTCGCTTTTGGATGGGCTTGCTCTTGCTCCCTCACTTTCTCTGTTTTGTGTTTAAATTGAAGATTCCGACGCGGAAAAGAGTTGGCAGACCTCTTGGACAGCCCGTGCGCACCTCTTTGACAAGAATAAGGTAAGCAGACACCTTTTTAAATGTAAAGTCTGCATAATTGGATACTAGCTAAATTTGGGTGTGTTTTTGAGGTCTGTCGAACTCTCTAAATTGTGTTCAAATAAGTGTTGGCCATTAAAGTGAATAGGATCCATAAAATGAAAAGTGTTGGCCATTAAAGTGAATAGGATCCATAAAGTGTAAAGGCCATAAGTGTTGGATCCAAAAGTGAAACCATGGTGTAAACATAAAAGTTATTATAAAAAGGGAAATGTGTTAAAGAGGCCTTTGTTACAAAAGCTTTGAAATTGACGAATTTCAGGCTGATAAATGACAAAAGTACATAAGCAACAATATTTCAGTGATCACGGTTTAAATTACATACAGAAAAAGGGAGTTTTTGTTTTTGGAGTGAACAGAGTTCACCGGAGAATGCAGAGTTTTATCTAAAGTTGAGCTATGAGAGCTTTCGTGAGTTATTTACATTTTTTTACCGAGTTTTATCTACAGTTGAGCTATGAGAGGGTTGTATCCAACAGTTGTTTTTGTTTTTTAGAAAGAGATTTTGAGTTTAAACTAGTTTGCTACCTCGATAAAATAGAAGCGTAAACGTTAAAGACAAGAGTGCCTTTTGTTACTAGTGTGGAAAGTGATCACTTCTAGATTTGGATGACAAAAGTATAAAGAACAACATCAGTTATATTCGCTTAACAAAGTAATCTTGAAAGTTATTCTTCTGTATCTTTTTGCCTGTGTGTGCACATCTCTATCTTGCTGCCGTTGTCAGGGAAACGGCCCCCTCCTTCGCTGCTCTGGCTCTGAATCTGAAGCAAAGCTACTGCTTTAGGAATTTGGCTTTTCATAGTTTTTATTCCGTTAAATTTGCGAAATTTGCCATTGAACATTGTGTTATGACACAGTTAAACGTTTTTAAACACCATTAGGGAATAGAAGTTTTGAATTAGTATGTTTTTGAAACCCAAAGATTAGTACAAAAAGCTTTGCTTTTCTTTTTAAATCTGCTGCTTATTTTGTGAGTCCATTATTGTATCTCTGATATATTTCATAGCTGTTTGTGAGAATTTTTTCATGTATTTTTTATTTTAGTTACAAAAGCCGTTTTTCAAACATTTAAATTAGAATCTGTTAAAAGTGATTATTGATTATAGACTTCGTCTAAAAAAGAAAGAGGGAATTAGGCTGTAAAAGTATTATATTATTAAGTTAAACTACCCAATTCACATGCAAGTGGTGACTTTTGTTTTTGTTTTGACTACACGCGTGACCTTGCTGCTGCTCAGAGACATGAGGAGGCAGCTCCGACGCACAATTGAGTTTTATTTATTGAACCGAATCCAGTTTAGCTGGAGCTAAATCTTTTGTTTGATTTCAAGTTTTGTTTTAAATGTTTTTACAAATTAATGTTCATTTTTATAGAGATTTTTCATAATTTCATTTCATGGCGTCTTTCAAGAAACCCAAGGACGCATAGATAATTAATCACACAGTACAAAAGTATATAATACATGTTTTAAAGTCTAAAAGGTTGTTTGTTTTGAGTATAATTGTTGTTTTGATAACTTCTTTAGTTTCTGGTTTTAAAATGTCATCATTAGTAAGAGAATAAGTAATCTTTATTTACATAGCGCTTGGGAAAACCCAGAGCGCTCAAATTGTTTTGACTTCAGAGAGAAAAACAATCTCATTCGCATACTGATATCTATTGTTTTTTTAAATTGGCTGTTTCAAGGATTGTTTTTCAGACTCTGCCTCACTGTACGAGAGGTCACTGCTGGACACTGGACAGCGCAAAGCCCACCCAGCCACAGGTCACAGATCAAAGAGCAAAGGGCAACAATGCCACCTCCTTGCCCCTCCCCACGCCACTCCAGAGATGAGTGGGTGTGAGAGAGACCGGGGTAAAGAGAGGTATCTGGAGACGTGATGGGTGGAGCATCAGGGAAAGACCTGAATGAGAGTTGAGAGTGTGTCCAGTTGGTTTGCATCACCACAGTGTGACCTTTGACACCTACAGGTGGTTCGAGGAGTCTTGAGAAACAACCCCAAAATTCATACACACACACATACACACACACATACACACTCATACACTCACACATTCACATTTACATATAGATATATGAAAAAGCAGAACATGAGGAAAAAGCATTTTAAAAGTTTACTCCAATGTAAACACATATTTTTAATTGTCTATCACTTGAATCAGTATTTTTTGAGACCAGAAATGTTCATTTGAATTCTATATTGTCATGGACATAATTGACCTCTGTCCTGACACTTTTGATTTGTTGATTTTGTACTGTGTGAAGTAATTACATTGATGAGAATTAGATCTGATAAAAACACAAATTAGAGAAGTAAACTGAATCATTGCGCTTGCTTTTTGTCTGAGGGACATTAGCAACAGCATGAATAGAAATTGTGTTAAAGTAGAATCAAAGTGATTTAACCATAGAGAGTAACTACTGCATAACAAGCTGTGTACAGGAACTGAGACACTGCACCATTGACCAGAAGTGCATCGCAAATGACCTGATGTGCTTCAACTGAAAAGACTGTATCTGGAGATCCTGATGTGCATCTGGAGTGACCAGAACCATGGCTTGGACCCTACTGATGTCCAAGATGACCTGACCTGATGACGACTGAGACTCACCCTCAGGGGACCCTGAGGATCTGAGGGCCTGAGAGAGAAAAAACTGGGGAGTGATGTTTATATTTTTGAAATCATACATTGATGAGTGCTAAATGAGAGAGATACTCATGATTTTTCTTTTGTTTTTGTTTGTCCCTAGCTTCTGGACATCTGATGATCTATTGGACACAGACATTTGCAGAACAAGAACCAGCCAATGAAAACGTCTATTGCCGATGCTATTGCTACAACCAGAACCTGTGACCAAATGCAATATAAATGTTAAGTATTCAGACATCTGACAGACAAAAACTTTGACTTTTTTAGTCTGGGAGACTGAGCAACTGTTAAAATGTTTTAAAATGATAAAGTATGAGTATTGTAGCGTTTTAGTAGATGTTAAATAGTAGTAAAAAAGTAGAATTGTCCTTTCTTTGTTGTTCATAAACACATTTCCACGTAAGAGTTAAAATAGTTCCATAAAATGTTATCTTTCTGATAGAGCAGCTAGAATATTAGAATCAGAGTTATGTTAGAGATATTAAAAGTGACAGAAGTCACAAGCTAGAAATATGCCTTTGCTCAAACTGCAGCCAAACTTCAGAGTAACAATAGTGTAAAAATAGAATTAGATAAATGCATCAACCATAGATGCTTTCAAAAATAGAGAATATTCTTAGCCAGTGCTAATATCAAATGGTAAAGGGACCATTTCACAAGCATTTACTTCAAAAGTAGATAAAGTTAATTACAGTTTATGTACAGTTTTATTAGATACTTGCCAAATTCACTTGTGTTCAAACATGAGTGAATGTTGACTATGCAAAAAGTCCATATGAGTGTAGCCTAGATTAATGCCTAGATCAATGAGATAGATTAGCACCAACAGAGATTCAAAAGCATTTAAAAGCATTTTGATGTATTTGTGTATAGCACAAAAACACAATAGTAGATACTTAGATATTGAGAAGTTTCCAGCACAAACGCCATTGTAGAATAACTGACCCCAACCCCAAACCTGCTAAAATAGATTAGCTCTTGTAAGTATAATACTAATTTGATTAATGATGTACATTCATCCCAAATGCCTGACAATAATATCTTTAGATAATAAAAAGTAATAAATCACTGACCACTATAGAAGTGTAAATGTTGACCATTTGCCTTACTGTGTTCACAGTTTTATTCCTGAGAATGAGAATAGACATGGAGCAAAATCCAACTGATAATAAGCCACTGATAATGAAAGTAAACCACAGAGAGATTTGTTAGATTAAAATGTATGTTTAAGAATATGGCTCAATAGAATCAAATATGCAAACATATTTGTAAATAGATTAGAATAGTTTAAACTATAGTGAATAGTGAAAGTAAAGTACACAGTCTAAGATTGAAAAGTGATAATAATACAGTGAAATAAGTGTAGTGTAAACAATTATCATTAGAATAAAAGTATAGAGTAAGAAAAGTGAAATTAGCTTCTAAATTGAGACTCAGCTCGTTTTTTGTCTGTGTTTTGACTGAATCTGCTGAGTTCTTGTGTGTCCAATAGTTTTTGTTTGTTTTTATTTTTGTTTGTTTTTATTTTTGATTTGTTTTTGTTTGTTTATTTACTTTATTTTTGTTTTTGTTTTTTCCCAGGATAGAGGATAAAATCCACTGATATTGATTTGATGATTATGAGATTAATGCATACATTTTCTTTGTTTTTAATAATTTTTTCAAGTTTTTTTTGGAATTTTTTTTTTCTTTTTCCACTTTATTGATTGATCGATTTGAGTGATCACATGTGATTATGTGATCAAAGGGGAGGGTATTAGTATGAGATAGCAATATGGCCTACGTGCAGGACTGTACAAGGACTCTACAAGGACTCCATGTTATGACTATGATGTGACTGTCTCTTTGTGACACGTATGTCTTTCGATGTGTGACGTGACAATGACTATATAAACTGTGTACTGCCTTTATTCTGTCTGAGGAAAAGAAACAGAGTAAAACAGTGGAACTTGAGAGCAACTTAAATAAACTTCCAGAGTTTGGCACACCACGATCCGTCTCTGTCTGCTTAAATCCTAACAACGTTAGCAATTCAAATTTCCCAGTCTACTAAATGAGCGGACGGATTGTCTCGTGTGCCCCCAAAATCTATCAAACTGTAGAACAAGTTATTATGATTATGTTTTGTTAAATTATCCACAAACCTATACTTGAGCATGTTCTAAAATGTAGTGTATTGACAGATTTATTTATCGCTGTAGCATCATAATGGCCATGTATGGTGCATCATGAGGCACCCTGCTGTGGATTCCAGCCCTAATGACTGCACGTAAACAAGAATAAAAAGCAAGGTGATTATCTCTGGAGACAGCCATTTAGAAGAATCCCAGAGAGAAAATGTACAACAGCAGAGCAGAACAAAGCCCTCAAAGACACCTGGATTACATAACAGAGACTCGGAGGTCGTTATTTGCAACATGACAATAAGCATCTGGCATTTCACTTCACAATGTAGGTCACAGCTGTATGAAAACAACTGTTTCTACCACCCAAGCAGCATCCAATTTATTCTGTGGTGTTATCAATGTCATCACAACATTTTGCCACTGATTTAATTAGATTTCATGATTCTAATTAATAGAGATTAAGGCAAAAGATTGAGCATCACCAATTCACGGCCTGAACTTCATTCATTCAGAAGTGCCAGTCGATGTTCAAGTGTTCAGTCAGCTGTTCAGAAGTCCTGCTGCTATAATGACAACTCTACAGAGAGGTACAAGCCAACTCACTCTATTTACGTTCTCTATCATTATTCATTTCATCCTCAAAGAATCAACAGTTGCAGTGTGTGAAACAATTAGTTTGTTCAAAACTACACTAACTTTTCTAAAGTTGTCAATGTACACAACTGTACAGACCCATGAAAACAATGGAAATAAAAAAAGAATCTGAGACGCACAACATTTGGTCAAGGGGTGCTGCAATATTCACAACAACAGAAAAGGACAACCACAAATAATGGTTGAGGGTCACAGCATTTGTTATTTGTACTGTGCAATATTGGTTATAATCTATTATTTATAAGTTATTTGTAATGGATACTATTAAGATTAAGACAAATCCTAGTTGTGCAGTGATGTTTATTAACATGCATTGTCCCCTTTTTTAATAGACCAAATGTACAATGTATCCATATTATTGTCATTCACACGATTGGTACAAAAATTACAGCTATTGCAGTTGGTGCAGACAGCTGATGAACCTGGAAAGTCATTGTAAACTCTCCTGTAAGTATCTTTGAAAGAGGTTCCAAATCTGAACTTGTACCGTACATATAAATGTGTATAGGCAGATTTTCCTAAAATTTAGGAAACAACTGCCCTCTCCACTTTTTGAAAAAACTCTCTGGTCTCGTTTGACGAGCACGTATCACCAAAGTGATTGACAATTAGGAGGACCAATAATCTTCCTAATCCTCCTATTATCCTTTAATGTATGAGGTGATGATGACTACAATTATGTTTGCATTTTACATTCAGAACACATCTTGTATTTTTGGATGCAGATCATAGATATATAGCAGCAGCACTTTAGGTCGCAGCAGCAGAGGTGGAGTAGCTGCTTGGTTCGGACCGTTTTCTCTGCTCTAGTCCAAAGTGAGATGCTGAAGGCCTTGATAGCTCTCTGACTGATCCGCTTGTTTCGGACCATGAATCTACTCTGCTCTGGTCTGAACCAGACCAAGTCCATGAACACTGTACTGCAGCAACATTTCAGGCAGAAAAAAACATCAAGAAAAATAACAATTACAAAGCACAAAACAATTGTTTCAGTCAGAGCTACTTAAGACTTGCTGCTGTTTCCAGCGTGTTCAAAAGTGATACGGTCATACACAGTAGACTCCCTGGAGGATGATTTAAGTGGACATTCAGACCATTCAAGGATTCTCACATTCCTAATTGCACTTCCAATGAGATGCACTACACATTCCAGCCCTTTTACTGAGAATCACACACCCTTCAAGCGAAAGGGTCACTATCAAGACATAAGCAGTGTTTAGGGGTTAGACAGCACAATAGACAGCGCTGAAGGCACCACACGGCGGTAAAAGTGGATGGAGCATCGTTCCCTGAGGTCTTCATTACCTCATTGAAGCCATGTATTCCTCTGGGGCTATATCCGCTTCTGTGGAGTTAATTTAGTAGCAGAGTGACGTGTTCCTCAAAGCAGCAATACTTCACAGCCACAAGGCGTTTGGACCTGCACCAGCGGCATCAATGTATCAAAACGATGAACAACATGTCAAACAAGTCTACGGTGAGAGCTGTACGCTCAATAGTCTATAAATGATTGAAAAAAATTACCAAAGACACACCATGCAGTATTAGGTTAACTAAAGAGATATGAGATGTTACCATGTCACTCTAAAAGTTTGAATGTCAAGTTGCTCTACATTTAGTGATAGAAAGCAATTTACATAATGCATATGATATGTATACCCCCTCGAGAAGAACAAATATGTTGAATAAAAGGGCAGAATACAGAATTTGGAGGACCACTTACATGAAGTTTGTTTCACCTCAAATGAAAATTCAATACAAATAACCATAATAATCATTAATTTCTGTATTTCATAAGAGGTGTAATCGTCCAGTGGGATGTGATGTCATCATTTAACAATCAGAAAGAGTTAGGGCAAGAAAAACTTTACTAACTTTAAATTAGTCTGTTTCAGAATGCTACATGTTTACTACATAAATCTTATTTGTATGCATATTTTAATGTTATTTTTTAGATTTATTATGTTTGAACACAAGGTGCTGAATTCAGCAACAGAAATGCACACAACGTGGGTAGAGGCACAATCATAGCACTGGGTCCATGCTCTCTATTCTTAGCATCTTCCTTCGCAGTCACACATGGCTGGATATAGAAGAAGGGACTTTGAGAATAGAAATTTAAGGAAAGCAACTATCATCTATTGCAACTATACTATAACCGTGTACGTTTTCCTTGAAGTAATATGATCCAACAGATGTATTGTTTTTTGAGACTATACCTTGTGAAAAAAAATTAAAAAGAAAAAGAAAAATACTAAAATGGGCTATTGCAAAATATCTAAATCCAGACAAACAAGGCAGAGCCCAAGAGTTGTGTAAATTGGGAAGTGGGCAAATGGCTTGGGGACGACATTCGTGGGTGCTCTTCCAATTTCTATTCCTCAGAAAAAAAGACCAGTACTTCCTGCACACAGACTTGATGGACAACATACTGAAATGGACATTCATTCAGTCAGTCCATTCATAAACCAGCTTAAAGTTCACTTTAATCTAACTAGAGTTTACATTTCATTATTGCTACACCACATGAGAAGAGCATCTTTGGAGTGTGGCGCAGGAGAGACTGCCACCGTCTCTATTTATTTGTAGTCGAAAGCAGCTCAAGAACTGTGCCATAGGGGAAAAAGTCAGATGCCTTCGTATGTCCTCATAGCGTCTTTTACTAAGTGGATGAGGGGCAAAAATTGTTGACTGATTTGCCATAGTCTGATCATTTCTGTGTATTTTACAGGTGAAGCTCTGTTCCTGTGCACGTGGCACTCTGACATCCACGTCATGCAGCGCTGGATCCGCAAGGTCTGGGAGAATAAGCCGAGCTGTAGTGGGAATCAGTTTCCTGCAGAAACATTGTCCTCACAGACAGCGCATGTGTGTGTGGGCGGCTCTCGGTTCTCAGCAAGAAGGTCCTGGGTTCGAATCAGAGTCGGAACATGGCCTCTTTGAGTGGAGTTGGTTCCGGTTTCCCATACCACTAAAAACATAAACAACAGGTAATATCCTCCAGCTGTGGTCCTGACCAAGCGGAGCATATTCGGGAGATGGGTGTCAGGGCGCTGTACTACAGCGACCACGACTCCTGACAGAGGCCCTGGTAGCATTACAGAATGGGTCAACTGCTAAGGACAAATTTTCCCACAGGACAATAAAGTACAACTTAACGTAAGCGTGCTCACAAAACCTACACCCTGACCTGAGACACAGTTCAGTCCAGGTTGATCTGGTTTAAAAGACCCAGTTCGGTCCTGGTGGACCAGGTTTATAAGACTCTGTTTAGTCTTGTTTTAGACCTGGTCACTGAGTGTCGATAGGCCTACCTTCCTGAGGCAGCTCTGCTGCTGTGGATGCTCACTTTGGGAATGTGCGGTACGCGACAGTAGATCTTGCACAGGAAACTGATTATTACAAAACAAAACGTGTCCGTTTGTGCCACTTTCTGCGTCTGTAGATTACTTCTGTTCATAAATTATCAACACTGATCAAAACAAAGTAACAAAAGGAAGGGCAGGCACAATTGACTCCGGCAAAAGTAAAAAGTGTAAGACAAAAGAATAATATACGAGAGCCATGGGTTGCAGACTCCTGCAGTAGAGGATGAGGAGCCAAGTGAAGCGGTTGTGTTGAACTCTTTCACGTTTTAAATGTATGGTAGTGGCTTAGTTAATGTGGGACATCTCTGATATATTTCAGAGCAACTCATCTCAACAGGCGCAAAAAGAGCAAATCCAGCCAAGAGGCTGAGCTGTGACAGTTGGCAGTCTGCAACTGAGTGATGGGTTACGCACATATTCAAATTGATTAATTATCAATGACAGAAACACACTCTGAGTAACATGTAGCATTAAAGACTTATCTTTAACATTTCAAGTCCTGTGTAAATTAGAACAAGCACACAAAAAAGACAACATTTATGGGAGCTCTACTCATAACGTTAATGTTCCTTCTTTCACAATCACAATAATAGTGAAAATTCTAATTACTACTATTGTAATAGGTATGCACAACATAATTAATACTACCATTAGTTACAATAAAGGAGAATATGAAATTAGACACATACGAAAACTAGACACAATCCTAATCCACATGTCATTTTAACTTTATTAAGTGTTATCAGTTTTTATTCTTCAATCTACTTCTCCCCAGATAAAAACTCTTCAACAATCTAAAAATGTCCAAGTTACGTTCACTTTTGTCATTTTGTTGTCATTAATTTTGTTTTTTTTTAATCTATTGCATTATTTGTTCTCCAAGTTGTACTTTCTTTCTTTACTCAACAATTTTTCTCTAAATTTTTTCATCAGTTTTTACTGTTTTTCAACCGATATTAATTGTTTTTTTCAATTTTCTCTAGGCACTTGTTTTTCCTTGTTTTCTTTCTCTTTTTAGAGCCAATTTTTACAATGTGTTGAGTAGTATCACCGCCACAGCCCAGAAAAACAATGCACAGTAGCTCCGTTATTTGACTACAAGAGACCATGATGCCGATCCTTGGGGCTATAACTTCAAGAAGCACCAGATGTGTCACTGCCAATTGCACAAAAACAGTATTATCTCATGTGAAACACAACATCTGCAGACAAAAAGAGATCCAGATAATTTGAAAATCAAATCCCCCTATACTGGCACATGTTGGAGACCCATTCTTAAATTGACATGAACATGCAAGACAATTGTCTACCACAAGTGTAGAGGACCCTACCTTGAACATTGCCAGCCCAGATGTCCTTCCTGCACATCAGAACTGGCATGATGGAGCGATCTGGGCTTCAGCGCCTGCTCTCATAGCCTCGGATGTGGGGATGATGGACAGAGGAAGCAAGCCCAGACTGGAGGTGGTCTGGTCGAACACCGGCTTAGAAGGTGGCAAAGTGGTAAAGATGATGAAACTTGATGTTCAGAGCTAAAACTAGGGCAATGGGCACAGTTGCATAAAACTTAAAGATGTCTTTGAGTTGGAAGAATTAAATTGCAGGAAGGTAAGACCTCAATGTCTGAGCACACATGAAAGAAATGTAAGATTATTGATGTGAAATGTGGAGAGGCTGAAGTTTAATCCGCCTCCTTCCATCGAACTCCTCTGGTGCTGAGAACTCACGGAGGTCTCCTCCCAGAAGTCTGCGAGTGTGTGAACACAGTTGCCGTGGAGATGAGAAGATGAGCAGCGTGTATATTCCTCTTCTTTTCTTATGCTCGTCTTTCTTTGGCTTTCTCTTGCTCTTTACTTTGGCTTCAACCATCAGTTTGCTGGGCCGTCTCTCTCAGCCTGGACCACAGGGAAAAGGACAGTTAGATGCAGGAATAGAGTTGACCACTTGACTAGGCCGAATGGACTCGATGGTTTCAGGGATTAACTGCCCAACTAAAGGAAAACACATGCTCTGTGCAGGTAAAGAGCTGATAAAAGCTGCTTTATTAGGATGTATAGTTCATCTGTATCATGTTTAGTTTAAGTAGGAAAATCATTCATTTAATCTAATATGTGCACTAAAACATGTAGAAATAATTGTTATCTTTGCGGCTTTATTTAAGGGAAGATATTTCATAATTATTTTGAAAATATAAATTGACCATTATGTTGAAACCCAAGAGCAGCTCAATTTTACAAGCACTTTAAAAGACAATCAATTATTTCCTTACTAAAACTCATGTATAACTGCTATATAAATTAGTGTGTGATTAATTTCTACTGCTGAAGTCATCTGGGTTAAACGAGCAGGAAACAGACAAAAGAAAGTCTAAACGGAGGGCACCAAAAGATAGTGTTGGTTTAAAAACTAAAAGTGCAGGAGAAGCAGGAGCAAAAAAAGTGCTTAAATGCATGCACCTCAATACTGCACTGGAGTAATGGAGTGAGTATAGAGTGGCGAACCTGTATAGTGGAATATTTAAAAAACGACCTAGTGTGTATTCTGCTAAAACTACTGGCTCTCAAACTTAAGAATTATGGTAATAATGACAAATATAAGACTGATAAACAGCCAATTAGTCGCACTAGGGTAAAAAGGTTTAACTGTGTGAGTGCCAGCATGGTGCTTGATTTGAAATTATCTTTCAGGGGGACTCTGCTGTCTTCAGGTCATGCTGAAAATGAGGATCAGTAACATGCAGAAACACATGCTGACGTACAGACTTACTGTTCATGCATGCGCATATGCAGTTTAGAACAAGTGCTACTTTCACTACTCACCTATTTACTCTTTTCTGTAACACATAATTTATAGATTGTTGTGAGGATGTTTTACAGAGAAGATTCAAGACACAAAAGCAAAGACAGAGCAAAAATGGTCCTTCATTTTCCTTCATGATGACATCCAAATCAGAATCAGAATAGGACGGGGCAATGACCACTGTGGCAGTCCAAAAACAATGAAATTGACACTACAGTTCTTAAATCATAGAAATGTTGAAAATGTGAGATGTCACATCCATGTTAAAGACATTCAAACCATTAAAAACTCCAATTCACTCGAGATGGAAGTGCTTCCAAAGGTTTTGCAGATGGCAGAAGGGGCGAAACATTACAAAACAAAACATGTATGGGGGCAAAATGAAAAGAATAATGTTTATCTGTCTATCAGTCTGACTACAGCTAACATCTGCACACAGCCTTTAGCAGCTTCAATCCAAGTCATTGCCCATTTGATCCACAGTTCAACAACAACCAAAATCAAAGCGCTCTCTCTTGCTGGATTGAGGATGCGAATGAAGACGAAGAAAAGGGGCCTTAAAAAGAATAGCCGGTTCGTCAGGTAGCAATAAGAACCAAGACATAGACTTGTTTTGTTATCCTTGTTAAACTGTGTGAAGACATTTTTTTGGAAAAGTAACTAAATATAGCAACCTTTACCAATGCTCAAAATCAAACAATAAAATAGAAAACACTTAATTCAACCACAAATTCATTACAGATCTTTGATGATTGCAATCAATGCTAGAATTAAGTCTAAAGCTAAAGCTAAACCAAAGACGTGAGCACACTGAGAAGACATTTTAGCAAAGATAAAAATCTATCCAGATTCGGTAAGTCAATAGATTTGTGGACATTTAAAAATGGACACTGACATGATGACAAAAATAGGACGATATGGGAACGGTGTAAGACTAGACCAATTTAGGGAGCAATGTTGATTTAAGTCATCGTTGTAGTGTGCGCATGTGTGTGCCAATGTGTGTTTTATGTATACGTAAAGCACACACAACTACACACAAGCAGACAGATAGACAGACACAATAGTTAACCTACCTAGAATAATATTAAAGATTCCTCAAGAATATGATGCAAAGAAAAATGGGTGTGGAAGGACCAAAAGAGAGGAAAAGGGGAGGAAAGAAAATCAATGAGGTTTTCACCCGTTTTTGAAGAAATTGCATCTATGTTTATATAATATAGTACATGGTTAAGACAAATAGGAAGAGGGTGGTGAATGAAGTAAGTTACATAAATGTAGGGACTAACAGGTGTGGTTGATAAGGAGAGGATGGATAAATCATATAGAAACAAAATAAAACTCTATTTTTCATGACACTCACAGATAGATACAATTATAAACCAAATATATGGAAAAATAAATGAGGAGGCAAATGACAGACAGAGAGACTATATGAAAAGATGAAGCACCTCCCAGGACTGCGATGAGGAATAAGAAAAATATAAACCGAAAGAAAAAATTAAATACTCCGAAGCCTTCCGTTTTTGCGCTCAAAGTGAGGCGAGGGGGGGGGTCCTTCAGTTTTACCCCCGCTCTCTCTTATCTGCAACTTATGAGTCTTCTTCTTTGCTCTTCTGCCCGTCTCAAAGCCAGATCCTTCTCAAATAAGCCAAAAGCCTTTGCCGACACAGCTGTTTGCCCTGGCACTCAAACAGGCTGCATGGTGCTGTGGTGGAGTCCAAACCTCTGGCGGCGCATCGCCCAACTCCATCCACACGCGCCTCCTACACAGAGGAGCAGAGAGAGAGAGCGGTCCCTCTGCTGGTGGCGAGCCAAGGAGCGTTACTGTGAAGAAAGACGCAGCAACAATTGTCAAAAACACACTTGGATTCACTGAGCAATAGCTCTCTCTATTGGTGAGTTGCAAAAGGACATGTTTTTCATGGTGTGGCTGTATTTGTGTCAACAGACGTGTATAGATTCATTCAAAATATTCTTTTATCAGGGGTGTCAAAAATGTATCTGTCTCTGGGTCAATTTTATTCTGAATTAAAGCTCGTTGTGGGCAGACATTTTTATCATGTAGACTTTATATACTAAGGTCCCCATCTTTTCCAAGAAAAAAGGGTTCTAATCCCTTTGCTTCTGCGGATCTATTTTGCAAAACACATTTTTTGGATCATTTTTCTGAAAACGAGATAAAGATATCTTTGGAATGTACCACAACTGGACCAAAGGAAGGACAGCCATGTATTTTAGACATTATTTTAACTTTATTTAAGTATTACTCATTGCATATTGTAAATCTTGAAAAATGTTATTAAGCCATTATTAATATCAAACTATCATTTTTTGGGACCACATGTTTGACATACCTTGTAGATTTGACTCATTTTTATTTTCAAATATTGATTATTGTGATTCTGTCATCTTCAACCTTTTGTTTTTTATCCAAAATGAGTACTTATTTTATTAACTCATGTAAATGATTATTCAGGGGAGGAAACAAAAACATAGAAAATTAGTAAACATATGAGATGTATAAGAATAATATTGTCAAGAGGCTTGAGTTGTTCAAATTCTAACCCATTATCCCAAACAATATGAAAAAGTGGTTTAGTTTAGAGTTCATAACTATGCACGCTAAATGTTAACAACTATTAAGTAAAATGAGAGGACAAAGAAATGCGGTAGAGTGGTAATTGTAATTTTGTAATTTTGTGGTAACTGTAATCTTGTTTATAATAGATCTGATAGAACCTCCTCCAGTGCAAGCTTTATTATAGAGTCCAATTTTCAGAGCATGCAGGTATGCACTCAACAAGAGGTAAACCTGTAGAATACAAACCCTTAATCAAGACAGAATTACAGCTCTCCACAGGCAGCTCGAGGACTAATTAAATCAGAAGAACAGTGGATCGACATCAAAGTGACTAGAACTGCAAGACCAGATCAGGGGTCCCAGTGTGGTTATGCTGTCTGAACGCCCTACATCTCTGGGACCATATTATATGCCTAGCAGGACATGCAGCAATTATATTGGCAGAGGTGGAAACGGAATGCTCAAACATGCGACTGGATGTGGAACATATAGATGTAAATGTCATATATATTATGTACACAGTGTGAACTAGTAAACTGCTAAGCTAATGCAAAACTACATTGTTTCTTAGCTACAGAAACATGTACTTCTTTTTGTACTTATTGTTTGTGGTAAAACATCAAAGTTTGTCCACCAACCTATGACATGACATCATCATAATTCACTGCTTGTTCAGTAGATATTGATTTAATTCTGGATATTTCTCAGGATATACTCAAACAGAGAACAGTCAGTTCTCTGTTTGAGTGTCCTTTTTCATCTTGGTCTCTTTTGTGTGAATCTGCAAAATTGTTAAATGCATAAATTTTTTCTCAAAGCAATTTGAAAACTAAATAAAAGATTGAAAACTTTCTCAGGGTTGAACAGCTCCCTAGTGAATAATTATCACAAATATTTGATCTTTATTTTCTTTGTTTTATAATATTTTGTGAAGAAGCATATATTAAATATTTTCATTGTAATGTTTTTAAAATGTCTTGATTAAGCCATTTCTCCTAACAAAAGCAGAAAACAAGAACAGCAACCTTATACATTTGGTTGATATCTAGCACCCTCTTGTGTGAAAATAGATTTATTGTATTTCATGCAACTATTTCACGTTCACTTGAGAGATGAGCAAAAAAAAACAAGCTATGCGATCAGACTTCTGACAAAACCATTATACAGCACAGATCTGGGGACCTACAAGACTTCACTAAAAACTAATAGCTCCAACTTTTTACTGTGAGAGAGGAAAACTACCAGCAACATATTCCAGCTCAAATTAAGCACACTGCGCAAGGTAAAGCCTCGACTCTGTAATCTGTATTTTGTTTTTAGCAGCGTATAAACAGTCTCTATCCACGTTGTTCAAAGACGAGTAAAGGTGCGTTTCTGTCATATTCTGCACTCATGTCTCCACTCCATGTCTTTTACACAAGTTTGCAACCTCCGACCACTTTTTACAGTCTCTGCTCTACACGCCTGTGTACACTCGGGCGTCGCTGGTTACGGTTGCAGTTCTACGTCATGGTGCTACGTCCCTTAGGACGCTAGTGGGATATCACTCGTGACCCCCAGGTCACACGCCAAAGAGATCAAAATAATTTGCTCCAATCACCAGCCACCTTCCTCTATAAATGCCCCTGCACAAGGCCGCACCCCCTCTTTCACTCTGGCGCCGATTGAGATCTACCACAGTACTTACTTCATTCTGAGATGTCTTCCATGTTTCGTCCGAGTTCCCTTCGCCATCCGGCGTCGGACGTCGTCGCTGGATCCAGACGGTGGAGGACTTCACCTCTTTGGGTGCCACCACTCGAGGGAGGAGGAGGATACAACCCACGTTGTGCCCGCGGATGGACCCGATCGTCCATTACGCGACACGTGAGTGGCCAAAGCCCCTAGCAGCCAAGAGGCCTGCTCTGGGGTACGACATGTACTGCAGCATGCAGGACTGGTCCTGGACCGGTGGTGTCCCGGACATCGAAGATTCAGTCCGCATGGCCCTGCAGCCCTCCGCATCCGTGTGGCCCGGCACCAGACCTCTCCTTCCCTCCGAGCGGGACAGGATGTCTTTGGCGATGCTGGATAGATGTTATACCAATGCGGCACAGGCCGTCACATTGGCTAACAACATGGCATTCATCACGGGGGCCCTGGATAGGTCGTTCTCCTCTGGCCAGGCGCTCAGTGGAGACCTCCTATCGCTGGCGAGGACCACCTCGGCGGCGATCCTGCGCATGTGCCAGGCGCTAGCCGTGGATGGCGGCCGCTCCATGGCAGCAGCTCAAGTTGGGGCCAGGCATCTTTGGTTTGGGCTAGCTAACATCAGGGAGGCGGAGAAGAGGCAGCTGCTGGACCTGCCTGTTTCCCAGACATCCCTCTTCGGCCCGGACATGCAGACCCTGGTGGCTAGACTGGAGGCTGCAACCAAGGACTCGGCTAGCTTAGCCCAGCACCTAGCACCGAGGCGCGAGGCCCGCTCACCAGCACGGAGCCGGGACAGAGGCAGGGAGCGTTCGCCCGGGAGGCGCCCTGACCCATATCCACGCTCTGTGGCCTATCGTCCCCCCTCGACGAGGCCCCCGGGTCCAGACAGGCCCATGGGAGGCTCGCGGGACCAACGCACCCACCGCCGACCCCCCTATGGCAGAGGAGGTCGGGGTGGGAAGAATTCCTTCAATAAAGGCCGACCGGCATTTCATCATTACTCGCTGTCTGAGTCTCATTTGGGGGTATGTAACATGTCAAATAATGTGAATTCTGATTGTGTTATTTCCCGGGCACATAACGTTGCTTCGCTAGGCCTGCAGCCCCCAGAGCAGGGTGTGCAGAGAGAGGTCAGGCAGAGGGATCTGGTGAGTAGTGATGAGTGTGCTTCGGCCGAACGCGTGTTAGCCTCTCTGAGCTACAAGGCTAACACAGGGTTTCCCACTCCAGGGGCTCGCCCCCCCCCCTCCATGAGGCAAGAGCCAGGGGGGGGGGCACAGCAGCAGGGTCACGTGGGATGAGCAGTCCCGTACTTATGACGTCGGGCCTGCAGGACACGTGACCGCCCCCGGCGCTCACGGTGTGACGCAGGGGGCCCCCCGGCCCTTTCGTCAACCCCCCCTCCCTGCTAGGAACACCAGGAGAGGGCGGGGCCGTGACGTCTCGTGTTCCAGCTCCCGTTCCGCCCCTTACAGACTTCTACAGCATCTGGAGGGAGCAAGGATTGCTGACGAATCCATGGCAGGAGAAAACATTGCGCAGGGGTTACGCACTGCAATTCTCCCGAAAGCCACCACCATTCCGAGGCGTACGGGCAGTGCGCTCTCAGGTACGGGGATCATTAGAGGCACTACAAGCGGAGGTCTCCTCTCTGCTGGGTCGAGGCGCAGCAGTGGAGGTAGACCCGCAGGACGCCATCAGGGGGCTGTACTCCCCTTACTTCTTAGTGCCAAAGAAGTCAGGCGGGGTGCGTCCCATTTTGGATCTGCGCGTGTTGAACGAGTGCATTTCCAAACGGCAGTTTCGGATGCTGTACACAAAGCAGCTCCTCGAGTGTGTCAGGCAGGGAGATTGGATGTCCTCCATAGACCTGACAGATGCGTACTTCCACGTGCCGATAGTGCCGGAACACAGGAGGTTCCTGCGCTTCGCAGTGGGAGAGAGGAATTACGAGTACTGCCGTCTCCCCTTTGGCTACGCACTCGCGCCTCGGACCTTTTCCAAATGCGTTGAGGCAGCACTGGAGCCGCTCAGACGCGCAGGGGTAAGAATATTAACCTACATAGACGATTGGTTAATACTGGCCTCATCCAGGGAGGTGGCCGTGAGTCACACGCACTGGGTCCTGTCCCACATACAGCGTCTGGGCTTTGTGGTGAACAGGGAGAAAAGCAAGTTGCAGCCAGCCCAACGCATGATTTATCTCGGCCTGCAGCTAGACTCTGTGATATTCCGTGCTGCATTGTCCGTGGACAGACGGATGAACATTACCCGTCTGGCCAGGGAGGTTCTGGCGGGCCCCAGGGTCCCCGCTTGGCGCCTCAGGTCCCTGCTGGGAATGATGGCGGCGGCTCATGCTGTGGTGCGGCTAGGCCTTCTCCACATGAGGAATTTTCAGAGGTGGTTCTCACGCCTCAGGCTGCACTCCTCCCGGGACGGGGGGAGGCTTATCTGGGTTCCCCAAGTGGCAGCATCGGACATCAGGTTCTGGCTCACTCCGGGTCTATTGCGGGACGGAGTGACTCTAGCCTGCGCCGTGTCTCACGTGGAGGTGTTCACGGACGCGTCACGCGAAGGATGGGGCGGGGTCCTCGGCCAGAGCTCTGTAGGAGGCTGCTGGTCGGACTCAGCCCGTCACATCAACCTGCTGGAGATGGAGGCAGTGCACAAGGTACTGCTGCACTTTGCTCCTCAGCTACAGGGGAGACACGTGATGGTGCGCTCAGACAACACCACTGTGGTCTCCTATCTGAACAGGCAGGGGGGCACCAGGTCCCCCGCTCTCCATCGCATGGCGACGGTGACGCTGCTGTGGGCGGCGCTTCACCTCCTGTCTCTGAGGGCGCGCCACGTCCCGGGGGTCCGGAACGTGGGGGCCGACAGGATGTCCAGGGGGGGCCCACTCCAGGACGAGTGGGGCCTGGCCCCACGGGTAGCTGCGGAGATCTGGCGGAGGTTCGGCCGTCCAGTGGTCGACCTTTTCGCCAGTGCAGAGAACGCACAGTGCCCGTCCTGGTTCGCCTTAAAGGCCGCGGACGAGCCGCCCTTAGGCGTGGACGCTCGGGCTCATTACCCCTGGCCAGAGGGCCTGCTGTATGCTTTCCCACCAGTGCGTCTCCTGCCGGTCCTGCGGAGGAGGATCGAACAGGAGAGGAGGTCGGTGACCCTGGGCCCTCCCGGACGAGCCGGGGGCTCTAGTCCAGGGGGGGGGAGCCCTGTTTTCACGCCCGATAATCGGCCGCAGGCTTTGGGTTTGGAAGCTGAGAGGCGGAACCTCGTAGACCTGGGTCTTCCCCCTGCGGTGGGGGAGACCATTCAGGGGGCGAGGGCGCCGTCCACTGTGAGGGCCTACGCCACGAGGTGGAGGCTATTCAGCGACTGGTGCGGTTCTCGTTCCTGGGATCCCAGGCGTTGCCCGCTGGAAGGGGTCCTGGGATTCCTACAGGAGCTTTTTGACAAAGGGAGGGCTGTCGCCACCTTGGCGGTGTTCGCGGCAGCCATTAACTCGGGTCACGACGGATTCGGGGGGTTCACAGCCCGCTCTCATCCGTTGGTTAAACGTTTTTTGCGGGGGGCGCGCAGGAGGAGTGTCCCACTAGCGAAGTCCTAAGGGACGTAGCACCATGACGTAGAATTAATAGTTACCTAATGTAACTTAAGTTCCACGAATAGGTGCGTAGTCCCTTAGCTACGAGCCCATCAGGCCAGCCCGGCTTGGCAGAGTTCAAGAGGGGGTGCGGCCTTGTGCAGGGTCCTTTATAGAGGAGGGTGGCTGGTGATTGGAGCAAATTATTTTGATCTTTCTGGCGTGTGACCTGGGGGTCACGAGTGATATCCCACTAGCGAAGTCCTAAGGGACTACGCACCTATTCGTAGAACTTAAGTTACATTAGGTAACTATTAATTACGTTGGACCTACGCAGGCGACGTAAGGGCGTAAGCAGCCATTCCCAAAGTCAGCAAGACCGCGGCCCCCTTAAAAATCTGACGGGTCTTCGCGGCCCCCAAAATAATAACCAAGACGACACGTTAAAAATAGGCTCTTCTCGTCAATTTATTTGGAGGATATAACCTCTGCTACAACCGTTTTGTAAAACAAAAGTTATTACAATTAGATTATTCAAGTAAAATAATGAACATAAAATATGAACAGACCAAGTAAAATTTAATTCAGGCCATTCCAGCGCACAATGAACCCTGACATGAGCACACAAACGCTCTCAAAATCAAACAGATAAAAAAGGCCAGCACAAATGCATATTAATCAAGGAAAAATATTCGTTCAATACAATAGTTTAGCTCACCTAATGAGACGGATGGTGTTGCATAGCGGATGCTAAAGCCCCAATATTGGGTTGAATGGTGGTCAGCTTTAAGCGGAGATCAGAGGTGACATCCAGTCTGTTCCTGTACTTGGTTTTTAATGCAACTAGGGATGAAAATCCAGTCTCACAGAGATACGTGGTGGAAAATGGCATGAGGAAACGAATGGCTTTGTCAGCCAAATGTGGATATTCTTTGAAAACGAGTATCCAGAAGCGCACCAAGTGAGTCTGCGTAAATTCCAGTTTCAATGAGCTATCACAAGATAGTTCCACGAGGCTGTCCTGCTCTCTTGAAGAAAGTCCTGCTGCGTCCTGAGCCTGGATAACAAATGGGTTTTCTATCCAGTTGTTCATGTCGTCTTGTGCAGGGAAATACTTGCGAAGCTGGGTTCCGAGGGCCTGCAGGTGCGCGCTGACAGCGCTTGCCACCGACCTGGGAATCTCACTCTCTTCGCTGCCCAACAAGTCCGACAAGCTGTCCAGGGACTGAAAGTTATTTTGTCCAACTCTGCGATCCCACATCTCAAACTTTTTAATTGTGGCATCAATCTTATTCTGCACTTGAAACACAGTCACTGTTTTCCCCTGTAGTGACAGGTTGAGTCCATTTAAGTATCCAAAAATGTCAGCCAAATAAGCCAACTTGCAGAGCCATTCAAAGTCGCAGAATCGCTCGGCCAACTCAAAACGAACGTCCACAAAGAAGACTCTGACTTCATCGCGCAGTTCGTAAAGGCGTGTGAGCACTTTGCTGCGTGAGAGCCACCGGACCTCTGTGTGAAGGAGAAGCTGTCTGTGTTCGCTCCCCATCTCCGCGCACAGGATCCCAAACAAGCGGGACTGCAGGGGACGACTTTTGATGAAATTGACAGTTTTTACAGCTTCATTCAACACCTTATTTAAGTCTGCAGGCATCGTCTTTGTGGCCAGAGCCTCACGGTGGATGCTGCAGTGGACAGCTGTCAGCAGTGGGGCCACATCCTTCACTCGTTTGACTACTCCGGTTAGTCGTCCCACCATGGCTCTGGCTCCGTCTGTGCTTAGTCCCACACACTTTGCCCAGTCGATTTCATTTGAAACCATAAAATCATTGATCGCTTCAAATACGGCCTCTCCAGTCGTGTTTGATGGTAAGGGTTTGCAAAACAAAAAATCTTCATGTATGTCCCCATCATGTTCGTACCTTACAAAAGCAAGCAAATTGGCCAAGGCTGCTATATCCGTGGACTCGTCGATTTGTATTGCATAAAAACGGCTTTCTTTGATTCTGGTGACAAGCTGATTTAACACGTTTTCAGCCATGTCATCGATGCGGCGCTTCACTGTATTATCAGACAATGATATCACGTTTAGTTTGTTTGCTGCATTTTCACCAATCACCATGTTCACCATTTCTTTAGCAGCAGGTAGAATGAGGTCCTCTCCTATTGTGTGCGGTTTGCCAGTTTGCGCAATTAACTTTGACACTCTGTATGAGGCCTCCACGGCCCTGGCATACTCTCCCCCGGTCACACACGTTGATTCAATAGCCTTCTTGCGTTGCATATATTCTCGTAATTTGTTTTCAAAAAACTCCCTTGGCTTTGATAAAAACTGTCCATGCTTGGTCTCCAAATGACGACGAAGTTTACAAGGTTTCAGGGCCTCATTGGCCGCGGACCCCCACTTTGGGAGACACTACTACTAGCTACGCGCCGCGCGACTATACACAAGGCTGCAGTGCAGCACAGTGAGGGGAGCAGAGGTGGGACAAAGTCATTGTTTAGCAAGTCACAAGTCAGTCTCAATTCATTGCCCTCAAGTCCCGAGTCAAGTCACGAGTCAAGACAGGCAAGTCCCGAGTCGAGTCCAAGTCAAAGGCCAACAAATCTCAAGTCAGTCCCAAGTCCTACGGTTTGACTTTCGAGTCCTCTCGAGTCTTTTTGACCGCGATTTGTTTCTTGTTGGTCTCCACGTACTTTTGTAGGCAAACAAAATAATGTTAGGAATCATTTTGCTGGTGCATTCTCGTTGGTCTCTGACCCATGGACTAACAGTTTGTTCCATGTGGTTGGCTGCTGGTAAATCAAAACTATGTTGTGCCAGATGCAGGCTCAGTTACACATGCACAGACCACACATAAAATCAGAGCAGTCCGTGTCAACATACTTTTTATCTTTGGGGTTTTTAATGGGAAGTAGCAAGTGCAGCATATATGAATATGAGTATTGGGCTAGGACCTGTATCTATATAATCAGTTTAATGTCCATAGTGGTTATTGTTCCAAAGGACTGAAGGGACCAATGGAGGGGAAGGAACCTGGCCTGTATGAACTGGGCCAGCATTAGTAATATCTCATAATTACTGTTACGGGCTAGGCCTTATGGGGGGCCTGGGCCTTTTCCTGCGTCTCCGTCCTGCCGCTCCTGTCTCCTGTGTGCACAGGGGGACCAGTTGGCGTTGAAGCAGTGGGCGTGTTCGCGCACGCAATCAGCGCACGCGCATATAGCCTGGAGGATAGGTGCACGCGCTCTCTCTGCGCGCTCCTGAGGGCCATTCCACTCCTGCCCTGGTGCCTGTTGCATCTCCTCCCTGGCTCTCCTTCAACATGCACTATTAAGTTTGTCTTTTGGTTTATGCACCTACATTCATATCGCACATACGGCGCCCTCACTGCACACAAGCATTACCTGCACCTACACCACTGACTTCTACATAACACACCCCATATTTACCTTTTTGTATATATTAATATTTGTTATTCCGTTCTCTCAATTAAATATACTTTTGAGCACTTTAATTCCGCCTCGTCTCCCCTATTCTTGTTGTGGCTCAGAGCCAAGCCATAACAGAATTGGGGGCTCGTCCTGTTGAATCCGCGTTTTTTTTGAGTGGTATTAGTCTAATTTGGCATTTTTCCGTCATCCCTTTTGGATTTTGTTTGAGCGCTTTGTCTCATTGGACTGGTTATTTGTGGCTTTGTGCCGTCTGGAGAAGTCCGTGAGTTTGAGTGACAGTCTTGGGGTGATTCCTCACTGACGTCAGTGCCCGTTTATGGTGTTGCGGGTTGCGCTCTTGGGGGGGGACGTGCCGGAAGTGTTTGGAGGTGCGGGAGAAGTTTTGTGTTGCTCCGTGTGCTCTGGGTTCAGGCCGCTGCGGCGGGTTAACAACTAAGGTAAGTGTATAACTTCTAATGTACTGTGTTTAAAGACTGGGAATCTCTGCTAGGCTTAGCGAGTTTCCCTCTAGGGGATCCTTCGCATTGGTGTGTTTAGTGTGGAAGTTAAGAGCGGGTCGCAGCTTCCCATTTCCCCTTTCCCTACATCGGCTCGGGAGCGCGCCGTGGTTACAGGATTGCCAGCTCGGTAGTCTTGTTTACCAGCGGTATCTGGCGCATAAGAACCCATCGCCACGCTTCCCGAAGACTAGGGTTGAGCTTAGTCAGCTTTGGGGTAGGTAGTGAGTGGGATATCCCTGTCTTTTGTTTTACATTAGTAAGATATCACTTGGTGTGTTTTATAGCCATGGAAGGAGTCGTTGAAGATTTTGTTGAATCTCCATGTCATTCTGGCTTGGATATTTTCACAAAGAGACAATTGATTGCATTGGCTGAGCATTATGGAGTGGACATTGGAGATACTAGAAGGCTTAAAGACGTTGTTAAGTCTGAGTTAAAGTTTAAGTTGATTGAGAGGGGAGTTTTGAAGGAGGAAGAGCAGCCTGCTGCTTCATTGTTTTTGCAACCATTACAGAGTTCTAATTTGTCTTTTGAGCAGCAAAAAGAGCTCCTAATGTTACAGTTAAGTCTTGAGCAGGAGAAAGAAACAATGAAGCAAAGAGTAGAACTGGCTAAAATTGAAGTGGAGCGTGAGAGACTTGAACTGATGAGAACAGGAAGGTTTGGAAGTTTGAGTCAAGGCGAGAGACCTTCAGGAGAACATGGAAGTAGAGATGAACTGAGTGATTTGAAATTGGTTCCAAAGTTTAATGAAAAAGACCCAGAGACGTTTTTTTCTTTGTTTGAGCAGTTGTCAGAGGCACGGGGGTGGTCTGATTTAACATGTGTGCTAATGCTACAATGTGTTTTGACGGGCAAAGCGCAACAGGCTGTGTCTGCTCTGGGGAGTGTGAGAAGTTCCAGTTATACAGATGTTAAGGCCGCTGTCTTAAAAATTTATGAACTGGTCCCTGAAGCATACCGTCAGAGGTTTCGTGGATGGAAGCGTGGTGAAAAGTCACATTTGGAGTTCATGCGTGATTTGACTACACATTTTGAGAGCTGGTGTTCTTCAGCTGGGGTGAAGACACTTTGTGATTTGAAAGAGTTGATCCTGATGGAGCAGTTTAAGAACTCTGTTTCAGAGCGCATCTCTGTTTACATTGGTGAGCGTGGGGTAAAAACTGTTAAGGATGCAGCGGTACTGGCCGATGACTTTTACTTGACTCATGCTATAGGTAATTCTCCTGGTGCTGGTCTGAGTTATCGGGAAGATAAGCCTAGGTTTGTTCCAAGAAGAGCACCTGAAGGGGAGGCTAAAGGTGGCAGATTGTGGCGTGACTCTGAAAAAGTTTGCAACTATTGTCATATGAGGGGTCACTGGAAGAATGACTGCTACGCATTAAAAGGCCGTTCTAGTCAGGGCTCACCAGGCCGAAAGCCTACTATGTGCACTGTGTCCGCGGCAGGTCCGAAAGTGTCTGAGGTTACTCCAGAGTTGCAGTCATTTTTACCGTTTATTACAGAGGGTTTTGTTTCTCTAGTGGGCAGTGATGAACGGGTGCGTGTTAGGATTTTGCGCGATACTGGCGCTGGTGACTCGTTTATCGTAGCCTCGGCCTTGCCTTTTTCTTTGGAAACTTCTGTGGGCTCAGATATGCCTGTAGTGGGAATGGGCCTCCAAGTTGTTAATGTGCCTCGTCACAAAATTTTGCTGCACTGTGATTTTTTCCAGGGAGAAGTGACTATGGGAGTGCGTCCTGCGCTGCCTGTGGATGGAGTCTCACTCATTCTTGGGAACGACATTGCAGGGAGCAGAGTCTGGGCTGATATTCCACCTCCAGCTCAGGTTACGACTTCTCCTGTGGTTCACAGTAAGCCTGATGAAAATGAGTTGCAGTTCCCTGAGGTTTTTAAAGCTTGTGTGGTCACACGCTCAAACAAGCTAAAAGCTGAAGCTGAGAATGTAGTTATGGATTGTGCTTTGTCTGTGCCTGTTCTTCCCTGGTCAGTTTCTTGCAGTGATTTGGTGAAGGAGCAGAAGGAGGATGAAAGTCTGAAGGAGCTGGGTGAAATGGTTTGTCCTGCGGCTGAGGTCAGGAATCTGGCTAAATGTTACTTTTTGCACAGTGAGATCGTGATGAGGAAATGGACACCTCAATTGGAGGGCTTTGTGGGGGAACCTGTGTATCAGGTTGTGGTGCCTGTGAAATATCGAACGACTGTTTTACAGATTTCGCATGACCAGGGTGGCCATCTGGGGGTGAGGAAGACTTATGACCGCGTGCTCAGGTATTTTTTCTGGCCACGGTTAAAAAGGGATGTCTCCTCCTACATAAAGTCCTGTCACACTTGCCAGCTAACAAGTAAGCCGAACCAGTCCTTGAAGCCAGTCCCGCTTAGTCCAATTCCAGCTATTGGGCAGCCTTTTGAGCAGTTACTTATAGATTGTGTGGGGCCTCTGCCGCCTGCTAGGTCTGGTGCAATGTATATGTTAACTGTGATGTGTCGGAGCACACGCTATCCTGCTGCATATGCTTTGCGCAGCATTACAGCTAAGAATGTAGTCAAAGCGTTGTCCCAGTTTATTTCTGTCTTTGGTGTTCCTCGTGTGATTCAGACGGATCAAGGGTCAAATTTTTGTTCCAAGTTATTTGATCAGGTCTTGAGACAGCTAAGGGTTAAACACAATTTTTCCTCTGCTTATCATGCTCAGAGTCAGGGAGTTTTGGAAAGATTTCACCAAACTCTTAAATCAATGTTGCGTTCATTCTCTGTGCAGATGCAAAGCGATTGGGAGGAGGCGTTACCCTGGATGCTCTTGGCCGCTCGTGAGGTGGTACAGGAGAGTACAGGTTTTAGCCCCAATGACCTTGTTTTCAGCCATAAGGTTCGTGGTCCTCTAGCGCTTTTGCGGGATGCCTGGATAGAGTCTGATCCACCTAGCAACCTTCTGGATTTTGTGAATGGGTTCCGGTACCGGTTGTACAGGGCGCAGGAGGTGGCTAAAAAACGGTTAGCTGGTGTGCAGGTTAAGATGAAGAAACAATATGACCGTCACACGGTCCAGCGGGAGTTCTTGCCTGGTGACCAGGTCCTAGCCCTGTTGCCGTTAGTTACCTCTCCTTTTCACGCTAGGTTTTCTGGTCCATTTACGGTGTTGGAGAAATTGTCAGATCTGAACTATTTAATTTCGACACCTGAGCGCAGGGCTAAAACTCAGTTATGTCATGTAAATCTGCTTAAGCCTTATTTTGCTCGTGAGGTGACTCAGTCTGGGGCTCACCCTCAGAGGTTGTCGGTTTCTTTGGTGGCTGTGGCAGAGCAAGTTGTGGAGGAGCCGACAGACCCTGATGACTCATTAGTAACTGGGCGTCTTAAGAATAAGGAGTTTCTGGAGACCTTGGAAAGCTCTTTATTGTATTTGGAACCGGCTAAGCAGTTACAGTTGGTACAGTTGATTCGTCAGTTCCCTGGTTTGTTTGGGGATACTCCATCGCGCACTACTGTCCTGAAACATGACGTTGATGTGGGTGATGCAAACCCTATTAGACAGCGCTTTTATCGTGTTCATCCGGATAAGCTAAAGTTGCTTGACAGTGAAGTGGCATATATGACTGATAATAACATTGCAGTGCCCTGTGATTCCAGCTGGGCTTCGCCATGTCTGCTTGTCCCAAAGTCAGATAATACACCTCGCTTTTGCACTGACTTTCGTAAGGTCAACGCGGTGACGAAGCCTGACTCCTTTCCCCTTCCTCGTATGGAGGATTGCGTGGACCAGGTGGGGGGGGCGAACTTTGTCACCAAATTGGACTTACTTAAGGGGTATTGGCAAGTCCCATTGACGGACAGGGCAAAGCAGGTCTCATCATTCATTACTCCTACTGGTTTGTATTCCTATAATGTCATGCCTTTCGGGTTGAGGAATGCGCCAGCAACATTTCAGCGCTTGATGAATATTGTGGTGCGGGGTCTGAACGGGTGTGCTGTCTATTTGGATGATGTGGTGGTCTATTCAGATGGCTGGGATGACCATCTACGTCGGCTAAAGGCAGTTTTTGGGCGCTTGTCTTGGGCTAACTTGACCGTTAACCTTGCTAAATGTGAGTTTGCCAAGGCGACTGTCATTTATTTGGGCCGAGTGGTTGGTCAGGGCTCGGTACGACCCGTTCGAGCCAAAGTTCAAGCTATTGACATTTTTCCGCAGCCTGCTACTAAAAAAGAGCTAATGAGGTTCCTGGGTATGGTTGGCTACTATAGGTGCTTTTGTTCCAACTTTTCAACTGTGGTGGCGCCATTGACAAATCTGTTAAAATCTAGGGTTACATTTGTCTGGTCTGATTTGTGTCAGAGGGCATTTGAGAGGTTTAAAGCTCTCATTTCAAACTCACCAGTGTTGGCTGCTCCTAAATGGGATAGGCCTTTTCAAATTGAGGTGGACGCTAGCCTAGTGGGGGCAGGGGCGGTGTTGCTTCAATCTGATGATGCGGGTGTTCGGAAGCCTGTCTGCTTTTTCTCAAAAAAGTTTAATAGACATCAGTTAAACTACTCGGTTATCGAGAAGGAGACGTTAGCTCTTGTGTGGGCTTTACAGCATTTTCGGGTGTATGTGGGCTCAGGGACAGTGACTGTTTTTTCTGACCATAACCCGCTAACCTTTCTCAGTAGCCTGCAGTCTCCAAACCAGCGGCTCATGCGCTGGGCCCTCCACCGCAGTCTTACAGCCTGGACATCCAGCATATCCGGGGCCGGGACAACGCTGTGGCCGATGCGCTCTCCCGGGCGCATTAGGCCGTGAGGAAGCCTGGAGCTTCGTCCCCACCGTGCTATGCTACGCCGGGACGGCACGGTGGGATTCCCGTGTCCCGGGGCCAACGAATGGTGCGAGGTACGCCAAATTCAGTTTGAGAGGGGTCGAAATCAAGTTAAAAGTAATGCTGACCGGTTGGTTCCTTCTCCTGGGACTCTTCTATCTGCTAAGTGTAAGCAACGCTGTTAGTTTTGTTTCTGTGGGCTTGTCTAGGACCCATTATGGGCCCTTTCCTGAAGGGGGGGGGGTGTTACGGGCTAGGCCTTATGGGGGGCCTGGGCCTTTTCCTGCGTCTCCGTCCTGCCGCTCCTGTCTCCTGTGTGCACAGGGGGACCAGTTGGCGTTGAAGCAGTGGGCGTGTTCGCGCACGCAATCAGCGCACGCGCATATAGCCTGGAGGATAGGTGCACGCGCTCTCTCTGCGCGCTCCTGAGGGCCATTCCACTCCTGCCCTGGTGCCTGTTGCATCTCCTCCCTGGCTCTCCTTCAACATGCACTATTAAGTTTGTCTTTTGGTTTATGCACCTACATTCATATCGCACATACGGCGCCCTCACTGCACACAAGCATTACCTGCACCTACACCACTGACTTCTACATAACACACCCCATATTTACCTTTTTGTATATATTAATATTTGTTATTCCGTTCTCTCAATTAAATATACTTTTGAGCACTTTAATTCCGCCTCGTCTCCCCTATTCTTGTTGTGGCTCAGAGCCAAGCCATAACAATTACCAATATATCATTACATAATAAAATGTCTCATATAAATTAATTCAATCAGTCAAAGTACTGATTCTCATATCAATGAACCATAAACAATAGTGCAAATATTAATCTAGCTTAGTGCACATAATCAAAACAACTATCTAATGTATGCAAACTTTAGCAGGAGGAGCACAGCAAAAACATACTCATAATAATAGGCCTCGGCGCCCACACAGAAAAATATAAGAAAGAGCCAACAGAGCAGCGCAGGCTAGCGCTAGTTTGACTCACCAGTTCCTCTTTAAAACACGGCACACAGTGTGACAACTGCGTCGATTCAATTGTATGAGGCGCCTGTAGTGAAAGCATATCAATTACGGTTTGTAGAACAAAATATGACGTTAGGTCGCGATAAATACCTGCAGCTCGCTCATTTCCAGCTCCCCTAGACAACACACCCACCGGTGAATGCAGTCCGCTTGTTTAGGGAAGTGTTGCTGCGCGAACTGCGGGAAACTCACGTTCGAACTCTCGCGCGAGCGCTACAACTACCGCGAGGCTTTGTTTCTTCAGAGACGGCATAGATAGAAAGAGAGATGCGGAGAAAGGTAAAAATGGCCCGGGTTACGCAAGTCTTTGCAAGTCAATTGGCGCAAGTCCAAGTGAAAGTCAGAGTCATTGATGTTAAAGTCCAAGTCGAGTTGCAAGTCTTTTTATATTTGGTCAAGTCGAGTCTAAAGTCATCAAAATCATGACTCGAGTCTGACTCGAGTCCAAGTCACATGACTCGAGTCCACACCTCTGGAGGGGAGCAACAGTACGAAGAGGGGGCGAGCAGCCAGGGCAGAGAAGGCAGGCGAGCAACCGCGGTAAAGTGGGCCGCATCTTTCACCTCCGAAGTAAAACGGCCCGCATCGAGAGAAAAACAGTGCGCGTTTTGTTGACTACTTACGGTAATAGCGGAACAGCCTTTCGGAGTCACCTTTTCTCCTCGAACAGAAAGCGCGCTGAGGAGACTCGTTTTTGTGAATAAACCCATATTTGGAAAGCATTTAATTTGGTCAAAAAGTGAAATTTTCAGCAGCTGTCCATTTTTACAGTAAAGACTTGTGTGGCTTATTCCACTGGGTTCATGACCTCGATATAGTTGCCTTCAACGCTGTGCCTACAACCACACACCTTTACTGTGGAAATGTTCTACAGTACACTTTAGTGCAAAATACACAAAACTGTAAAAACATTCCCGCTTTTGATCTACTGTAACTTTTTACTGTAAAAAGGTGTGCGACTAATTTCACTGGATTCATGACCTCATGATTGCCCTCTACCACTGTACCAAAGACCAGAAAATTTGACTGTAGAAATATTTATTTAAAGTAGCCATTTGGGTCCAAAATAGCCTAAAAATGGTCAAAAAATGTCACTTTTGATCTACTGTAACTTTTTACTGTAAAAAGGTGTGCGACTAATTTCACTGGATTCATGACCTCATGATTGCCCTCTACCACTGTACCAAAGACAAGAAACATTTACTGTAGAAATATTGAGAAATATTGATTTAAAGTAGCAATTTTGGTCCAAAATACCTCCAAAATAGTCAAAACATGTCACTTTTGATCTACTGTAACTTTTTACTGTAAAAAGGTGTGCGACTAATTTCACTGGATTCATGACCTCATGATTGCCCTCTACCACTGTACAAAAAACCACAAACTTTTACTGTAGAAACATTGAGAAATATTGATTTAAAGTAGCCATTTTGGTCCAAAATAGCCTAAAAATGGTCAAAACCTTGTCACTTTTGATCTACTGTAACTTTTTACTGTAAAAAGGTGTGCGACTTTTGGACCATCCTTTTCGAGAGGTCTGCCAATGTTATACGTTAGCATTGGCTAATTCTTATTCCGGGTCCACCCCCATCGGCCTGGGGTGGTATTGCAAGCATGTCAGCGCATCATTTTGGCCACTTTCGAGCCGGGACCCGCCCCCACTGATCAGCCCCCAATCTTCCCTATCCATTAATACCTATTGAGCATGTTTTTAGTGGTAGGGGAAACCGGAGCACCCGGAGGAAACCTATGCAGACACGGGGAACATGCAAATTCCACTCAGTAAGGCACTGTTCCGACTGGGATTCGAACCCAGGACCTTCTTGCTGAGAAGCGAGAGTGCTATCCACTCAGCCACCGTGCCGCCAAAGTGGAGAGGTCCTTCCTCACGTGGAGGAGTTCAAACATCTCGGGGTCTTGTTCACGGGTGACGGAAGGATGGAGCATGGGATTGACAGGTGGATTGGTGCAGCGTGCGCAGTGATGCGGCCACTTTCGATTTACCGGTCAATTCTTGTTCCCTCCATCACCTCTGGTCATGAGCTTTGGATAATGACCGAAAACGAGATTGTAGATACAGGCGGTAGGAAAGAGTGGTTGGGCACTCCCTTAAGGTGTTTTCACCCCGGACTCAACTTAGACTTGAAAAGCGTCAGTTTAGCACTGAAAATGAATAGTGAAGCGCGTCAGGTGACGCTGAGAGGCCCGGCGTCACTTGAAGCGCTTCAAAAGACGCGAGCATTATGCGCGTCACTTGAAGCTTTTGACACGCGTAATGCTTGCGTCTCTTTTGTCGTAAAAAAGTTCCTTAACGCCGAAGTTGAGAAAAGCTTTTGGAGCTTGACGCCGGGCTTCAACCAATCTGGAGACGAGGAGCAGCAGCAGCAGCAGCAGGGCTGTCATGTAGCTGCTACTGCTTTTTCATTGTCATTATTGTTATTTGTAATATTATTTGTATGAATAGTAACGTTCTTAAAAAGCAAGTAACACAATCAATGTACATATGCTGTGAAGTTAAAGTAATTTATTTAGTATAAGAACAAGCTAAAGCTGGCTCAGACACAGCAGACTGAAAGACAGGCGCTCCTCCGCGGGAATCAGTGCGAGCTCCAGGCGGGAGCGAGAGAAGCTCCTCCCACCCGGCGTCAGGAGCTTCGAGCACCAAGGGGCGTTCACACCGGACCCAGCGTCAAATATTGCGCGTCAAAAGCGTTTTGAAGCTATTGGTCTGAAAGCACCTTTAGAGATAGGTTGAGGAGCTCAGTCACACGGAAGGAGCTCGGAGCAGAGCCTCCGCTTGTCGACAAAAGGGGCCGTAGCCCCTTTTGTGTATTTTTTACCAAGGGGGGTACTTTGACTAATTATTTCTCAAAATTTCCACAGTAAAAGTTACAGTAGACCAAAAGTGACATGTTTTGACCATTTTAGGCTATTTTGGACCAAAATGGCTACTTAAAATCAATATTTCTCAATATTTCTACAGTAAACGTTTCTGGTCTTTGGTAAAGTGGTAGAGGGCAATCATGAGGTCATGAATCCAGTGAAATTAGTCGCACACCTTTTTACAGTAAAAAGTTACAGTAGATCAAAAGTGACATGTTTTGACCATTTTTAGGCTATTTTGGACCAAAATGGCTACTTTAACTCCATATTTCTCCAAATTTCTACAGTAAAAGTTTCTGGTCTTTGGTACAGTGGTAGAGGGCAATCATGAGGTCATGAATCCAGCGAAATTAGTCGCACACCTTATTCCAGTAAATAGTTACAATACTTGAAAGTTGCACTAGCGGACCAAATTGTGTACTTTATATATTTAAACAATAGAGTGGCTATCCTCCTGAGGACTCACAATCTGCAGGAGGAATCGTAGGGGGCTGGTGCTATGTGTACCGGGTGGCATCTCTATAAGGTTTTAATCACAAAAACGTGTCTCCCAGACCCCAGCGCGCTTTCTGTTCGATAAAAATGGGTGACTCCGAAAGGATGTTCCGCTGTTACCGTAAGTTCTCAAAGAAACGCGCACCGTATTTTCCCCGATGCGGGCCGCTTGTTCATAGAGCTGAAAGATGCGGGCCACTTTACCGCGGTGGCGAGCAAAGCAGCGAAAGTGACACAAACATTAAACCGATATGATACAGATTATCAAAATTCATATCGAGTTGAAAGAATATTTTGACATATCGTGCACCCCTAGTTCCACCATCGATAAAACTTCAGAAGAATTGCTTGTTTGCGCACAAATACAATTTCATAATAACTACAGTGGAGATTGGAAACTGTGTCTCAGATCATATGGCCCTGACCTGTGGAGTACCACAGGGTCAATCCTGGGACCTCTTCTGTTCTCTCTACATGCTGCCGTTAGGTCAGTTAATACACAGAAACAAAGTGTCCTATCACAACTATGCAGACGACACTCAGATCTATGTCTCACTGACTGCAGGAGAACATGGACCAGTGGACTCAGTCCTTCACTGTATCCAACAGATCAGTGAGTGGATGCAAAACAACTTCCTTCAGCTAAACGCAGACAAAACTGAAATGATTGTCTTTGGTCCCCAGAAACAAAGAGAGAGTGTCATCTGTCACCTAGAGTCTCTCTCCCTAAAGCCTAGCGTACATCGACAGAGAAACTGGGGACAACTAGTTGCAAGGCGGCTTTTGGCAACTGAGAGGAGATGGTGGGAGATGATCAGTTGCCGAAATCGGTCGATGTGCGCGCTCTTACAACTGGAGATGATCAGTCGGTCTCCAGTTTCAGTCAGTTGCCCGTGTTCTACTTTTCGGCAACTAGTTGTCCTCAGTTTCGGAGATATGACCCGATGTGCGCGCTCCATGCGCCGCTCCGACAACGTGTGTGTATTGCGTGTATTGCGAGCCCGCAACAGTTTATGTCAGAAAACACACTGTAGTTGAGGCCAGTTGCTGTCGATGTACGCGCTGTTATTCCCGAGACTGGTCTGCCACTGGGAGTTGCCCGTTTTCGTCAGATTGTCGATGTGTGCTTGGCAGCAACTCATATGCGACGATATAATCAGTTGCCAGTCCGATGTACGCTAAGCTTAAAACAAGGTCAGAAATCTAGGGGTAATACTGGACTCAGACTTAAATTTTAATAGCCACATCAAATCAGTAACATCAGCAGCTTTTTACCATCCAAAAAACATTGCCAGGATCAAAAACATAGTGTCTAAAGCAGACCTGGAGATTCTTATCCATGCATTTGTCTCCAGTAGGTTAGACTACTGCAATGGCCTGCTCACAGGTCTGTCCAAACAGGCTGTAAAACAGCTGCAGTACATTCAAAATGCAGCAGCTCGAGTCCTGACTAGAACCAGGAAGTACGACCACATTAGTCCAGTTCTCAGGTCTCTGCACTGGCTTCCTGTGGCTCAGAGAATTGACTTGAAAACAGCTCAGCTTGTTACAAGTCTCTCCATGGCCTCGCACCAAAATATATTAGTGACATGTTAGTACCATATGAACCAGCCCGGACTCTGAGGAGCACAGGGACTGGACTCCTGTTAGTGCCCAGAGTCAGAACTAAACATGGGGAGGCTGCTTTTCAGATTCATGCTGCTAAAATCTGGAACAGTCTTCTCCTCAATGACAATGTTTAAAACCAGGTTAAAGACAGTTCTGTTTAGCTGTGCATACAACTGAGGGATTTTATATTTTTATCTTTCTTTTTAATGTTCTGTAATTATTTATGATTTTAATCCTTTATTTTGTTCAGCACTTTGAATTGCCTTGTGTATGAATTGTGCTATATAAATAAACTTGCCTTGCCTTACAGTCACGTTTCCACCGCATGAGTTCCTGGTAAAAGGAGGGGGGTGGGACAGCTACAGAAATTGTCCTCTCAGTGGCCGTGTCTCCACGTCACGAGTTTTGATCGCTGCGTACTCAATAATTATTTATTTTACGTCTAAGCCGCTCCGGTTTTTGTGGTCTTTGAGTGTCTTTTCTTAATTTTTCACTGCATTGTTTCCGAGTGTGATATATCCCCAGTGTTTCAAGGTGCGCTAATATATCTTATATCTTTGCATTTCGCCAGGATGCCTCAAACCCCATTGAATTTCTTCGGTGCCTGTGATGGCCCCCTCTGCTGGTCCTGTGGGGGCAGTTTATGACTGAGGAGAGACAATAGCAGGCGGCCGGGAGGTCACGTGAGGCTCCCGGATGCTTCAAAAAGCGCCTTCCTCTCACTCACTTTCTCTCACCTGGCTTCTGGGCACCTGCCGGCGTGCCCGGACTGCCGCCACCAGCTTGGGTCCTCACTCACCAGCCACAACGCCACGCCAGTCTGTTTTTGTTCATTTACACGCACTACAACACAACATTTGCACTACACAAGGTAATCTTACTGACTTTCATATGCAGCACCCTGCACCTCCACAGCATACAATTCACTTACACCGACTACATGCAGATTGATTTATCTTATTTACAATAAATGCCCCATCGAGGGTTTAAATCGCTCCAGTTGTCGTGTCCTCCCTCTTTTGTTGCGGTTCCCGAGCCGGGCCGTAACAGTGCCTTAGAAGGAAATTGCCTGCACCTCATCATCCGTCCATTTATTGTACATCTAACTGTTGTTGTTTGCCGTTTCCAGTAGTGTCTGCTAGGCTAATGCTGTTAGATTTTAAAAAGGCTAGTTGTTTTGGTGCTTTCTGCTTTTTAAAGCTTCACCCAAGAGCTGTTCATGGCCAAACGGAATACTTGGCACGTAGGAGGTACTCCGTTGATTCCAAGCCCTGCTGATCCAAGATGGTGCCCTATTCAAATCAATGGCTTGTGCTCAGTAGCGCATGGGACAGCCATGGAAAGATTACTGGAAGATTAGTGGAACTAGCCCCTATGTTTGGGCATCCTCTGGTCCTCCCGGTGTTCTGTCGAGACGCCCCCCCCCCCGTCGAAACATATTATCTAGTGCATCTGCGCATGCGTCAAAGTAGGTTTATCGAGCCATCGGATTTTGCATCTCCAGCTTCACGCGAGTAGTTTTATTTACAATAAACAAGATTACACTCTTGTATTTTGTGCTGAACACTATGGCACTAGACATTACAGTGATGTAGTACTAGTTCAAATTCACGTGAAAATTTGGACAATAATGTAAATAAATATACGTCTTAAGTTGGCGTCTGGACTTCTACATTATCAACTATTGCACAATTGCGCAGTAAGATAATAAAGATGTAGTATACACATATATAATATAACATTCTAAGCTACTCGCTTTTCCTTTTTAAAAGATCAAAATACTGGCTGTAAAAGTGGTGATAACGTGTTCTCTTTCGACGGGTGGGGAGGCAAATTTTGACAAAGAGTGCACGCCATGTATTCAGTACATTAAACTAATATACTACCTTTTATTAAATCTAATAAATCATAAATATGTTGACATGTTTAATAAGTAAACATTCATAATGACTAAGCTATGGACAGTTGCTTTCGGCGGGTGGGGAGGATGCACAGTTCAACAAAGGGGGCAAATCTCGACAAGGGTGCACTTCGACAGAACACCGGTTATGCGCAGCGGACGAGCAATACTATGCCACAAACTAGCAGTTTGTGGCATAGGATTGTTGTGGATTCAATGAAAACTGAAAGATTTGACAATAAAAAAAGTTCAGCACGACAAGGAACACTTAAATCCCCACAAAATCTGACCTTTATGAAAGCTGTAGGTTCTCTGTCAGCTGAGGTTGATCTGTTTTTGGTTTGCATTAACTTCTATAGGACATTTCTGGGTAGCCCATGTGAATTTAGTCTGCAGTACCTTGGGCGTACCCTGTACCCGCTGGTGGGATAGATCCATGGTTCGTCCCCTTAAAGTTCCTGTAAATGGCCCTTTGGGGGATCTTCCTGCAGTGGAGACACAGTCTATGGGAGACACACACACCAACTGAAATTACCCCGAAGTTCCTGCGGTGGAAATGCGGCTCATGTTTCCAACAAGAACTGTGTCTTTGGTCTTTATTCACAGCATCACAGTTGAAATTGGTTATGAAACAATGAGTCACTAAGTATGGTCACATAAACCTATGCCAAGAATACAGATTTAATGAGCTCAAACAGCTTGGTTCGCCATTGTTTTTGTTCTGAAGAGGAGAAAGCAGCTAGCGTAACTTTATAATGGGACCCCTTTGGTGTCGCCATCATGTGGTAGAGGTGTGGGATTACAGTGAAAAAAGTCTGCAACAAATGGTTGGGGGAACAGTACTGTTCTAGACAAAGTGATTTTGTGATTAAAATGAATATATTTGATGTCTTCGCTTCTCTCCATTCACCTTCCACAATATTTTGTAATAAATTATGTTTCTCATGCGCACCTAATGAATTCAATCAAAATATTTTAATCCCTGATCTCTCAGCCTTTTGGAACGAGATACAGCTCGCGTCAATAAAAGTTTGCCCCATCTCACACACGCAGTTTATTCTGACGTTGGAGAAAGACATCGGCGGGGGAATTTATTTGACACAACTAGTTTCCTCGAAACAAACACAACATCAAACAACAACTACCGAGACTGCTAACAACTTTAGCGTTAGCATCGACACATACCTTTAAAGGTCCAACGGCTTTCAAGTACAGTAGTTTGTCTGTAGCATCCCCAAACAGCACAAGGGCCACTGTATCTTTAGTGAATGCTCAAAATATACTTTTTACATTACATGCACACACCTGACTTGTTCTTGGAGAATATCTTCTGAACTCTGAAATGTGCAACACGGCACTGTGTAGTTACACAGACTGTGTGTCTGAAACTGCATGATCCACAGTTTATAAAAAATATAAACCAAGAATTAAATAAAAACTTTATTATGTTTGTCAAAGTCTGGTTGCCAGACAAAACTTACAAAAATCAGCATCTACCACACATGAATACGGTTCTGTGCAATTGTGTCAAGAGTAAATCCTGTTGCTCAATGTCAAGTAAAACAATTTGACATATGAATTAAAGGAACGGGAGTCACAACATAAATATAGCGCCTGCAGAGTACATTATGACACTGGACAAAACCACTAGACATTATCAATCTCATGTCAGTGAACAGTCCAGTTAATGCACAATCATTATTTACAAATGCAGACAAGTCCAGGTTTCAAAAACGTAATCTCCAATGGAATGAGCAGTTATTGTCTTACTTTCTGACTGGTTCAACTACTAGAGCTTGAATTGATAACATTAGTGCACTGTGGTTCACAGAAAGCACCAAATCGCCCATATACGTCTTTCGCTCTGACAGCAAAGTGATAAGTTGAGCCAGTTTGAAACTGCGTGAGGGTGCAGGCCATTGGCAGCGGAAGGGCCTTGACCTCCCCAATCTTTTTCCAGTGCTGTTGAGACGGGTTGTTATTAGAGTTGTCCTGATGGAAGGCATAAAGGTGGTAGCTGTCCACAGCTGCACAGGTCAAATCAGTTTCTGCTACACACCATGAAAGGACAATGCCAGTCTGACTTGGCACGAGCTTTAGCTGAGGTTGTTGAGGGACTGAGGTCTTTTCTGCTTCTGGAGGTAAGCATGATGGTGCAGGGGCAGACGGAAGTGGAGGGAGTGCAACACTGTTGCCTCGAGTAGGAGTAGAAGTGGAATTTCTGGATTTTGGGTCCTATAAAAAAAGAAAAAAAAAAGATGTAAATATATATATATATATTTAAATAATACAACATACATACACACACACACAGTATATGGTCAGTATCCAATCCTTACCAGTAGAGGGCGATGATGGGTTGGAAGTTGAGGATTGTTGGTAGCTGTTTGGTTGGTCTGGGGGGATGATCTGGCTGTACCTGAAATAACCAATTATATAACCTCAGAATGTTGTTGACTTATTAATAGTTATTGCTAATGTTGGCAAAGAAAAAATGACTTACTTATTTGGGGGCGTACAGCATTGGGTGTTGGAACTGTGGCGTTTTTTACTCCTGTGACTTAACACAAAGAAACAAATTATAATGAGATAAAGGTTGAATATTACTTCAAGTAACATATTGTTTTATATGTCAATACATAATTACCCAAAACATCATCATCTTCTTCAGTAAGGTCGATGACGGAGCCTTTTGGTCGAGCTGTAGAAGGTGCCACTTTGGATGGAGAGGGTCCAGGGGCTAGGTTGTCTGCAAGAAGAAAATGCCAACAACAATAAATTCCAACTCAATCATCCATCCATCAATTTTCTTCTGCTTTGTCACATGCCAGGTCGTGGAGGCAGCGGACAAAGCAGAAACGCCCGGACTTCCCTATCCACACAGATTTCCCCCAGCTCATTCTCCTGAGACATCCCAGGGGAGTTGAGAGACATAGTCCTTCCAACGTGTCCTGGTTCTTCCCCAGGGTTTCCCCATGCCAGGACAAGCCTGGGACACCTCCCCAGGGAGGAATCCAGGAGGCATCCTAAACAGCCACCTCAACTGGCTCCCCTAAATGTGGAGAAGCAGCGGCTCTACTCAGAGCTCCTGCCATGTGACTTTGCGCTTCCTTAGACATGGAGTACATCTAAACCTCTTTGACCATACCTGTCTTGGTGGTTAGTGAAGTTCCTTGAGGCGGCCCAGGAGCAGTACATCCAGTAGCAGCTGGCACAGATGTCACAGGTGATGAAGTTGAGGCCATGGCTCCAGCGACAGAGACAACCTGTGTCGGGGCCCTTATTGAAGCCACAGATACCCCTGAGTGGGGTGTGGTTATTCCCCCAGCACCGCCTTGGTACACTGCTCGGGCAAGAGAGATTTGGGAAGTGGGCACCTGAGACACGGGAGCTTGGAGAGTGGGCAGTGAAGCACCAGTTAAAGCGGAGGCCACAGAGGCGGCTGAAGGAGCGGATTTCAGAATAAAAGTTGTAGTGGGTGCAGTGGTCTTTGACTTGTTTAAAGACGTGACCGCATTCAAAGAGGACACAGGAATGTTCACAAGAGTTCCTGCTTGACCATTCGCCATGGACAGAGGCAGCTGGATGAGCAGTGGCTGGCCCGTCGCCATCATGCCGTTCTTCAACACTAGCGTGCTCGTGGTGCTCGTTGTGCTGTTGGCTGGCAAGTTAGAGACTGCATTAGAGGTGGAGGCAATCAGTTGGAGAATAGAGGACTGAGACACCAAAGTTGCGGTTGTGGGAACTGGGGTTGAGATTGCAGCAGTTGTTGTGGCTGAAAGAAAAATTGAAACAAGATTGGTAGATGCCCATTTTCTGGCCTACAGATGAGTAGAGATTACCATTGCACATACCTGGCGCAGGAATGCTGGTTGATTGTGGAACCGTAATTTTTGGGATCTGTTTTATCTCCACTGGATTACGAACAGACCTATTGACAATAAAAAGTCACATTTCCTTTATTTCCATTTGAACAATCTTTGACTAAAGTTAAACTAAGCCCTTATCTGCACTGCCACCGCAACCCATCTAAAGGGCAGAATTGACTAAGGAATGAAGCCATTTTATAATCTATGTATTTAATACTTATACATTTTTGGTCCTCGTATGCAATAATAGATTGCAATAATAAAAAAATCCGTTCACAAAATGTTGCCCTGTTTTTCTTTGTGTTTGAATAATTATATACTTTTTGAACAAATATTTGTTTTCCTTTTTTTTAAATTTAATACACCGTATATATTTTATGTTTGATATACACACAGACACTTATTTTGAACACAACTGTAAAAGGATCAATGATAATGAGAGTTTTCTAACCTTTGAATCTGAGGACTGCTGGAAAGCGTCTTTGTGACAGGAACTGTAGTCTGGGTAGTGTTCGCAGTCGCAGCAGCAGAGGCAACAGCAGCGGCAGCAGCGGCAGCAGCAAGTGCCTACAAGGGAAACATTATAACATGTTTAAAGCATGAGGGGGAGGTAAATGTTGGAGGTGTAGTGGTATTCTTGAATTGTGCATTAAAACCGTGTAGCATGGCTGGCTGAGGTTATAAAAGAAAATGTTCAAACATTATACATTTGGTGCAATACCATCAACTACTATAATAGGCGTTTAAAAGCTGATTAATCAAAGTTCTGTTGCCAATTTTCTGGCTTTCCCCTGATTAGGAAAATTAACCCTGATCTCCCAATTAGTTCAACATATTTAGTTTGAGTGATGTCGTCAGCATTGCTGCCAAGAAAAAGGATGTGGTTGAGCTTTTATTTGATAAAAATCACACACACACAAAAAGAAAAAGCAAAGAAAAATTCTCACACATTTTACACAACAATAAATGTATAACATATGTAAACAGACTTTAATGTTTTCGTTGGAAAGTTATCAAAAGTAACCAATTTCTATATTTCTTGCTTTGAATCACCCAACAGGCAATGATAATGCATCAGTGCAACGGATGCATCGGATGCAACGGATAGAACACACACATGTATTGTATATATACTACACACCAGACAATAGAAACAAAAGGACTTCTCACCTCCTGTTTCCTTTTATTTTCAGAAGCCTGATTCGCCTCTCCAGATTTTTTTGCCAGCCGTGCTAATTTGGCCTGCACAACGAGGAAAACAATTAAAGTCTTGGATCACAGTAAACAGTCTTTTCATCAGATGAAATTCCCAAAAAAGCCGGACTTACCTGTAGTGTATTAATAGCTGTGTGATGTTTAGTGGTACAGTCGATATGGTCAACCCTGTTCTTTAAATCTTTAAGATTTCGATCAAAAATGGACATCTCCAACACTCTCAGTTTTTCCTCAACAATCTTTTGAACAATCTAGAGAGAGATAAAATAATTAACTTTGTGATTAGATGGACAATACTTCCAATATTGAGCAAATTGAGCATATTAACCTGTTCAAGTTTATGGTGTTTCCCAGCTTTTGCAGTGATTTTGAGCTCAAGCTCTGCTTCAAACTCTTCACTATCCATCTTTGGCCTTTTGAAGTCTCTGCTTATACAGGGTCCCTTGGGTTCAAATCCTTCTGAAAGTGTCCGTTTTAGTCCTGTTGACACTTTCTCCTCTTTAACTTAAAAAAACATGAAGACCAAAGTTAGACTTACTTAGCGTGCATAAAGGAAACAAACAATGTAGACAGATAAACAAGAAATTGTGATCCAATTGTCTACCTGTATTTGACGGTGGTGTAGAAGATGGGCGGGTTTGTTTCATCACGTCTATTTCATTTTTAATTTCCGTTTTTTCATCAACCCTATCAAGAGATTCCTTTGGCACAACAGAAATATTCTTTTTCTTGGTATCCTCATTTTTACTGTCTATTCCAATAACTGTAGCATCCGCACTACAAGCTGCCGCAGGTGAAGAAACATCCTCAGCCTCATTTGAAGATGGCGGGGAAAGTGGTTCTTCCTCACTAGGTTTTTTAGTTTCTACAGAATCCACTGGTTTTGATAAGTCATTCTCTGTTTCCATGGGTTCAGAACAATCAGGTGGTGTCACAGGAGACTGCAGAGGCAAGGACTCAGAATCCTGAACGGAATTAGATGCTACTTGATCCTCTGCAACCTCCTTTTGTCCCTAAAAAGAAAAGATACATAATATTAAGGTTCCTGACTATACCAAGTGCCTGAATGAACAATAAGACCTACCGCTTCATTTCCAGCGACTAGCTCTTTGTGGACTTCCTGTGGTTGCTCAGATTTGTTTTCAGATGCTATGTCCAAGTTTAAAGTTGGCAATGAAGGGCCCGAATCATTTGTCTCCAGCTTTTTTAGTTCAGAGTTTAAAGAATGAAATGGTGATCCCGGGGACGTAGGCTGATCTTCCTGTGCCTTTGGACTTGTTGAAGCGCCAGGGGAGGGCGACAGATTTAGGCAGAGTCCCGGAGCTGGAGACGAAGGACTTGTAGCATTTGGAGGGAGTGATTCTAATCCATCTGGTTGATTCTCTTCCAGCTTTAGTTCCTCCTCTTTGTGAGTACCGTTCATGAGCAGTGGAGGAGAGTTGGATGAACTTGAAGACGATGTCATTAAAGTGCTATGCAGAGTCTCAAGTTGCTGACGATCACTGAGCTTCATAGTTTTTCTGGCACGGAAAATTTTCTTTTTCTCCTCAGTCACAACAACTTCCATCGCTCCCTGAGAGAAAAACAAGTTTTAAAAAGTGCTAACTGAAGCAAGAGTGAAAACATACACATAAATGCCATACATGCAACTTTCTTGGCAAACACCAGGGGGCACTACACAGCCCTGTGCAGCTATATTCTTTCTAGAATGTTCCATGTAAACATTAGGAAATTATCTTAACGCCTTTACGATTTGATCTGTAAAACAAATTGAACCTTTGCTTAATAAAAGCCAAGGATCACCTCACACAAGTTGAATTACTGTCTCTGAGTACGAAGTGTTGAGCTACAACAGTTATGCGTGTTGTGAAGAGTGTATTTAAAAACAATTGAACATTGAATAGTGGAAGTTAAGTTATACATTTTCAAACTATTTACATGGAGAAAAACATGTTCCATTGATACAACGATCCATTATTCACAGAAACTCACCTTCAGGTTGAAGGATTCATGGACATAGATGTCATCAACCTATAAGAGAGAATATTATTTTAGTCAACTTTTATCACAGCACAAAAAATTCTATGAAACTTTACAACCATAAGTTTCAAGAAAATAACATTCAGAATGTCAGTGTTAAGACAGTGTACATACGGTGATATATTTTGAGCCGTATTGGTTGCCCATACTGCATTGCGCACACAGTGCAGAGCCTGTTTCTCTCCCTTTCCGAGAGTCTCAGTGACTGCGCCTCGATTCAGCGCAGTAGCTGAAGATGGCCGCAGCTCTGCTGCTTTCAAGAGTTGTTGGCCATGACCAACAGAGACAAGTGATATACCATGTGCATTATGGTGACTAAGAGAATCTACATGAATTGAATTATAAATTATGTCTGAAAATGTTGTAGAAAAATGCACACAAAAAAGTTTCCTGACTGATTGTCTAAGACCATGTCCCAAAAAAAGAAATCGCAGTTACATTATTGACAAAGGCCAGGTATGTCGACACAGGAGGCGGGACTTACTTCTACTGAACTAAATTGTAAAAGAAAATGTGTGTGAAATTAAGATTTTAAAAATGCACACGCTTAATGTAAAATAGTTTTAGTTTATATTAGCGCATGGTGTTCATGCAACTATACCTAGCACAGTCATGGCAAGTAGAGCACAGACTGGTAGTCACATAGCAACACCCATCCCCCACCTTTAACACAGACTACAGCGCACGCATGGAAATCTACTGACAACTTGGCCTAAACCATTTATGTTTGACGGGGGAGCATGTTTTAACAAAAAAGAAAAAACGTTTTTCAGAATGTGAATTCTCGTATGAGTTTTCCATTAATTATACATTAATGATGTATAAATGACGTAAAATAGTTGTTTTTCTTCTTTAATTTTTTTTTATAGTAACAATGATAATCAGTTGTTACATTTTGAAGGCAGATGAAACTAAAAGGAAATGAAAAAATAATAATTAAAAAAATAAAAAGACATCACATGGAACCTAGTGAATGCAAAAAGTGCCCCTACGAGAACCCCCTCCCTTTCTGAAGCTGTCTCCCTGCTTCACACACACACACACACACTCAGACACACAGAGAGCACTCGCGCTCTCTGGAACCTCTGCGACGGTCATACATGGCAAAGCCCATTCTCAGAGATGAAATTCATGAAAAATAGACTATAATAAATGGAGATATGTTACACAGATGAAGTTGTTTTGATGATCTCTTAATACATATATATATTTTCTAACATTGATAGGCTAACATAAAAAACAGCTTGGAAGTCTGTAAGTACCGCCCACTTCTCTTCGACAATCACTTGGGTGAAACCATTTTCATTGAGGGGGTAGGGCGTAAGAAGGCAACAAAAAAAGTATCAAACATGAAACTTTAGGGGAAAAAAAAATATATTCATAATAGAAGTTGTGTGCTGTGTGTTCACACACACCCACACAGCTGTGTAATATGAACATGTTCACCAGATAAGTTCAATCGTTTCTAAATTGCTAACTACATTAACTTATTCATGTAAATCATGTGGGAAATAAAAAGAGTTTCCTTTACAAATCTTTTCTAACAGATTTAGAACTGAGTGTTTGATGTCTTTACCCATCCCCCACACCACTGCACAAACAAAAATGGCGACCAGAACGACTCACAGCAGCATGTCGAGCACAAACATCAGCAGACCATTTACAGGCTCCGCCCACACACAAAAATAAAATTTGTCCTAGTCCTAATACAATGTCTTAAAACATCCCCCCTAAAAATGGAGAAAGAAAACATCCACAATGCATGTGGAAACTAAAAAATAGCTTGTACTGAAAAATTACATGTTTGGTAAAGTAATCTCATAATTTCATAATGAGATGGTACCAATGTAAGCAGATGAACTATAAAGTATGAAAATGTTACCAGTTAATGAACTGCATTTCTGCAACACTGCAAAGTCCTCCCCTCCCCCACTACATAGTCTCTGCTCATATTCTTGCACGACTGAAAATCAAAATGGCCACTAGGTATGCTGTGCAGAGTCACTAGAAGCTCCAATCAGCAACTAGGTAAAATGTTACTTTGACACACAAATTATAACATTTTGTGGACAGATTTTTCCTTATTTTACGTGTTTACACATTTGCATTTAAAAATCTGTAGTTAAACTTTAAGGCTTGTCTAGTCCAAGTCTTGATAATGACTGTTTATAAAATTTTAAAAAGTGAGATGTTTGAAAACCCATCCCCCAATTTATTTTTGCAGGCATACAAAATGGCCACCAGTGCTCCAGAGAACAGAAAGCTGAGCACTAACGGCAGCTTGTCCTCAACAGGCTCCGCCTACTGAATGGGTAACAAACAAGCCCTAGGAAGAATGCATTTAGAACAGCAATGTAAACTGAAATCCAAAACAAGACACATTTAAAATAAGTTTTTGTTCCATTAAAGCAAAGTAGATCATTTAATTATTTTTTAAAGAACAGCTCTCGCATTGATCCCACAACTGAAGCATTTGAAGCGTTAGAATAAGATGCTTAAAAATTCTATTGTCAGGAATGAACAAGACAGACGGATCGTGGTGCGCCAAACTCTGGAAGTTTATTTAAGTTTCTCTCAAGTTCCAGTGGTTTCAATTGTTTCTTTCTCTCAGACAGAATAAAGGCAGTACACAGTTTATATAGTCATTGCTACGTCACACATCGAAAGACATACGTGTCACAGAGACAGTCACGAGTATATCATAGTCAAAACATGGAGTCCATCAGAGTCCTTGTGCTTGTCCTGCATGTAGGCCAAATCGCTATCTAATCCTAATACTATCTTTGATCATGTATGCACCGAAATGTAACCATTTCTGACCATTCTATAAAACATCACTTTCAAATGTCTAGCATTTGTTACAATAAAAATATTAAGAGGAAAAAAGCAATAAATACTTACAAAATTAAAATTGTATATTGCAACTGGGGGATTTTAATAAGAGGATGCATTCCCTATTCTACATAATTGTTCACTATTATTCAGCCTGTAAAACCATTTAATAATAAAAAAAAAAAAGGAATGCACACATTTTACCATTTTCTCATCAATACTTTTACTTAGCTACCTAGTTGTAGCTTTTGTTTTACCTGGTCGCAAACGTCACCTTTACTGCAGGCTAAAGTAACAATCCATTATGTCACATGGGTTATACCCATCCCCCACTTTATTGTAGCACAAAATGGCCACCAGTGCTCCTGTGAGCAGAGCATGGGCTGTAGTCTATCCCTCGCAGGCTCCGCCTCCAACAATGAAAAAAGAAAAAGGACAAAAATGACTTATTTCTATTAAAAAGGGAGGAAAAACACAGTGTAGCCTAATATACAAATAGGAAATCCTTCAGTGTTTATGTCCTCAACTTCAACATTCTTGAACTGGTTAGGGGGAGGAGTAATTTACAGTTTCTGAATTTGAAAATAATTAATTTAATTTTTGATGATGGCCTTTAGGAAAGATGCCTACTTTAATAGTCAAGAATGTGCAGAGACCTACAACACAACGCTCTCTGCGCACAGTGCTCCCCTCCCCCATGCCAGTCTCTGCTCTCCTACTGCTCTACTAAAACGGTCTGGTGTGCGCAGACCCTGAGAACAGTAATCAGTAACCTTGTACGTTCTACCCAATGTTCTACCACACACGAGAAGCCTTTTATCAAAAGTTCAGAGATGCAGAAGCAGCAGAAGTTATTTGTTCAAATCCCATCCCCCAAAGTCCTGCTGCAGAAACACAAAAGGCCACCGGACCTAGTGTGGGGAGTGTTAGCCAACCCCTTTATAAACTCCACCCACAAAACAAAATAGTAAAGCATTAAGTCCGAGGAGAGAACCCATACCAATCAAAAGAAACACAAAATATGTTTTCAAAAGATTTGACTATTCTTCTGTGTTTATGTTATAAGAATTTGGTTACACATCGGAAAGCATTTTGTAAGATTTAATAATCAAATAAAAAATATTCTCCAACTCTGTAGTTGCCATAAATAATGGAAAATTACCTAAATGCATTGTCAGGAAAGCACAAGACCAACACAGCAACATTACTGCTTCTCTCCCCTCCCCCACTAGCTCCTGGCTCCACTGAAACTCAAAATGGCCACTAGGCATGCTGTGCGCAGAGAACTACAGTCAGTCGCCTAGCAAAGCATGCTTATCCATTGATCACTTGAAGATTTCATTAAGGGTGTGGCATTAAGTTAATAGTTTAAGTTCTGATGGCATCTCAATCTAATGTTGTGATTTTAATTATGAAGCACATGAGGGTATGGGTGACAAAACACAAATTAGTCTAAGGTCTTCTTGCTGAAAATGACTCCCTAAAACAATATAGAATATTGTTGTAGATTTTGTGATTTTTGTTGTTAATATGGAAGAATGCCATGGATGAGGGAAACGCAAAGCCCTATGACACTGCGTACTCTGCGCAGTGTGCTCCCCTCCCCCTCTTCATAGTCTCTGCTTCTTTCATCTAGCTCAACTGGATCTCAAAATGGCCACTAGGTATGCTGTGCGCAGTCACTGAAAACCCAGTTTCAGAAACACCCACTATGTGTTTTTTTTAGTGTTTTTTAAATGTAATCTGCTGGTTACTTTTTACTCCAGAAATATAAAAAATATAAACAAAAATAATGTAAGGATGTGTAGAGTCTAGATTTAAATGTCTAGCAGCAAACAGCAGAAGGCTACATGTTCTTTGCTCATCCACTTTACAGATGCAAAACACAAGACTGCCCTCAGTGCTAATGTGAGCAGCAAGCTGAGAAAAGTCTTCAACCTATTGTTTACAGACTCCGCCTCCTCAGTAGAGAAAAAAGGGCTAGGAAGGGCAAACATAGGACTTGCAAGGTAGAACTATATTTTTTATGTTAAAATTTGTATTTAAAGTTTTTGTATTCTAAGTACCTTAAGTGAAACGATACATACAATCTTAGGAAAAAATGTAGACACGAAACAGCCAAGAAAGTGCCTGCATTCTTAAAACAGTGTGTTGCGCACTCTGTGCACATATGCTTCCCCTCCCCCACCCTGTATTTCACTCTGCTCCGTCTACTCCACTGCTCCACAAAATGGCCACCAGGTTTGCTATCTAAAGCAATTTTGTGATATAAAATGGAGTGTAATTAAACAAAAAAATGCAGAACAGCAGGATATCCTCCAAACATTTTTCTTGGAAGTTTTTTCATCTTGCAGATCGATTATAACTAATTCACTCAAATGTGCCTGTGAGATAAACTTAAAATGACTCAACATGGCAATGTTAGTAAAACAAATTCTACAAATTTAAAAACTCTGGGTCCACTAATCTTTAATCAACTCAATCAAGGCCAAAGCTCATCAGAAGACAGAGCGCAGAGGCGTGGCATTTTACAAGTGCGTGTTCTCACAGTAGCACACACTGAACACACAATGTTGTATAAAATGTTGGAGTGCACACGTGGAAAAATATTTCTTTAACATGTCCGATCTTCCAAAATGGGAGATATGATGTGAAGCTGAGTGAGAAGAATCCACGTGCTGGATAAAAGCTGGTTGTTGAGGAGTTTGTTGATAGACTGGACTTTTCCCTCATGATTTTCCTGCAGTTGGAGACTCCACTGCAAATTTGGTCTCTGCTCACATCAAACAGCTGTGTTTGTCAGTCACAAGGCAGATATGTTTGTACTTACAGTACAATTGTAAAAAGCATGGTTTCAGCCTTAGTCCCATGTTCAGACTCATCAAGTTCATGGCGACCATGAAAATTCAGAGGTGCTTTCTCCCATTTGAAACTAAAGAATGCAGCTCTTTCGCATTGTGATAAAACCTCCCAGTCGGGGTTGGCTTTCAATCAAGGAACAATTCTATGAACTCCTAACTGCCCTCTCTAAAGTTAGCTTTTCTCTGCATTGTCCCATTTGTATTTTGGTGCCCCGATAATATACTGTATCTATGTTACAGTCTGAACCAGAAAGACACTAGGTCTTTAAATATGTAGGAAGACAGTTTTAAAAATCAAATATTAAAACAATATCAACTAGATACCCGTTTAAAATAGTACCGATATTTTAGTTTAAAGTTTGGCCTTTGAACCTGAAGGTCGTGGGTTTGAGCCCACCACTCCCACTGATGTCTGCTATTGTTGTGTTCTTGGCAAGGCACTTAACCTCTGGGAACACCAGGTGCCACAGTGGGGTGGCTGCGGCTGTAAAATGCCAAACTGTCGTTGTGTCCTTAGGCAAGACAATTCACCCCCATTGCCTTAAATAAGTCTAGTGTGTGTGTGAATGGTTGGTGGTGGTCGGAGGTGCCGATGGCACATACTGACAGAAGCGAGGCAACCAGTGTGTCTCAGGGCAGCTGTGGCTACAGTAGTAGTTTACATCACCATGTATGGAGTGACAGAATAATAACATGTAAAGCGTCTTTGAGTGACCAAAAAAGTGCTCTATAAAAACCGATGCATTACTAAAAGTTACACAAACAGGACTTTAACAGCGACAGCAGTAATAATTAGCCCGGGTCTTCCCATATCCCCTTTCTGTTCTAAATTTAGCATAGAGTGATTACGAATGAAAAATAAAATCCATTCCAAAGAAAATGATTTAAATAAGGAGTTACGAGGTTGAGTGCGATATCGGGCATGTCAAATTGCGCTAGCCATAGCAAAAAAGATTACATGGATTATCTCTCCCGAGAAGGAAAGAAGATGAAAAACTCCAAATTAATGGTAAACAGTGGTCCCTTGTTTCTTGCACGGGTTATGTTCTAAGAATAACCTTCAATAAAGTGAAATCCGCAACGTTGCAGCTGTATATTTTAATGCTGTAAAACCCCTCACCACACACTCAATACATGTTTCGACCCACCTGAACTCACGACTGCTGCAGTTTAATCGCTGAGAAATCAAACCTGTTTGTTGTAGGTCTGAGAGTCGCTGCAGAGGGCAAAGTAGGGCAAGAGCTGAACTGAAGGTTTGGAAGATCACAGTGGCCCTGCACGGTGCACATGAGCCACTAAAGTTTTCCTCTGACTTTAAATAAAGGTAACAGCCATACTATATTAGCTGTTATATGATGTTGTATAAAATGTTATTGAAGTATGCACTAGAGGTGCACCGATTGATCGGTGACCGATTATAATCGGCCTATCACGGCTTAATTTGCGTGATCGGTGATCGGTGAAATGTGCCGATCAAAAAGGCCAATCATATGACATGGGGTTCGTGTGCACAAGTTACTTTCTCTCGTCAAAATTTCCATATAGTAAGCATACAGTAATGACGGTAAGAAACAACACAAAATATGCACGAAAGTTATGGAATTTATTTCCCTCTGCCACCAGCGCTTGTCTGTTGCGGAAAGCGCTGGGTTCAAACGACTCATGTCCACTGCTTCAATATGCCATCGCGGAAATATTTGACTGATGTCTGCCTGCCGCAGCTTTACCCAACTGTATATTCTCACATTGACAATCCAAGCCCAGCCAGAGCATGGATGTATTATAATAACGAGCCAGAGTCACACCGCGCAGACACAAAACACTCTCAGCAGCGAGACGCTGAACTCATCCCGTGTCGGGACTTTGCATGTTATGTTCACAGACATGTTAGATTAAGATGAGTGTAGTGGTAGTACAGACAGTCCTACAGTGTCGCAGATGCAGCGTTACTTAACGAAACTACGTAATTACACCTCGGAGCTGTCAGCCGCTCGTTTATTGAAAGAAAAATAAAAGGCGCTTCCCTGCATTGGCCAAAGCAGCGTAAGCTTTCCTGTGCGCTCCATGTACAAGTGCAGACCGTGAGCGGCTGTTTAGCAGCGGGACTATTCAGGATGATAAACGTAACCCCTGCAAATGCTGAGATGCTAATATTACTGAAGAAAAAACAATGCCTTAACTATCTATTTTTAATCAGCTTAGAAATGCAACCTATACAGTATTGCTGTATTTCATAGAATTTTTTTTCATGTATCTCAATGCTCTGTAACGTATACTTGTGGTTCCCAACCTTTTTGTCTTGAGTACCCGAGGGCATTTTATTTAGATCTTGATGGTTTTGAAAGATTAGTTAAAGTGAATAACTAGTCCTATTCATTGGGACCTATTCATCATGTGATGCATGAGCCTGGCTTACACATGGTGCCTGGCTTACACATGGTGCGATGTGGGTCCCGCTGGACATAAAGTTATTTGAAGCCTAAAAGCTATGTTACACTGTGCTGGGAGGATTGTTATCCTGTGTCCACAGTCACACCAAATGCAGCCAAAGCATCGAGAGATCCCCGCGGTGCCTCACGTGCAGCGCGTCTTCAAGCGTTTCGCGCCGCGGACGCTGTTTTTAAATGTCAAGTGTTTGACGAGCCTCCCGCGCCTCAATGCGGCTGACGCTAGAGTTGAAAATGATGAACTTTTTGTAGACATTTGCGAGAGTTGACCAATCAGAAGCCTTCTCCAACATTGACATAGTGACGCATTTCACGACAGGACTCTAGGACCGGAAAGACACCAGGAAGACAACAGATAATCAACTATGAGGACACATGGATTTATTAGACAAGCTGATTGTCCATGCTTGTTCAGAGCTGTATAACCCCATAAACTATAACTTCTGTGATAGAAATAGAGTAGGGTTAGCGAGGAGGTTGGTGTCTCGGGTAAGTTATTTAAACTGTTCACAATAGTAAATATTTCCTTGTGGAAGTATGCAAAAGGGGGTGGAAGAGTCTGAGGGACACATGCAAAGACAGGCAGGAAGGAGCAGGAGAAGTTTAAGTCATAAGGCTCTCTTCCCGCTTGTTTAGACGCACATCCAGAACGCTCGGTGACAGCGTCTGTCGTCAGTAAACACAGGCATCCAAAAAGCGTTTTTTGATGCCCGAAAAGCGTGTGGTCTGAACACGGCATAAGTCGAAAGGGGTCATTTTGCCAGACTCCGTATAAAAACCTCTACATACTTCAACGCACTCCAACTGATAGTGCCAGCGGAGAGTAGGGGAGACCAGTAAATTTCTATCCTGGTGTAGGCTACACAAATGCAATGTTGCCGCCCCATGACGCCAGGGTCTGGTAACTGGATATTATGCCGCTTTTCCACAGTATCAGTACGGTACAGTACAGTACGCTTCAGCGCGGTTATTTTGCGTTTCCACTAGTGGATGGTATGGGAGATTTGCGTACTTTTCCGTACTGCCTCAGCCGTGGTCCCATCCCAATAGTACCCGTGCCATGACGTCACGTCGGCCCACTGCCTTACACTGATTGGTCAACGAGTGTCGTCACTGGAAGCGACATCTGACCATCTTTAAAACTGGCTGCTCTGCTCGGCTGTGTTTCGGCTACATTACGTCCTCCTCACTCCCGAGAAATGGAATTGCACAGAAAGCCCCAAAAGTCCTGGTCCTGGTCGGTTGTCAAGGTCCACACGTTACTCTCTTCAGGTCAAACAATGAATTCAAAGGCAGCTCGAGGCTCAACACAGTTTTCAGGGAGATCACCCAGCTCTGGATTTGTGACTAGTCTGTGGTAATCCTGGAAATAACTGGTTAGCTACGAATCCCGTTGGCCCAAAGCTCTCACTGAAATGTATTTATTGTGTAAATGTTCGATTGTCTGTTGTACACAGTGAACTAGCTACAATTAGCTTAATTTAGCTATCAATAGCAGCTAAGCTAACGTCCTTCCTGTGCTACTGTGCTTTATCTCGTATTATCTGCAGTATTCACGCGTTGTCATTCTTTTTTGTGCTTGTATTTAAATTGTCCTGTGTATATTTGTTTGAGAATCCCTTTCCATAAGCGTGGAGATTACCAACGAGTAATGAGTGACCGGAGTATTCTCATCTGGACCTGGTCTCACACATGCGTACTTTTGACTTTGTAAACTGTTGGTTTTGCACTTAACTTTTGTTTTTAATAAATCTGTGATTATATCCCAAGACTGTGTTTCATTCATTTATTATTATTGTAGCTGAGGTTTGGGTATCGATTGTTTTTCTCTGGTCTCGGAGTCTGCTGTAGTCCGACCCGAGTCCGGACTAGCCTAGCCTAGCCTAGCCTAGCCGCTAACTCGCTACCCCTGTGGCTGCCACTGTCTCTCCCTCGGTCTTTTACTGCTCGAGTTGCCATATGACGAGTTTAAACCCTGGATCCTTCTCTGAGGGCAGTGATAGATGTGTGAAGTGTAGTATAGTTGTAGCTTTGGAATCCAGGGTTAGTGAGTGAGCCTCGAGCTAGCGCTGGCATTAGCTATAGCCTAGCAGTATCCTCGGACATGCAGCCCTCCTCTGCACACTGCAACACAGGCTGCTGTTGCTAAAGGTCCCATTGAGATTGTACAGAGCAGTCAGCACCATTGACTTCACAGTGTCCGAGTCATTCTTTTAAGACATAAGCATTTTAAAAAACTACTCGTGCTGTGCTGAATTAAACACTTGCTCTGATATTAATAAATCCATGCACCGCACCAGTACTAGTTACGCGTCACACGTAAATGACGTGGTCTGACAACGCTGAGGACATACTAGGGCAGGGGTGGCCAACCAGTCAGAGACTAAGAGCCAATTTTTTTACTGTGTTACAGCAAAGAGCCACATCATACAAATGTGCACTACATAGACATCACCCCAACCCTTACGCACTAGGGGTGCAACGGTTTGAAAAAATCACGGTTCGGTTCGTACCTCGGTTCAGAGGCCACGGTTCGGTTCATTTTTCGGTTCATTTTTCAAAAAAAAAGTTTTGTCTTTTTAATAAACACAGCTCATGTGGACTCGGCACCTGCTCTGACTGCCCCCCCTGACCTAGAAATGAATTAAGGGGAAGGAAATGGATGGATGGATGGAAGGCATATTCCATCCATCCAATTATGTCTATTTAACATAATTAATGAAAAACAACACAAAGTGCAACATAAGAAGGCACTGTATGAGGATATTTACCCTCATATATTACACCACCTTCCTGATTCTCCCAAGGAGGGGGTCCATTCTGGGCCCAGCCTCATTCACTGCATTTATTTAATTTTTGGCATTATCAGTTGTGACTGGGATATTAGTACTGGGCCTTTGTCTTCCATTCCTCCGCTGCTGTGTCAGTACCTGCGCTGTGTGACTTTGTGACTGTCGTAGAGGGGGCGTGTCTGCAGTGCCAGACTTCTCATCTCCCAGTCTGCGGTGATGAAGTGAGCGGTTCCGCTCATGGATCTATTATAGGTTCCGCGGGACGTCCAAGCGTCAGTCGTGAGCGCAGCTGAGGATGCGCGGGAGAGTTGACTTTAGCCCGGTCTGACTGTGCGTAAAGGAGCTGCTTAAATGCCGCGACAATAGGCGGTCGTTGAGACGCTTTTTTCACTCATGTCTTTCTTGTGCCACAGTGCTTACACATCGTGACAGTTTTGTCGAATATTAATTATCAGTGTAGTTACAGTGAAGCCAAAATGCTCTCATACTGGGGATGTAAATGACGCAGGGCTTTCAAGCATCTCCGTTCTTCCGCTCGCAATGACCGCGCTGTGTGTGGACTGAACAACGTGCGCACAACTTTTTTTTCATAAATCAAACCGCGGATCACGTCTGTACCGAACCGAAGACGTTGAACCGAACGGATCACGGATCAGTGATGAACCGTTGCACCTCTAGTACGCACATGAGCATACACGCGCACACACACACACCTCTGTTCAGACAGATTTATTCTAAATGTCATCAACATGATAATGACAGAAATTTACTCCTACAGTACTAAAGGGCTGGACTCGACTCTCCCCGGTTTGCGGGCGCTTCCACCGCTCGCGTTAGCCACTCCCCAGTACTTTTTATCAATGGTTTGGCCCTGGTTCTAACCGGGCGAGTCGATACCAGAACAATCTTACGTCAGCGAACATCAATCATGATTCAGAAATGAATGCTTTCAATCTCTAACCAAGAAAAACAAATTGAGATTCAACCCAGTGTTCAGCAGAAACACAACTGTCTTTAATGAACAATGATTTACTCTCTGACTGTGTTAAGTAAAAGATATGGATTTGACACATAACACCAACACCACTTTAGCTGATTTAGAACCACAGGCACATGTTCAGTATAAGACCAGATACTTTTGCATTTGATTGAAGACAGACACTCACCAGGCAGAGTTGAGGCTTATCTCCTGGTGTAGCTGGTGTTAGGTGTTAGCATGTTAGCTGGTGTTAGCATGTTAGCTGGTGTTAGCCGATGTTCGTAAATTTAATCCATTTGGTCAAACCACCTCCAGACTTTTCGGGTCTGCCTCTACTTCTGCTGCTGTGATCTTTCATTTCACGGTTGTCACTTTTAAGCTTTTTAACTTTTCTCTGCATTGTGATGTTCGTGGGAATCATTCTTCTCTGTCCTTAGCGCTAGCTCCACAAACACCTTCTGGTTTCTGGTGGAACCATCGAGCTCACGCTGGTGTCCTCTCCTCAAACTCAGGAAGGTGTTGCCCTCATCCAGCGACCAAGGTTTTCCGTACGGACGTCATGGGTCGAGGCAACGTGTTGTTTGTTTTGATATTTGCAACAGCTGAGGCAGCAGCTGCAGAGTGATTGACAGGGCATCTGACCAGATTTTTTTGGCGGTCCGGCTAGTGGAGTGAAGTCGGCCTTTACTATGGGTCAGAACTACATTGGGAATGAAAGGCAGCGCCACCACCGAGGCTTTTTTGACGCTTGTAGTGTGAAAGCCCAAGAGCCGCACGGAACCAGCCAAAGAGCCGCATGCGGCTCACGAGCCGCTGGTTGGCCACCCCTGTACTAGGGGGTACTATTTTTGATGGAAAAGCACACGAACTGGGCCATGGCGCGCCGTGTAGAGTCAAAACGTACCGTACTAGGACTGTGGAAAAGTGGCATTATATACACTCTAGGAATATAATGATGGCGGTAACCTCACAATGATTATACAAACATGGATTTAGTGATTGTGTATGGGTATACAGGTCCCATAGATCTCCTGCATACTCAGAGACCGGGTCTACCCCCAGTTTAACCAGTTCTAAACCAATGAGGCTTTGCATACTCTAATGAATGAATCCGCAATATCCTCACGGGTAATTAATTAATTTTCTACCCATTTAATAGTCTTCCAGTGGGGGCTTGGGGCAACGTAGGGTTATGCATCTTGCCCAAGGACACAACAGCAGACATGAGGGGTAGGTCTCGTGGGGGGATTGAACCCACAACCCAAAGGCCAATGCTCTACCAACTGAGCCACTGTCGCCCCATGAGGGACATTGCAGATGTTTCTACAAAATACATGATTCAAACTACAACTGAGATCGGATGTCAAAACTTTCTCTTGCACAGGACTGGGGCAAGAGGACGGCATTTGCAGCAGTGCACGTGGGTGACGGTTGACCACTTCTGCATGGCTTTCCAACAAAATACAGTCACAATGAGAGCAGCAGAGAAGAAACCTTGAAATGAATCAGACTCAGACCCCGTAGACTAGGGGTATCAAACCCACCCTCAAAGGGCCAGTGTGGCTGCAGGTTTTTTGTTCCAACCAAGAAAGAGCACACAGGCAACACTCATTTCGTCAGGTGAGGCCAGTTTTGGGCCAGTTTTAGGCCCGTTTACACGGAAACCATGCGGCAGTAAAACACTATAGTTGGATGTCGGTTGCCAACCCCGTTCAAATGGAGACTGTGTTCCAGGGGGTGAAAACGTAAGTGATAAGATCCAGTCTGCAGAGAGGGACAGCTCAGGTATGATGCTCAGCGAGGTTGTCTTTCGCATAAAATAAAAAAGGTGTGAATTCTCTGCCTGATCTTACCCCACCTCCCCGCTGCTCCCTGAACATTTGGACATGCGCAGTAGCAGAGAACAAATGTAAACAACAATGGCTGCGGGTACACTAACTAGCTAAGTGTGCTTGAGCGCAACACGGAGAATTCTACTCCTTCGTTCGTCCAAACAAAACCACACAAAGCTCTAGTTTCAGTTTCCATTTTCACAGCTGCTCTTAAATGCAGAATGATGTTGGCGCATTCTTTCACGTCTTTGCGGCGCCTGAGGACGATGTTGTTCAGGAAGTAAGTATACTGCTAGGGGGCTGGGGATCGCATGTGTCGGGTTGGAAAGTCCCTCTGCCCACTGCTGTTTTTCATCCTTGTATTAACGCTGTGAAATTTGCTTAAGGAGCCTGGTCGTTTCTGTTAATAGCTTGGCAACGTCTGTGCAGCGCCACCGTCTAAACGGGGCCTTAACCTGACAATTTGAGGAAATGGGTGGTCTTGTGTGCTCTTGCTTGGGTTGGAACTAAACCCCTTTCTGGAACTGGTTTGACACCCCCGCCCTAGATTGTTGGATTCCCATCTGGGCTTGAACCCAGTCCCACAGTATGCAAGGGTATCTTTCCAGCACTTTACAGCAGCTGGTGTGATTTTCTGGTCCTCTGTAGGGATTTTGATCCTCAGTGTTGGCAAAAACAAATTCAATCAGTATCACTCTCTAAAATACTTTACCATGTCAATAACTTCGCAGCAACTTGACGTCCTTCGCGACCAAACAAACAGGCAGCTGTACATTCTTGTTATTGCTCCCATTTTGGAACTTTAAAACTCTCCTCTGCACCTTTCCCAGTGTCTTTTATCAATTATAAAGCAGTCAGATTTGCTTTGTGCAAAACGAATTAATGCAAAACGAGAAAGTGGCACAAATTCAGAATTCAGAAGAGTGCACAGGGGTTCCCATAGTTTCAGAACTTCTATAGCGACTATAGATATAGTCTAGATCTATTAATCCAGAACTATGTATGTGCCATAGATCCATGTACAAAATCGTCTCCCCCAGATCTATGCAAGATCCCCGCCCACTGTAGGAGTCTCCATGACAACATGATTGTAACTAAGAAGTAAGTTAAAGAGATACCAAAGGAAAAAGCTTTGACTTCTTTTCAATACATTGTTAAAGAAGGCTTGGGGTGGAAAGAAAACGCTCACCGCTCTACCCCCATGCTGTGTAAAAATATTGGTGAGGACCCTGGTATAGCATACTAAGCCTTATGAGGAGGAACATAGTATAAGCAAACCCCTGGCTCACAATAACCATGACTGTGGTGACATGGTCTACAAAAAAACGTAGCAATGGGTTTTCACACCACACACAGTGTAGTGTCACGAAAGACACTGATAGAAGGTTGGAGATAGATTCTTTCCTTTTGGGAGTTCTTTACCTCAGTCAACTGCCTTTTTGCCGCAGCAGTTCAAAACTGCCCATTTTAAATTAAACAAAACGACTCCTATAGTTGCAAATGCTGTTTGACATGATACACTTATATAAGCAAACGTCAACGCTATGAACTCTGATAAGGGGGCAGACTTTGACTATGAGTCGAACATTACATTCAAAGCACGTATAAAAAAAAAGCTCTGTTCCCAGCACCGCCGACCTTTGTGCCCTTTTTAAATTGTATCAAAAGTGTTGAGAGGACTTTGATTGCAGACGAGTTTGAGCTAGCAGCTTTTCATGTCTCTAAGGTCCTCCAGAGACATCAGATTACACCTGCGCCAGGTATCAGCACTTTCTTCTCAGCATGTTCATTTAATCCAGTCACGGTAATGTGAACTCAGGGTCCTGGTACAATCCTGATCTTGCTTTGTCTGTTTGATTGTCGTCCCCGGCACCACTGTGCAACTGTCTAGTGCGCAATGTTAATCTCCTGCATTTTGCCGGTGCAATGAGTTGCTGCATCTGCCGTGCTGGTCTGGTGGGAACATGGCTTATGATCAAGCCACAACTTCAGTCTGACAAGGTGGCAACTGAGTGTGATCTCCATAAAACATCATAAAACAGGCAAGCATAGGTTTGGCTCCGCACATTATGAAGTGCATTGTTCTCACTAGAATCTTTCTGCAGCCTTGAAAATCTGTTCATTGCTATTTCACCCACTGTTCTATTGTCCGTTTCATGGGGTGATGATGGAACCCTTGAATCTGACCTCTTATCTGCAACTGTGAATTTGTCGCCTGTGGGTCTTTTGAGTTGTTCCTTGCTGATGTAGGAGGGTGATGATCCAAGATATTTCCAGACATTTATGTACTTTGGTCATCCCTCTTGCTATGGGCCAATGGCTACCATGTGTTAGTTACAAGTGCATTTCTTGCACGCGTTCAAAAAATAGTAACTATCCTCAATGTACACGTTTTTTCAAAAAAATAAAGACATTGGAGGCACACAGTTGATCCCTAAGAGAAGTCATGGAGTTTATTAAATACAGTGGGGTAAAAAAGTATTTAGTCAGCCACCGATTGTGAAAGTTCTCCCACTTAAAATAATGACAGAGGTCTGTAATTTTTTAATCATACGTACACTTCAACTGTGAGAGACAGAATGTGGGGAAAAAATCCAGGAATTCACATTTTAGGATTTCTAATGAATGTATTTGTAAATTATGGTGGAAAATAAGTATTTGGTCAAAAAATAAAATTCAACTCAATACTTTGTAAAATAACCTTTGTTGGCAATAACAGAGGTCAAACGATTACTATAGGTCTTTACCAGGTTTGCACACACAGTAGCTGGTATTTTGGCCCATTCCTCCATGCAGATCTTCTCGAGAGCAGTGATGTTTTGAGGTTGTCGCAGAGCAACACAGATTTTCAATGGGGTTGAGGTCTGGAGACTGGCTAGGCCACTCCAGGACTTTCAAAGGCTTCTTACGGAGCCTGACAATGGGATCATTGTCAGGCTTCAAAGCTCTCACTGATGGAAGGAAGTTTTGGCACAAAATCTCACAATACATGGCCCCATTCATTCTTTCCTTAACACGGATCAGTCGTCCTGTCCCCTCAGCAGAAAAACAGCCCCAAAGTATGACGTTTCCACCCCCATGCTTCACAGTAGGTATGGGATGCAACTCAGTATTCTTCCTCCAAACACGACGAGTTGAGTTTATACCAAGCAGTTCTACTTTGGTTTCATCTGACCACATGACATTCTCCCAATCCTCTGCTGTATCATCCATGTGCTCTCTGGCAAACTTCAGACGGGCCTGGACATGCACTGGCTTCAGCAGGGGGACACGTCTGGCACTGCAGGATTTGATTCCCTGTCGTCGTAGTACGTTTCTGATGGTAACCTTTGTTACTTTGGTCCCAGCTCTCTGCAGGTCATTCACCAGGTCCCCCCGTGTGGTTCTGGGATTTTTGATCACCGTTCTCATGATCATTTTGACCCCAAGGGATGAGATGTTGCGTGGAGCCCCTGATCGAGGGAGATTATCAGTGGTCTTGTATGTCTTCCATTTTCTGATAATTGCTCCCACAGTTGCTTTGTTCACACCAAGCTGCTTGCCTATTGTAGATTCATTCTTCCCAGTCTGGTGCAGGTCTACAATTCTTTTCTGGTGTCCTTCGACAGCTCTTTGGTCTTGGCCAAAGTGGAGTTTGGAGTCTGACTGTTTGAGGCTGTGGACAGGTGTCTTTTATACAGACAACGAGTTCAAACAGGTGCCATTAATGCAGGTAACATGTGGAGGACAGAAGAGCTTCTTAAAGAAGAAGTTACAGGTCTGTTAAAGCCAGAGTTCTTCCTTGTTTGAAGTGACCAAATACTTATTTTCCATCACAATTTACAAATAATTTCTTTTTTCACATTCTGTCTCTCACAGTTGAAGTGTACCTATGATGAAAATTACAGACCTCAGAACTTGCACAATCAGTGGCTGACTAAATACGTTTTTTCCCCACTGTAGTTTTACTTGGGGGGAGGGACAGGACTGTTATCAAATTGAAATACAATTGTTGTTAGTTCTTGATACGAGTTCCCAGCAGTGGGGGCGGGTCCCGGCTCATAAACGTCCACGAGCATGTGCGATGACATACTTGCAGAAACCCAGAAAGAACTATCCAATGCTTTTGTATGGCGTATTCTTTCCTCTCAAAAACGTATTCAAAAAGGATCCAAAAGTCCGCTCTTGGCCCAAAGCAACGTCCCAGATGTGTGTCAATGCTGAGTGGAGTATATTTTTGGACCCCTCTAGTTTTGCCGTTGTGGACTTCAGAAAGCACCCGTTAAATGAATGGGGTTGGTGCCTGCTAACGCTTGCACAAATGCGGTTTTTCACATTTTCCTGCAAGAGGGGCTGCCCGCTGCCATTTTGAAAAAGTCCCATAGAAGCCAAAAGTTATGGCACATAAGTTTTAACGATGGAGATAGGCATGACAACATTCGTTCATATTTAAAGTCTATGGTTCCCACACAGAAAAAAAAAACTGCCATCACCTCCTAATTCACAACTGGACAGAGAACCCAGACATCAGGACAATGAGCTGCAACTAACTCGTCTGGACCAGATTTTTGATATAAACTTAGGACCAGTGTGGGCGGGTCCCGGCTCAAAAGTGGCCAAAATGACGTGCGCTGACATGCTTGCAATACCACCCCGGGCCGATGGGGGTGGACCCAGAGATAGAATTAGCCAATGCTAACATATAGCATTGGCAGACCTCTCGAAAACGTCTTTACAGGCTGGCTCTTGGCCCAAAGCTCCGTTCCACATGTGTGTCAATGCTGAGGGGGGTGAATTTTTTTGGACCACTCTAGTTTACTTGCTGTGAATTGTTGAAGTCTCCCGTTCAAATGAATGGAGCTCTCGCCAGCTGACGCATGCGCAGATGCGTTTTTGTCACAATTTTCTTGTGGGCGGGACCACTCGCGGCCATTTTGGATAGCTCCAGTAGAGCAAATTTTTTGGCCCATTAGAACGGCAGAGATAGGCGTGACTTTGTCCGTTAATATACAGTCTATGCTTAGGACCTATCTTTCCTGGATTGACTGCGGGTGTGTGGGGTTCTGATTGTTGCTAAGCAGCTATGGGGGAAATTAAGATGACTTTTTCTCAAACACAGAAAAGAAAGTCCTGAAACGTCTATATTGAGCGTTGTGTTGACTGTATTCATTTGTATCTTCAATTCCTCCAAAAAAGAGAGCTGTTGATGAATTTTAATAGTTGACATAGTCGATTGCATGTTCTCCCGTGTCTGTGTGAGTTTCCCACGGGTACTCCGGTTTCCCCTACCACTAAAAACATGTACCGTAGAATAGTGTGTGTGAGTGCAACTGTGGGACAACGGATGCAAATTAGCCCATGGCTACAATAAGGAGTGTCGTGTTCATTAACATGCACCGTCACAGCCAAATAAATAATTAATCAATAAACAAGTCAAATTAAGTACATATTAATTTATAGCACATTTAATAACATTAAAATTGTAGACTTTTTTAGATCAACTTATTGGACGTTTCTACAATTTAAGTTGTGATGCACAATATATTTTCAGTTAATATGTTGTATATTATTTTGTATTTTAAAATGAACTAATTCAAAATGTCCATGAGTATGTGCGCTGACATGCTTGCAACCTCCGGGCCGGTGAGGGTGAACCCGTAATAAAAATTATCCAATGCTTTTGTATGGCGTCTCTCCAAAAGTTGGCTCTTGGGAGTGTTTTTTTTTCTACGTTTTTTCTTGTTTAGCCCCAGTGGACTTCAGAATGCACTTGCTAAATAAATGGGGCTCCTACTGGCACATTAGTTTCAACGGAGATAGGCGTGACTACATCCGTTTATATTTACCATTTATGGTTCTAAATACAAATATATACAAATTGGTAAATATAGGTAGTGGCTATAACAGCAATATTAACATCAGTTATCTGTATCGGACACAATTTTCACATCAGTGTATCAACATTTGAGCCGAATACACGTGTACAGAATTATATTGGACTAACTTATCTAAAAATAAAAAATAAAAAAAACTGTAGAACAATGTGAATGTAGAACTGGATATTTTAAAGTTTTTTTTAATTAGAAAGGTAAAACAGTTATATTATCAACAGATTCGCCGTGTGTGTTTATCAGTTTACCATAGTGGTCACACAATAAAACTTATTATCAACTACTAATTCACCATTGTCATCTTCTTGTATAACCAACATGTAGGTTAATTTTGACCAAGACAATTTGTTGTTGATAGTGAAGTTGAGACTGCATTAGCATGCTAGCTGCAATACCATCACTCACCGTTAGCAAGTCGAAGATTTCCCGCGATGTCTGCCTCACTTCCGTCAGATGATCTGTTCACCGGTTTTTACTTTACTTTATAAACGTCTTTCATGTACTATCGCTGTGATCAGTGGGGCCAGGAAAAGCGGGTCCACTCGTGTGTATCACTCTGCCAAAGCAGAGCAGTGCTTCGCTGCTGTTAGCGAGCTCAGCGGACCGTTGCTGCTAACGCCGAGTGCAGGCTCCTCCTCTTTTCCTTTGAAAGCCACGCTCCACACTGCGGGGCGCTGGACCGTCGGAGGCTGAAGGACCGTCGACTGCTTCACTTGTTATGTCGCCTGTTGGTGATGTTGCAGCCACAGCGGTGAACGTAAGTTTGGCTCGGTCCACCCAGGGGCACTGCAGTCCGTACACTCCGTTCGACCAAGCCCAGGAAAGAGCTGCAGAGACCGGGCTCCAGGAGCAGAGCACTCGGCTGGGGAAAATACAACACGGTTCTCAACAGTACCGCGGGAACAGGAGGGTGGAGTTTGTCTAACCAGAGCAGAGGGCGGGACCTAGTGCAGAAGGAGGAGCCAAAACATCAAGAACCTTCAATATTCTGTCGTCCAGATAACACGGATACTTACAAAAAACAGCGTGTTCACACTGATGTGTTTGCTTCATGGTTCGCTTGAGGCAACTAAAGAGACCTAGTTGTACTGACTTCATTAGATGTTCTATGATTGGGGAAAAGAGGCTAGGAGGACACACAAGGCCTTCTAGTATATAGAGATAACACACACAACACATGATTAGGCTGCTTGAAGGTAATTGAGGTTCTAAAAGATCATTCTGCACAGGCTGTTGCCAATGGTTGCTCTAAATATATGTTCGGCCATTTTAGGAATTGCATTAAAGTTGTAATTCCAGAGGCTACCTTTAGGTGGCGCATTACATTGTTTTCGCCTTTTTTCTAATCAAATGCTGATTAGGTTTATGAAGTTTATCCATGGGGACAATTGAATCAAACCAAAACGTGACTGTTGTCATGCTCGTATTAGAGGGGAGTTTGCAAAGAGCATTATTATGGGGGGAAGGGGGGGGGGGCTGTGAACTCAAGGGACTGTTCTGTGTGGAGTGAGGGGCGGCGAGTTGAGCATAACTTTCCAAAATCGTTTTATGATGTATTTGTGAGGGGGGTCGGTGCTCTGATGGCTATGTGAAGTGTTTGTTTGATTAATTGACAATAAACACTTTTGTCAAGTCATTGGAATATATCATACTCAAAGATAAAAACATGGTGTCAGCAGCTGTCAACAGCTGCGTTACTAGATCATATCGTGTGGTATCTATAAGAAAACAAATCTGATGCTTAAGTTGATAGGAAGATAGAAAAAAAAAAGATAATTGTAGAATGACCTGTATTGGTTATATATTCACTTGTGGAAATGTTACTGATTTGGCAAAGAATCAGAATGGCCCAAAGTTAAAGCCTTGAGGTGCTCCATAGCATTGATCAGTATGAAGAAAAAAAACACTTGATGTTTTGAGTAATTTATAAGAAAAACAATTGCAGATTAGAAAAGCGTGAGCCGGATCTGTCAAGAAAACTTTCATTGCTTACGAGTGTCTCAAACAAAAAGGAATAATTAATAATAATATTTTTTATAATAAAAAAAGATAATTTCCCATTATTATCTATCTTAAAAAAAACGTTCTAATAATTAGTCATCAGGAAGTGGGCGTGTCTGGTGGTTTGAAGAATCCGTCATGGGATAGGCATTTCCTTCTTTTTCCTTTTCAAGGAAAAAAAACTTAAAATTCAGTTCAATTTATTCTTGTATAGCCCTAAATCACAACAGAAGTTATCTCAGAGGACTTAACAAAACCGTTGAAATCGCCAACAGAGAATCAAACGGTTCAAACACAAAACATTTAGAACACATATGTATTGGTCCATAGGGAGAGGCCTATGTCCATGAATGTTGATAAATGTCCATACATGTTGTCGAATGTTAGAATGTCCTGAATCATTACCACAGTCCACGGACAGTCTAACAGATCCTCCTGCATCGGCAAGGAAAAACTCTAAAACCCAGTGGGAGAAAATTGAGAAACTTCTGGGAGGTCCACAATGAGAGAGATCAGCTCTGGACGGACGGGCTATATACCCGGGACCTAAGCAACCGAACGTGGACCCAGGCCCCGCAGAAAGCCATACATGCAGATCCATTTCTGTTATCCATGTATTAGCAGACAAAGTACATCTACAATAAGTTGTTGGCATCATTACCTTTTAAACATTAAGGTAATAAGGTTTTTTTTTTCCAAAACCAGTTTCTGGGGGAGCTACCGGTAAAGGCCTGGAGAGCTACTGGGAAAACCTGACGAGGTTTAGAGATGGCGTTTCCTGTTATTTTAATCTGCTGCTGCCATCAAGTGGTGACTTGGTGAAACACTAATGAATTGTGCGTCGTACAGTCTATGGTCGTTCATTAAAAAATACACAAATGGAGTAACAACATTTATATATTTGCGTTTTGTGTATTTCCATTAGATTCCCATAATAAACAGTTTTTAGCCAATGACATATTTGATTGACACATGTCTAATTCAGATTAGAACGAATATTTTACCAAATCCAAGTGTCCTTGTAATTTTTTGTATTTATTGTGTAATGTTCTGTCTGGTCAAAATATGTGACTGTTATAATGTAGTGCAGTCACGAAGGGTGTGATCAAGTGGATTTCTTGCCCGAAGAATGACGTCACTGATCTGGTTCAGGTGAACCGGCTGAGGGCGCAGTGTCCACTTTCACCAGCAGAGGGGGGTGGAGAGCAATGTTGGGTCGAAAAGGGAACACAACAGGTTATCTCATGATATCTGAAGTTTGCATCCGCGAATGACAAAATGTTACGAAAGAGACCCATCTATATTGGATAAGGCAAATTTGCAAGTGATTTTTAATTATTTTTGTCTTGTATGAATATTTTTTTCAACTTCTCAACTGTCCTGGTAGTGCGCTGACAATTTATGCATTTTTCATTAAAATGTCTTTTAATGAAAGAAAAATGTGACAGCATGGGGTTAAAAGGTATATCTGGGGAAAATCATACTTACTTGAATACATTTTGTACATCGGTACAGGTAAGCTGGGTATTGACTAGGGGTGTGATACTTTCTTCCGCGATTTTAGTTGGTCTACTTTAGTCTGGTCTGTGAAAGGCGGAATATAAATAAAGATTACTTACTAAGTTCAGCTCTGTTGTGAGTCTCAAGTTTAAAACTCGAGTATGAAGTGTGAATGTGCCCTAAGTTTGCATTCTGAACTGAACTTTCATTGAACTCAAATAAACACAAAGTCACAATTGCTATTGTATCTGTTTGTTTTTAGGCAGTTTTATACAATAAAAAAGTAAACTTTTTGGGCTTTCTTATCTTGCACGATGGAAAAACACAATTTCATGTTATAATTGTATTAAATTAAATAATTATAAAAGTTTACAATAAGCATACAATAAGTCACTTTTGCAGCTCTCATACCAGTCTGATTGGAAATTATAAATACATTTATTGAATCTTGGCACTGGACAGCATTGTGATTTGAAAATATAAATACCAGATATGTGTGTTGCAGTTGCACATGAAGATAATACTTAACTTAAACAATTATTTGTATAAACTACTTATGATACTGTCATGCATTATTACTATAATGCCAATGACTATGGCAAGTGAAATGTTTGTCATCTGATGATCTACAGGTTGCTGTCCTGAGTGTCAGATATGGGGTGCAGGCCTCCGTTTTCATTCAGTCTTTTGGCTCGGTATGTTTCATAATGAATATTATGAGTGACCTCCTTTAAATCCTGAAGATGTGACCTAAGAAACAGAACAAATTATACAAACAAACAAACAAGTAAAACAAGTTAATGGAGAATACTCACCTGATGAGAAAGTCTCTCAGCTGAGCAAACTCGCAGTGATTGGGATTTTCAACTGTAGCAAAACATTCAGGATTTGTCATTACATTTACGCCCAGATGGTATTTAAGTGTCATAGCACAAAGGTAACTCACCCTCTACAATTCCCCAGGCTGTCTTTCTACCCAGCACTCGCTTACTATTGACTTGATACTCTTTTTCACTGCCCACCACTGCAAAAGGCATAGTCTCCTGTAGAAATAAACCAGAGACTTTGTAGTAGAAGATGTTTGTGTGGTTACAAATATAAACAACTAGAAAGTCTTACTCTGATTTTGTCATTGTCACTTTTATCTTCCATGTCATCATCAAATTCTTTCTGGGGGTAAAACTCAATGCCACCCATTTCCAGTTCTTTTCGCACCTGCATCAACAACCACGACAATTTATTCCACATGCTTTCTGAAACGTAATCATGAAATGTATATTCACATGAAATAATATAAATACGGTATAATCTTACCCTCTGTTTAAATTCCTGTCTCTCCTCAATGGTCATCGTGTCAGCCTTTGCAATTACTGGAATAATGTTGACAGAGTGACTTAAGCGCTTCATGAACTCTAAATCAAGCTGCCTGAGACTGAGAATAAAAGATACAAACAAGTACATTGTCACAATCGTTCCCTGTGCAACAACTATTTGAGAATAATAAGTATGAATGTTTATGATCGCTTACGAATGCCCAGTTGGGGAGATAAAATAGATGCAACAATGGACCCTTGTGTCAGGAATACGTTTCTTTCTTGTGATGTTCACTTCTTCCTTCAAAAACTTCTCAAATTGCTCATTGATATATTTTGAGATTGGATCCCAGCTGAGAAAAAAGATGAATAATTACTCGTTATGAACACCATTTTTTTTTCATGTTTAAGTGAAGTTGAAATTGTCGACACTCATACCAGTTATCATTGTTAATTTGGTCTCCAAAGCCTGGTGTATCGACAACAGTCAGTTTCATCTTAACACCACCCTCTTCAATAACTGGAATAGGAGACTCATTATTTATATCTATATACAATATACAATTTGACAAAATGCAATATATGTGCTCAATCAGATGTAAACAACATTTTAAAAAAAAAAACATGTATTGGCTGCAATATTTGTTAACACTCCTGGATGAGTTGTTAATTCCACTTACCATGTGACACTGATTTCATTTCAACAGTTTTGGGGATTTTTTCATCTCGAGACCATCCTGCACTCTTCCTACTCACTTGTGACTTGAACAGTGTGTTTAACAGTGTGGATTTTCCAAGGCCACTGTTACCTTTTGTATTCAAGCAGAAAGCATGTCACTAACAAACCAGAGTTTGAACGCCTTGTCCTAATTCACAAACTTCTTACCCACAACCATGATATTAAAGTCAAAGCCAGTCTTCATGGTCTTCCGTCTCATTTGCTCGATGATTGTGTCGATGCCAATGTAGCCCAGCAGAGTGGATCCCCCAGATGAGCTGTGGGTGGTGTGCCCTCCGCTGGGAGCTGGAGGGTGGGTCACCCCATGGCCTGCACTGTGCCCACTGTGGGTCACGCTGTGGCTGCTACTGTGGCTGGGTCCATGGCTTCCAATGAGCACTGGGATAGCACTTGGAGGAGGAAGTGAAGCCCCTGTGCTCGGAGCACTTGGTGGCATAGGGGGTGAGAAGGGACTGGATGGGGATGCTGCTCCCACATTTGGGGGCTTGGCTGGAATGGCAGGTTTGGGTTTCACTTCTGGTGGAACAATGTCGGACATGTCTGAAGAAAATAACATGCAATAAACAAATCAAACATCACTGAACATGTACACTACAGGCTACTGTTCTGATCTGTCTCAGGGGCTCCTCTAATAAGGTCAGATTATGAAAAAATAGAGCAATGTGTGCTGAAAATAGCTAATGGATGTCAGGAGGCCCGCTCGGTTAGAATCGGGAATGCAATTGCGTATCATTTCCGAAACTTATATGCAGGAAAGAGCAACAGACAGAAGGACAGGGAGCCTGGGGCGGAGCGGATGCTTAGCCCTCTCTGCACTGTCCAGTCTGAACATGAAGCATCATACAGGTCAGCGAAGCAGAGGCTGTCACATTCGTTTACAACAGCCCGTGGTCACCGCTCAGCTGGCTCTTCGTCTCTGCCTCCCACTCTCAATGCTTTTGCATAATGTGCAAGCCTTCACTCATACCACAATTAATCCGATGATTTTGAGGCTGACGCACCTGTGCAAAATGCGAAATTGCTAGCGACATATTCATCCCATGCTAACAGGGCAAATTAGGTGTAAAGACTGTCGCGTTCAATTGCTTTGATAAATTGTTAGCCTTTTTGCAGCCCGCCTACCCCATTGTCCTACTCCACCCATGCTCACCAATATGGTTAAGCGGTGGCTTCTTGCTATTTCCCGCTAATGCGCACACTTACCAATGGCTTTCCAGTCGATAGACGAGATGAAGAATGGCTGCAGTTCACTCAGTACGTATCTCGTGGAGCTACTATCATCATATGCAACATAAAGGCAATAGTGAAAAGCTCGGTCATGTGATGTGTCTGGATACCTCTTCTCTCCTTCCCTCTGGCCACGAGCCCCCCTTTTTGTTACCAAGGCGACATGAGGAGAGGGAGTGGAAAGATGCAGTGGGCATGCGCAATGGGTATACATCAAAGGGACATCTTTCTATTACTTCTTGAGCTATTTTTAGATGAAAAAAACTCACTTTGGTTTGAACATTGATTGAGCTTTTAGTTTCACAAAATGAATATGAATAAATGAGGCTGGTTTGGATAGTGAATATGTGCATAAAAGTATGGAACAGTTTCTGAAAATGTGTACATATCAATTATATATGTACAAATATTACAGTTATAATTTGTAGTGTTTTCACTGTATATATAATGATAATAATGCATTTGTTTTATATAGTGTTTTTTTTTTTTTTGACACTCACATATCTATTCACTCCATACACTGGCGTGATAAGCTACTGGTTGCAGCTGCCCTGGAGCACACTCACAGAAGTCAGGCAACCAGTATGTGCCATCGGGCCCTACGGCCTCCACTAATTGTTCACACACACACACACACACACACACACACGCACACACATACACACAGCAGACTCATTCTAGGCAATGTGGGTAAAGTGTCTTTCCTATGGGCACTTTACAGCCGCCCCACTGTGGAACCTGGTGTACTCGGAGGTCTACCATTACAGTAATAATCAGAACCTGCCCTTTTTTGTTTCAGAGGTCACATGCAGGTTGTTTTGTTGTTGTGAAGCGTTATGTTGTATGACCTTCCCAATCACTACTTCTATGAACACTTCCAATGGTTAATAGAAGACAATTGGCTACTCACCCTCATACACTGAACCAAGGCAGTACATTGTTACATAGGGGTCCTCTTCTGTCACACAAACGGATGTTTTCTTCTGTGATTCTTTTGCATCTTGAGAAGCTGCGTTTCTTGAAGGCATTTCTGATGAATAATAAAAGTGGCTTTGCTTTCTGACTTCAATGCAATCTTTGTTACTTGAAAAACGTTCAGCTCTATGTTTTTTCAGATTGACAAAATCTGAATCTGGTGTACAGGATTTCTGTGCTTGAGGCAAACATGTCTTCAATTGATTTAGTGTTTTTGCACACTCAGATTCTCCCGCTTGACCCTCAGTATTGCCTGACTGACAGCGGTAATCCATTGAAACAGTGTTTGACTGATGAAGTGCATGCTCTGTATCCGTCTGAGCAGCTCCCCTCTGATGCTGATATGGACCAGAGCTCGGTGAAAAGGTGCAGTTTTGTGTGGTTAAATATCCAGTAGACTGCATGCGGTCTCTTGGGAGAGGGGTTCTTGTTTTGTAACACCTCTGTTGGTTCTTTTTGTGTTCCAGTGATAGATTTGGTTTATTCATGGGCTGCAACATGCTGAGAGATGTTTGAACTGCATAACCTTTCTTTGTGTTAGGCTTCGTTACAGTAGCATTCTGTAGATACTGAATACACCTCCTGTGTAGGCTGGGACTGAGACGAGATGACAGTCCTTCAAAAACAGGCTGTGACACGTTTCCAGCTGCACAATACGACATAATCCCTTCAGACACACTATTGTCGCTGGGCACATAAGGCTGCTGGGGATTGATGATTGTGTTTGGGCTCACAGGTGAAATATCATGTGTGATCTCTTCTCTATTTGCTGTTTTGACATAACCCAGTCTTCCTTGCATCAATAAGGAATTTTGACATGTGTTACGAGGATTACCCGATTCCAATGTCTCCTCCTGACATTCTCTTATATTTACATTTTTGTGGGTGAAAGCGAGTAATGTATCTTGATCAAGAGTGTCATAATGCAACTTTTTCGCATTAGAGCGAGGAATAGTTGCTTGTTCTTCTCTGGTATAGAGTGGATGTTTGGGTTGGGTTCGGCTGTCAAGATCTACCGGCTGGAGTAGAGGGGTATCTTCAGTATGGGTATTTCCCAGGCGCTCTGTTCCAGATCCCAGCAGAGGTTTCAAATAGCACACAGCAGCAGAGTGGTTCACCTCGGAAGTGGGCGAAGTAGAGCTCTTGAGCTTAGCGGGGTAATGCATTTTTGACATCATTCGCTTCATTGTTGATGCCTTTTCTTCATGGCTTTTTTGTCTGCTTGCCTCTTGACCGCATTTCTTTTCTAGAATTGGTACAAAAGATCTGCAGCAAAACAAGAAATACAATTGTATAACAAAGATGGACATTTAGCAAATATTTATAAACTATCTCTAGCCAAAGTGTACCTCTCAGAGTTTGGCCCAATGGCACAGACAAGCCCCCTCTCATCAAAAGACGAAATTTGAATTGGCGTCTTTTTGATGACAGGAGGACAGGGTAAGGCAGGTGGTAACAGAAGTGTCTTTGGTCGTCGAGAGCGTTCAGACACTTTTGGAATCAAAGAGGTTAGTGGGTCACTCATTCTGGCACTACAGAAAGACAAGATTTGGTCAAATTAGTGGATAGTTAATTACATGTTTTTAATAGTAAAACCCCATTGTGACTGACCTTCTTTGTTGTCTGGTAGAAGTCATATTAAAATGTAAATAATAGGAGCACACGACTTGAACGGAGCAGTAGGAAGTTGTGGGCAGACCATGCATTCTCTCAATTCCACTGACCACTGAGGCACAATTGTTGCACTCCTACTCTGTTTGGGCATTTCTCACTTAGCCCATGGGAAAACAGTGATCATACCAAAATGTATCATATCAAATAGAACAGTCTTAATAGTCAGGATTGTACTCATTTATTTGATATTAAGAAAGGAAGCATATTGTTGCATGTTACACATTTCCTCACAAAGTATTATTAAAGTGAAAACATCAATATTTGGCAAATTACTAAATCTGATCTGGATCCTTTTTAGATTCCATTTTTGTATTTTTAGTAATTTGCATCATTGGCACAATAAAGTCATTATTTACATTGTTTTTTGCCCACTGACATGAACAACCCGCGTGCGCTTTCACAGCAGCTTCTTAACCCATACAAGCCCTTTCCATTAACAAACCACTCTATGATAACCAAAGACAAACAGTACATTTAAAGTGGATATAGTGCAAATTACAAATGTTATGTAAAAAATTGGCACAAGTAAAAGATGAGATGTACACAAGGTTACATGTTTCTGGAGGACATCAATTCAACATGAATAATCTTCTAGTTGCCTTTGTTAAGTGAATGGTTTCACTGTCCACACTAACTTGTGCATTCGTTTTTAAAGCAGAAATAAACGGCTTTAAAGAAGAGATGCGTTGGAATGATTTATTTTTTCCTCTGTGATCTTCCTCCATTGTAAACTCTTTGTCCTGCTACAACCTTTTGACCAGACAACCCATTGCCCACTCCATTCATCCCCTTCTTGCTAATCATATCAGTGCATTAGTATCTTCTCTGCAGTTCACGCTGGCCACTAGCGGGTGATGGCGAATCGTTTTGTTGTTCCACTTATGGGCGTCTTGCAGGCCTGGTTCAAGGAAGTACAGGCATGCTCCGAATCCTGCAAGAACCAAGACCGATACCAGCAGGTAGAGAGGTACGAACCAGTCCAGAAACAGCCACGACATACTGTTGCCACCACACACCCACAAGGACCAGGGAGGACATGTGCAGAAGAGAAATGACAAGAAAACAGAGCATAAAGCAATTTGACAATAATTTTATCTGAGAACAAACAGGTGTTGCCTACGTCTCTTAAAAAATAGTGTTGCTAACAGTAAAGAGCGGGGTGTTGCATACCTGTCTGTGCCGCTAGATCAGTTGTATGCAGTCTGGAGCTGTTGGCCAAAGCAGTCATCCAATTATCTGCAGATACAGATACACCACACGGGTGCTTCTACTCTCGCTGAAGATTCCACAAAGGGATCACAGGTGCTCTCTGAGAAGCACAGGACAGTAGGGCTGCATGCGGCTCCTTCATCCTCCAGCTCGTGCTCTGACGTTCAAAGAAGGGGTGGGGGTTGCTATGACAACCACCTCACCAATGGCAGAAAGGATGGAGGGTGTGGGAGGGAAAATTATATAAGTCTAATCATTTTTTTGGATGAGTGTTGGGAGAGTATGGAGAAGGAGGGGTGGCTAAGATGTCTCAGGATGCTGCAAGTCTGCTGCGTAAAATCAATTCCACCCCATTTAACACCAAGGCCATCATAGTTTATGTGACATTGAGAGGGGGCAGGAAGAGGATTTTTGGTCAGAGTAGGAACCCTAGTGGATCACAACTGCAGCGTTTTACACACTCAGCCCTCACCAAGGAGTCAAATGGTGTTTGACTGTTCAGGTAATAAGATGCTTGGCCTACATAAGGTAAAGTTGTCAATCTCTAACGACCAATGGCATTTTAGCACACGCAGCACCTGCATCAAATTCATCAAAAGGCATCTAATAGTGAATCAGGGAAAGCATTATTGGATAAGGTTAAGAGTATTGTGTGATTTTTGAGCCCCAAGGCAAGATCACAGCCATTCTCTGGCCTCGTAGGCTATGGGGCAATTCAACTTTCTGCTGCCACTTGGCCAGGTCACTCTTAGAGTAAACATCTTAGTGCGTTTCAACTAAATTCAGGTAAAATAAAATAAAAACTAGACTTGTTTTGTCCTGGTCAAATAAACATATATACGATTCAAATTTTAGTAATGAATATGTTGGCACATTTACTCTTTTATGACCCACACGTGAGGCAGAAGAACACAAGTCAAATGGTGGATAAGATGAAAAACCTTTATTCATTCGTTCATTGATTCTATTCAAATGATTAAATGAATGAACTGCCATTATAGTAGATCTGAGCCAGCTTTCTGCTTCTTCATTACTACAGTATTACTTGGCAGATATGTTATCTTTGTAACTTAATGATAATGTATAATTTACATGAACAATAATCATAAGAAAAAGAAAGCAATTGACAAATGAACATTGTTGACTGCATTTATGTGCGCTTAAAAACTTTTCTAATAAACTTTAAATAATGTGTAAAATAGCCCATCCTTCATCTGGCTACAATTTGGCTGAAAGAGATGTGATGTTTGTCTGTAGAAACTTGGAGATAAATGACACAATAAGTTGTGGGTTATTCAAATGGACATGATGATCGCCTTGCACCGTCACACATATATGCTGAAACATAAAAAAACATAAAGAGAACATTATAGTAATATACAGTATATACACACACACTGTCAAACGATTCAAATATATAATTGTGAATAATTCACATTATTGTCATTGGACTCACGATTAATAATTATTCACATATTTTTCTTTTTTTAAATGTCCCTTAATTTGGCAAAAGCAAAAAGCTTATTATAATACAAACCCCTCCAATAAGAAAGTGACTGTTTAATAAAGGCAACTCAATCTCAATTTCATAATTTTGTCGTTTGACAGCATTAATATATATTTATAGAGGTATGTACAGTATACATCTGTATGTCTGAAGTGCCTTGAAAAAGAATTCATACCCCATGATCCATTATCAAAAACAACACAAAGTGGTGGACAATATTAAAGTGAAAGCAAAACAATAAAAAAATAAATCTGTTCTGAAAAATGCAATTATTCAGCCCACATAGGTTATAACGCTGTGGAACCACCTTTTTCTATGTTGCAGCATCGAGCATTTTTCATGTCCCTTTGGGGCTTTGCACATGAAATGTTTAGCCCATTCAGGTGGAGAAAACGGCCCCATCTGAGAAGCCACGCTTTCCAGTTCTTTATTTGTAAGAAATATCATGTATCATTTCCACATAAAGGTGTAAAAGACACATTATGTTTGTGGTATGAATTCATGCGGTATGAATACTTTGTATGTATATACCAATATATTAGAACTTTAAATTGACCTACATTTCGTTCCTGGAAATGCTTTATTTTTGAGGAAAGTGTGTCCTTAAAATATCCTTGCTCTGCTCTGAAGATACAACACATTCAATTTAGAGATTTTAATGTTCAATGTAAGAACATAAAATGACTTACAGAATAACAAGGACCCTGGCTTTTGTGTTTGAATGCATTTCCAAGCTCTGCTCCAAACTCATGCGAACAACGTCTTTCTGAAAACACAATTATATCACTGCAATAGAATTTGAGCATATCTCCAATTCATTCACTTTATCCTCATCTTTTTGGTCAAATGAATCGGTTTCTGATTTCATGCTTGTGAAAAAAAGTTACGTTTCCTAACAACAAAAATCTAATGCTTTTTAAAGAATCTTCAGAATGATTTGATCATATATTAAAACACTTGTGATAAAAGAAAATAGTTTCACTTACAAAATTTACTCGCAGATCTCTAGAAAACGCAAATCCTGCAAAGCAATACGTTTTTTTTCAAATATTCAGAAACGTCTTATAAAACAAAGTTACTTCAAAATCACGGTACAAACCTCCTTCAACGGAGACTAGACCTCGCTCTAGAAGTGTTTGTGCCGATGGTTTTGTTAACGGGTTTGCAGCCAACAGCCTTAATAATAATGAAAATAAAAAATACATAAAAAAACAAAACCAAGTATCTGCTTTCAATAAAACTTGATTGCAACAATGTTTTGGAGGAACAATACAAAGTCTTTGTTACAGAAACAAGTTATAAAAGTAAGAATAGATAGAAGGCATGCTTTAGAAAAATCTTCAGAAAATGTCTTATAATTGACTACTGTAAACAAGTACAAACTAAGTATAATTAAAGTGACAGCAGCATGAGGTGAGGGTGGTCATAAAACCTTGTGATGACCTGTCGAGTGCCTTGGCATAAGTGTATACTCTGTCTTTCTTTGTCGTCTTCTCAAACCGAATAATCTCGTCCAGTCCTTGTCTAATTTTGGAGGTGGTTTGTCTCTACGGGAAATATAAATCAGAGGTTCACATGCACTCTTGTCTTCCTGTAGATCCAATTGGAAAAACATGTGGAAACCTTATCAACAAAAGAACATACATTTTATTATCAACTTTGTTTCAAGTTTGTCTGCTGTTACTTGGAAATGTTACTAGTAAATTGAAATAGTTGGTGTTTTGAGTCCATATACTGTATTACGTTTATTGATTAATTAATAATCCAATGAAGTGGAATGACTTGAATACACTTGGTATGATCAGATTTTGAAATTAAAAAAATCATTCCATCCTTTGCAAACCCCCACATTGTTCTTCTTTTACACCGCTTGATCTGGAACCCATTTTACAAATTCCTGAAAACATTTGTTAATCTGTATTTTTTGCCTGATATCTGAAATGTATAATCACAGCTGAGCAATTGGTGGTGCTCTTAACTTATTGATCCTGAAAGTCAATTTAATGTAATTCTTCCCAACATCACAAACTTTTGATGCATTCAACATTGTTACGCATCTTGCATCTCATCTAAAGAATAAATGCAGGAGTTTAATCATTACCAAATCTGTAACTACAAACTGTGTAGCATCCAGAAGGACAAGAGCCTCCACTATCTCCGGGAATAGGGCACTGACCTGCGGATAGATCAACATGGAGATTGTTATTCAATTTCAAACTGTAAAATCCATTATTTTTCTGGGGAAATAAAAACTGCTCTTCACCATTCCAGCAATGTGACCACCTACGAGAGAAAACCAAATGAAATGCATGAACATCAAGCAAAAGATAATGAAATATGTCACTGCTATGTGCTTTTACTCACCCATACTGTGCCCAATGATAGACAATTTTGTCACTTGAAGATCTGAAAAGTCGATTTCACAGACCATCAGCCGTATATTCAGGATTTCAACGTATGCGACAAATTGAAAAATACTAAAACTCACAGTCGATAACCCTGTAGACATCTGCCACATATGAAAGCAAGGTGTAGAAGACTCCAGGAGGATGGTGCGATGAGAGCCCATGGCCTGCCAGGTCCACAGCTACATATCTAAACTCTTCACAGCACAACAACAAACTGTGTGAGGAACAGTCTGGGATCCACCAAACTTCAGTATAATTGTGCATTATGGTAAAACAATGTTCATTTTACTTGCTATTTCTTGTCTCATATTGTCTAAGTTTTGTTTCAAATTTTTCTAATACTTAGTTTTCTCACAAAATAACTGAACACAGCAAATACGCACTTAAAGGGACAGTATGCAATATGCCCTCTCTTGGTCTAATAAAGTCATTTAAATTACAATCAAACGTTTGTTGCCATTATCTTCCTGACGAGTTATTTTTGCATCTGCTTTCTTTTAAACACAGGTGTGGTTCTATGTTTTTTTTGGGAATTGCGTAATATATATTTATTTTTAAAAGACCAAGACAAAGACCAGCCAAATGAGAGCTTCATTGCCATGTTTATTTCCTGTTTTATTTTGTTTATTTTATTATTCCTTCACTCCCTGTTCCGTCATTGTCATTTCCACATGTCTTAGTTTTAGTCTCTGCCTTCTGTTTTGTTCAGTTTTTTTTCTTCCTCTGAATTTAGCTTTTTTTATTGCTTTTATTAAATCACTTATTTTTGCAGTCCAGCATTTTGGGTTTATTTCCTTTTAAAACGTGATATTAATTCTGCCTTATTTTATCTGCAAACATAAAACTCACAACATACAGAGCTACTTCAAAATTGACAGTTATGATTAAAGTACAAATACTTTTGTAACTTGTCAGAGCACTCGGAGCTGCCAAAGTAATATAGTTATAATTGACCTTTGGATAGCAGTGGAATAAGTGTGTTAAAAGACCCGCAGTTGTCAGCCCATCCATGCAGACACAACACAGGGTAGCCGTGCCGGGGGCCCCACACGCGACCTCTGATTTGGCCCCATGGGACCTGGACACGAAGCTCTGAAAAAGACAGATACAAAGCTCAAGTCAAATATTGAGTTTCTATGTGCTTCATGTTAGGTACGTCACCTGTGGTCGCCATTGTTTATCCTGAACACGGCTTTACAGTATGCACATTGTTCATTCGGGAAAATGGAAAAGCTTTGATATGGGACAAAAAATAAAACACGCAGATGAAGATGAACTTCCGGGGTCAAAAAGCGGAGTTTGAACCTTCTTTGTCCCGCAGAGGGTCTCGGGCATGTCTCGGGTCTCGCGCGTTTGTCAATGAATGTAGAATGACATATTATCCACAATAATCCCCGTGAACGTTCATCTGCCCGTAGACTGGATTACATCAAACAGAACCGCTGACCTTTTTGTACCAAAAGGAGAAAGTTCCTTCAAGAATAATATGAAAGAAATGTCCAACGTAATCCTCAGAATTAAGATTTTCTTTTTTCTTTTTTGTAACTCCCGGAAATGTGAAATATCAAATATATATATATATCCCTCTTATTTGCAACCAAATATATCGTGGGAGATTAATTAGAACTAGTCTTTATCGAACTAGAGGAATGTTACACTCTCCTTTATCTTTAACTTGGGAGTTTTTTTCCTGTGCTGACTGTTCCCACATAAGTAAATGAGTAGTCAGAGGTCAAACCTCCAGGGACACACAAAGGCCTCATAAAAGAGTCCAATAATTTGTTCCCCAAAGCATTTTCAAACAGCTTAAATGTGGCAAAAATAGTCAGGGAGTCAACAGACTATAGAGATACAGAATCTCAGACTGGATACAAAACAGATGAAACATGTGTTTATTAAATTATGAGTATTTTTTAAAAACACATAAGTTTATGGTTTCTTCCTAAAACCGCTTTCTAGATTTAGAAAAAGGCCTTATTAATTTGATCAATTGTTAGTTAATAATTATTAACTAACAATAATTATTATTATTTAATAGTTAATAATAATTATAGTTAATTATTATTATTTGAAGATCCTATGTTTGTGTCTACCGTTGTGGAGACCCATCTTTACGCAAAAGGTAACAAGCCCAACATGCCACCATACATTATTAGACACTTTATCTGACAGCAGATGTGGATCTTACTAACATAATGATCACAAATATGATTTATTAAAGCTGGGGCACATAACTTTCAAATCACAAAACTTAACTTAGACTACAATCCATATCCTAGTTCCAGTGCAGTTCTATCACTAGTTCTCACATGCATGTATTTTTAGATATTGTCACATGTTAAGATGACATTTTTCAGACAGAAAAGTGAAAAAGAGAGGACCACGCTCACTCAGACAATCAGCTCTCAGCCTAAAGAGCCAAACAGTGACTCACAGGGATCTTTCTTACTAGTATGAGGAAGATGTTTTTTATTATGATGAAGACGTCATAGTGAGGTGCGATTGGTTCAGAACATTTTACTTTTTCAAGACTCAAGTGATCTGAAGTTGCGAGAGAGCATGTGAAAACTAGTGTTAGGACTACATTGTTTTGAGAGCAAGGAACTCGTTTTATGGATTTTATTACATAGTTTTGTTATTTTGCTCCAACTTTCAGAAGAGAAACCACATGATAATCCTTTCTCCAATATCACAGGGAAAACACAGGTGTAATGAAACATAAATATTAGGAAGAGGGAGTGTGAGAGTTAACAATTCACAAATGTATTCTATAGTTTGGGTGTTTCTTTCAGCGCCGCCGCTTTGGAATGTAAGAACTCAGTCACTAATGGAGCCACACACTCTGGGTTGTTGAGATGAACGTGATGATCACCGGGGATCTTCACCACTTTGTGCTGAAAGACAGAAGAAAGAAGCATTGTGGTCGGAATTCAAACGCGTTTTCGATGCCTTGTTCTTTTCACTGCATCTGCGCAAAAAACCTCACTCATCTTCTATTCTGCCTTTGATCAGAGACACTGACCGGAAATGAGAATGTGGGTCACCGCTCAAGTTTACAGCAAGACACAGCGGCTGTCTCCATATAAACAATAACTGCTACTTCAGCATGTGCTCTGCTGTCAGTACAACGCACAATAAGCTAACAATAAACATATTACCGTCTTTATGAAAACAAAGTGCCCTCACATTTAGGTCTCTGTATCCTTGAAGGAGGGGTGAGGTGAATTTCTTCTGGTCTGCTTCAGCAAAGAGTTTTTCAAAGCCATCTTCTGCCCTGAAGAGAGATAGTTTGATCGTCATCTATATAATTATTACATGGAACATGAACTAGATGTGAGCATTCTTACAAAATAACTAAAACACTGGCTTGTATTCTCGACTGCATCTCCAAGCTTTGCTCCAAGCTGATACGGACTATGTTTTTCTGTAAGCAAACATTAATGAGGAAAGACATTTGTTTTAGATTTGATTTAAAAAAAAAAAAAAAACTTTTAAAATGAGGTCTCAAATGATCATCGTGGATTAACAATTACGTATGCACCAGGATTGACTCAACCCTACCAGATTTATGCGGAAGTCTCGAGAGAACGTAACCCCTGCAGATAAAAACAATTTCAGATAACAAATAATTAAGATGGAAATAATTATCTAAACAAAATCATTTATTTAAAACGCACCTCCATTGGTCTGAACTAAACCTCTTTCCAAAAGTATCTGTGCTGAAACTTTCGACAGAGCGGGGTTGGCTTCCAATAATCTTCAACACATTGAAATCAGTTGACACTACATCATATAAACCTGAAACTTGAGATTGATACCTCTTTACGGCTTCTTCATATGTATATATTTTATCTTTCTTCTCTTCAGACTTCTTTTCAAACTGAAGGAGCCCATCAATTCCTTGTTTCATTACTTTAGCAATTTCTTTCTGTCAAAAAGGAGACACACATGTAAAGCTAATAAAGAAAACTGCTTGACTACAGGCATGCACAGTGACACATCCGCTTTAAATATCTCTATGCGAACACTCAAAGGCTCTTCTCATTCATACACACGCACACACACACACACACATACACGCACACACACACACACAACACACACACAACAAATAGGTGCCTTTTCAAACTGTATAGTGCTGTTTATTTTGGCATCCTGTTTCAGAAATAAACAGCATTATTAGCGCACTTTTGGTGTACAAGTTTGAAATAATTAATTGGGGTGTACACAATGATGCAGAAAATACTGTAAAACTAAACTGTCAATGTTTTATATTATCAAAAAGCAACCCAAATCGGTGTGAGGCACATTCTAATATAAGGATGAAATCACAATGGGCAGTGCATTACAAAGTTTTACCCTTGACGTAGACGTATCGAATGAGGCACAGTGGAGAATTCAAGTCTATTTTCCAAAGCACAGAATATGAATGTATGTACCATATCTGTGGGCAGGAACCCGTAAGAATCCAGCAGGACAACAGCGTCCACCATTTCAGGATACAGAGCACTGTACTGTTGGAAAAAGTTAATGGTTCAGATCTCTTTTGAGAGAAACGGAAAACATATACACCCACAAAGTAACTTACCATTCCTGCAACATTACCGCCTAAGAAGATACAAGGTCATCATGAGCATATTGTAAGAAGGCCATTTTAATGTCTCGCTCAATCTCCACTCACCCATACTGTGTCCTATGATGGAGAATCGGTCCCACTGGAGAGCTGAAAGGAGCCATTTCACAGATCACTAACCTGGCAAGAGGATCGCTCACCACAAAGACGATTTTGACTACATTGATATTGCAAATAGAATGATGCAATAGAGCTGAGTAATCAATAGGGACTGACCGATTTTTGAACTGACACGATTTCTTGATTACCAATTTATCATTCATATTTTTTGGATAATGGGTGTACCAACTGTTGTGGGCTTGCATTTGATTGCTTGTTACTGAATTCTAGAGGTTCTAAGCAGTAAAATGATATATGGCATGTGTATATTAGCAGAGCTGAAGTGTGCTGTGAACTTGAGCTGGTGTTTGCACATTTTCAATAATAGATGCCAGGATTGTAATACAAAGTCAATTCTGTAGATTCAATGCTTTAAAATGAGGTTAAACATATTGTATTGGCACAGATCATGTTTGACTGAATGAGTTGGTGGCTGAGTAGAGGCAATCACATTTAAAATTCAATCTGTAAAAATCAGTGAAATCTTGGTCAATTAGAAATGTATCCTAAGATAGTTTCCTGAAAGCTGATCAATCGGGCTGTCCCTAAAATTCAATTACAATATAATTTTTTTTCATAAAACAACAAAATTATAACACCATTGATAACTCTGCAAACATCCGCAACATATGAAGGAAAGGAGTAGAAAACACCAGGAGGACGATGTGAGGAGAAACCGTGGCCTGCCAGATCCACTGCTACATAGCGATGCTCTGGAAAGAAAAAAGTGCATTTTGCAGTGAAGCAATTTAAGAAACTTACACACCTTTGTATTGACCAGCACATTTATGAAATCAAATTTTAGACACTTCCCCATGGCTTTGACAAAGTAAGTTCCTGCAGAGACATAATATTACATAATTTGCACTATTAGGCACTTTGGAAACCACAGTATTGCTTTACAAAACGGCACCTAATGAAGCTGGACCATTGACCTCCTATTCAAATGATCCACAACCCACTGTGGTCCAAAGGAACAAAAATAAAAAAGTTAATTTGAATCTAATGTAATATCTGTATTTTGAGAGTGCAATACTTTCCCATTTGTGTCTTGGACCTGATCATTGTTTTTTGGCCTCTGTCACATGTTTATAACTGCTTTACAGGCAGAACATTTGAAAAACGGATGTCCATATTTAGCTTTCAGCCCAAAACGTTAAAAAGTGACTCATAGGGTTCTTCAAAAAAGGTAAGAATGCAAATGCTTTCAAATTAGATGAAGACAGCATGTTCTGGTCTGATTTGCACACAACATTTTACTTTATCAAGACTCTTTCCGACAAACTACATGTGTTATTTGTGAGAAGTTTGAATGTTGTCATAATCCGTGTAGGTTATTGTCTTCAATCTGAAATTTTAACTATGTTGGTTTGGAAACTTTCAGACCTTTAGGCAATAGTGGAATCAGCTTATTGAAGGTCCCGCAGTTGTCAGCCCAGCCGTGTAAACACAGCACAGGGCGGCCGTGTTCCGGACCCCAGACCTTCCCTCGGATCTCCCCCCAGGGAACAGGCACTCTCAGCTCGGTCACTGGACACACAACATTTCATCTGTTATCACTTTCGTTTTCAATCACTTATAACGCAGCGCTTGCACAAATACCTGCATGTTTCACTGTGCTTGTCGTCAGGTGTCTGGCAGCCTGCATATTTACCGTTTATATTTATTCCAATGTTATAACCATAGACTGTAAATAGTTACAACACAAGCATGAGTTAACGCCACCGTTTCCGGGTAACGTCAGATCAGTTACGTATACAGACAATGAGCCAATCAGCTTAAAGGAAGGCGGATTAGAAGTTTGTCTGTATGGCTGGGTTACCGGCCGGTACCGGTATACATCTATTCTGTTATATTCATGGATCTATTATAATATCTATTCTATTGCATTGAAGAATGGTACATTATTTTCACCCATTGGAAGAAGAATTTAAAGCTGGGGGACCCAACCCTTTTTCATCAATAATCTCCATTGTTCCCAACTGAAAGTCTTGTCAAAGTAAAATGTTGTGAACAAATCAGATCACAACATGTTTGCTTCTGATTAGAAGAAATGTAATAAAGACTCCTATGAGTCACTATTTGACGCTTTGATTGATAGTAATAATCACTAACAAATATTTAGATTTGTAGTGCCTTGGAGGAACTCCAGACCCCAGTTTGGGAAGCACTATACTGTACATATTGGAGGATGCTCAGTGGTAAATGATCTTAATTTAGCCAGTTTTATGAAAGAATCATATGAAGCTCATCCCCCATTCAGTCACTTGAGTGACTGGATGATTTATTCAACGATTAATTTCACACACCTAAATATAAATAGGTAGGCTCTGTATGAGAAGGCTGTTGGTTGTTATCACAAACAAATATTTTTGCAATCAAGTGTGGCGATTAGACTGGGAGGTGTTGTGGACACCTTAAAAAGACTGCACAGAGGAGACCAATGGGCGAACGCAGAGATTTTGGGACAAGGGCAGGGGTATAAGTATAAAAGGTGAGAGGGGTGAAATCGGGTCAGGAGACATTTGGGGACATCACACAGGATTTACACAACTGGTAGGTACATTTCTGTTTCTGTTTTTAAGTTTAAACAAAATTACCATCAAAGTACAATACAGAAAAACAGTTAATAGAAATTACATAGCATGTAGAAGTAATTTTCTATTAAACTATTTATTTGTCATTTTCTTTTTAACTATTTATCAATCATTTTCATCCCTAAACTTGTGGACATTACAGGTGGGTACTCATTTCTTCAGATCAGCTTTTTCTGACAGAACAGTGAAAAAGAGAGGACCACTCTTGCTCAGCCCGAACCTCTTTTACAAGTATGCTGAAGATTAAATGTTTACTAATAGATAAAGACACCCACTGTGGTGTTAGTTGGTCTCTCTCTTTTTGTCTGGACAAAAAAAGTCTGGTATACTCCAGATTAATAAAAAACATTTGATTTCCTTTATGAAGGTCATGGCTGACTTTGACAGCATATTGAAGTTCTGGGGCCCAGTAGAGGCAGACTACACTGGCATGGGAAGCCTGGTGCTTACCCGGTCAGTTGGAAATTAATTTTGATAATGATAATAATGTTGCTTGCAAAAAAACTTAGCTACATTTGTGTTTTGTGAACAGTCTTTTTACAGAGCACCCAGAGACCCAGAAGCTCTTTCCCAAATTTGTGGATATTCCTCTGACAGATTTGAGCAGTAACTCTGCCATCGCTGCTCATGGGGCTACGGTCTTGAAGAAACTGGGTGAGTTGCTCAAGGTCAGAGGAAACCATGCGGCCATCCTCAAACCTCTGGCCACGACACATGCCAATCAGCACAAGATCTCCCTCCACAACTTTAAGGTAACGCTCTCATTATTCTATATGTGAGACATTTGACCAAACAAGTTATTAATTAGCTATTGGCTGTTATCAATATATTAAGTGTGGCGTGTTTACAGCTGATCACAGAGATCATTGTGAAGGTGATGGAGGAAAAGGTGGCTCTGGATACTGCTGGACAACAGGCTTTCAGGAACGTCATGGCTGCTATCATCGCTGACATTGAAGCACACTACAAAGACTTGGGATTAGCTGGGTGAAAGGAATACCATAATAAATATTGATTATGAAATAAGAATTAATACATTTAATCTGCTCAATGTACTCTTTGGGTTAATCCAATGTTTTTCAACCAGTGTGCCGTGGCACGTTAGTGTGGTGTGAGATGTCCGTTGTGCCTTTGGAAATGATCCAATATCACCTCATTAGTCAAAAAAAACCTTTCTTTTTTTTTGCTAAAGAAGAAAACTACTTTTTCTCTATGATTATTCAATACACTTTGATGGGAATGATGCATTGTTAATAAAGGCTAAAGAGTTTCATCTGTACCAAATGATTTATTTTCAATTACAAAGATGCACTACGGCTCACTACAGTTGGGAAACACTGCTAATCTACAATTTCCCCACAAAATGTAACACATCCAAAACCATGCAAGGAGTTATTTGTTCTCAATAAAAGTTATCCATAAGCATCATGTTTTTGTTTAATATATGTCATTTTTGGACCCAATCTACTCATGTTGAAAAATAAAGGAAAATGACGGAAACAGAATTATTTCCACTTTAGTTTATTTTAAACATTTCAAAAACAAACTTACAAACACACAAACACAGGTCCAGGGGAAACCACTCACTGTGGACAGTCCACTCTACACACAGAGACAAATCATTCAGCAGAAGGACTAGGGAAGAGCAGGACAAGCCACCCCTGGAAACTCCCAGATCATATCCCAGTATGAAAAATATACAAACAGAATAGCCCTGCATTTGCGCACATAATGTAACTATTTATAGTGAAAATAGAAAGGAAATTGTTCAAAACATCATTTTCCATCATGGGTTAAATTCCTGAATCCTTTGGGGAGCTACTGAAGTGGGCAGTGAGCTACTGATGGCTCCCAAGCAATATGCCCAGCCCTTTCATCTGTTGGTGATGTGAATTTTTTTGATCAACTGAGGAATGTCCCACATTCACTTTGTAATGAATGTGTTGAGTTTGTTAATTGAATGATTTGTCATTTGTTTGATAATTTGAAGTTTCAAGTGAAGTGCACAAGACTAGCATAATGCCAGATTAACCTGAATAAGGGGGTGGTGCCTTGATTCTAATGATCCTTCAAACCTTCGTCTAATATCAAAACTTCAGCTTGTGTCCAAAATCATCTTTGCACAGCTGAAGTCATTTCTGGATGAAAATGAGATTCCTAAAGTGTTTCATCTGGTTTCAAGAACCTCCACAGTACAGAGTCAGCATAGTTACGAGTTTATAACAATATCATGTCCACTGACTCTGGCCACACTGTAGCGTTGGTGCTGCTGGACCTGACCGCTGCATTGCACACAGTGGATCATGAAACCCTCCTGTGTCGCCTTCAACACTCAGTCGGCATTCAGGGCTATGGGAATGGTTCTGATCTTATCTGAGAGATAGGAGTTTCTGTGTGAGAGTTGGTGACTTTGTTTCCTCCACAGCCCCCCTGTTGTGTGGGGTGCCGCAAGGGTCTATACTTGGGCCATTCCCGTTTTCATGGTATCTGTTGCCATTAGGAGCTATCCTTCAGACGTTTGGAGTGTCATTCCACCTGTATGCAGATAACAGCCATGTCTATGTCTATGTGCCCCTTAAGCGTAACAATAACTTATGCACTCCAGAAGTTGGGTGCTGCAAATCTAAAATCAAAATGTGGATGGCAGCAAACTTTGTACATTTCAATAAAAACATTTTTTTTAAAGAAGTTCTGCTGGTCGGGCCCAGCAATGGCAGCAGTAGCTCCGTGAACCTGGGACCTCTAAAACAATTTGTTAAGCCCATAGTTTCAAACCTTGGATCAAAATGGATGCTGATTGTAAATTTGATAAATAAGTGCAGAAGTGAAGTCCAGTTTCTTCCATTCAAGGCAACTTGCTAAAATAAAGTCCTCCCTTTCAAGGCAAAATGTTGAAATTTTTATTCATGCTTTTGTTACGACTCGGCTGGACTAGTGTAACGCCTTGTACATCAGCCAGTCATCGCTTGCTCGACTGCAGCTGGTACAGAAAGCTGCAGCGCGTCTGTTAACAGGAACTCGGACGTATGAGCATATCTTTCCGGTCCTGTCATCCCTTCATTGGCTTCCTGTTCGCTACCGGATTGATTTTAAACTCATTTTGTCTATAAATGCCTGAATGGCCTTGCTCTGCGCTATCTGTCTGACCTACTGACGTCAAACACTCCATCACGATCGCTCAGGTCGGCAGATCAGGCTCTGCTCTGGGTTCCTACGACTAAATGGGAACTCAGGAGACAGAGCTTTTTCGGTTGTTGGTCCTAAATTATGGAATGAGCTGCCCCTGTGTGAGACTGATTCACTTCCTGTTTTTAAAGTGGTTCTCACCCCCGCTCCTCGGAGCTTACGTCACACACATTTCCTGTTCAAATCTTCCTCTAAATGGGCGTAGCCTGGAGGACTGAAGGGGGCGTGAACGAGACTGGGCCGTTTACATTGCTCTGGGCGGGGGGCTGCTGCCCCCCCCCCCTGACCATGTGGACGAGCTGTCTTTTGCTTAAAAATGCTTTAAGCCGCAGCACAGAATAATGGGAAGATTAAAACAGCAGTTCTCTGTGCGCAAAGGTGCCCAAGCTGTTGCGGGTTTTGGTGCCGCTGTCTCCGCTCTGATCCATTAGAATGCTCAGCTGCACATATGAAAAGTACGCAGCTCGAAATGGCTGTTATTTCAAAGAACGTGGACTATTTTAAACTACGCGGTTAACCGGTTTCAACCGGTTAATGAGGCTCGGTGGTCGGTCATGAAAATTCATAGTTTTCTACATCCCTATATTGGACACTCATTTATACCATTTATCAGTGCAAAAAAGTGGATTTGAGGGTGAGTTGTCCTTTAAGTCTTAAAGTAGCAGAATGTATTTGCATGTCAAGTCATCATTAAATGGCCCCCATATTTCAAAAGGTGTTATTAAATCATGCTCTTTTCGAATACAACTTTAACTGATAACAGTAGTTCAGCAGAGATATTTGAATATCAATATTAGTTTTACGACCCGTAAAAGTTGTTATTGTTTTGATTTTGATGTCCTACCCTCCGCCGTTTCGCCAATCAGGAAGTGTCATGTAAGTCCGTGATCGGGTTGCCAGAACTCCGTGCGGCTCACTAATCTCAGAGGTAAAATAACATGTGGCGCAGAACTAAAAAAGGTCTTGTTATGACTCTCAAATAATTAATGACCAAACAAAGACTAAAATGAGGATTTATATCGGGACGCCTTTGAACAATTGAGACAGCTGATAAAAGTTTACGTGTGATGCAAAATTTGCTGGTTTGAGCCACGGATCTATTATAATAACGGTTTGAGCTCACGATGCAGTCACCCGGGTTCAATTCCGGAGAGAGCCTTTTTGTATTTAATTGCATGTTATCACATTCTATGACAGATTGCTCTAAATACAGTAAAAGACGAAGGTCAAGACGTTTTTTGCAGATTATAGCTTATTTGTAAAAAGAATCATTTGAGACCACATGTACCCCAATTAAAATAATGTTAGTCTCTTTTTGATGAGGGACTTATACATGTTTGTCTAAAAAAATAGGGAATTGAACATGTTTGTCTAAAAAAAATAGGGAATTGAAAGGTGATATCCTCTGGAGCAAACCCTGATGTTGATACACTGAAGAAATACGTTCCAACATCCATTCTTCCCACTCCTATTTTGGACATCAATTGCTTATTTATTTTGGATAATCTATAATTACATTAATTTTTATCTCAAATGTCCAAATAAAAAAATAAAACATAATTCAACATTCATTCAACCTTAGCATGCCTCATGGCAATGTGACTGGAGACAGACAAACAACTGATAAAATAATTCCCTGTGTTTGCTGCTGGATTTGGTGTGTATCTGGCAACCTGAGTCAGGGAGAGTGGGAGAGGACTACAAAATATTGACTGACTGCAGTACCACTTTTGGCAAGATTTTTACATATTGTTCCTTTAAGACTCACTTGTTCTTATTGGCTTCGAATTGATTTTTTTGCGGTAAATAGTGTGTTTTTGCCAATGTTCTGTATTTTGTAATTGCATATTTGTGTATGTCTTTTTAGGTACAACCTTGTTTTTATTAGTTCTTTATAAATAAACTGGCCTGGACTGGTCTAGCATAAGGCACTATTATTATGTGACGAACACCTGAATGTAGACGCCTCCTCTGGATCTGTCAGCACTGGTCCAACTCTCACTCCACTTAGCCCACTTTAAACTGTGAGACTCTCGTCCGGATAAGTTTTCGGCAATAATTGAGCCCTTTTTCTCCATCTTGGGGTTGCACTGATGTCATTGTTGTCAGCAGTAAGATGAATGGGGGAGAAGTTGACTGCATGTGGCCCCTAGCAACTGATTATGCAAAAAAAGTATGTTCAGACTTTATCTAATCACCTTTTGCGCCCTCTCTAGACCCAATGTACTACTTGTCTCAATTAAGACTTGCCATTGAGACATTCCATTGTCAGAGTGTACGTGACTGCATGCACAGCATCTAGTGCATACACCTAGTCACTCTCCACATAAGGTTCAAAAGTTCATAAGTTCATAATGAATGTTCACCAAAAAATGTTAGTCCAATAAAAACAAAAATTGATTTAATTAGCAAATGTATTAATTTGCAGAAAAAAAGTTTCAAACCAGTAAGAGCATTGGCACCTTACTTTTAAACTTTTTAATTACAACTAAACAATGTGTTGCCAGTGTCTTTAAAAAGCAAAAGAATCTCTAATCACCGTCTTCAGTCGATGGGCCTTCCAAACAGTTAACCCATCCCTTGAGAATTGTGCTCAGGTGTGGAACAACTTCACCACTCACAGAAGACAGAGGTTTTACTCAAAGCTCAGCTGATCGATGTCAGGCGGCACAGTGCAGCGCGTCAGGTTGGACAGGTAGAGGGCAGTTATTGTAGGAACAAAGCCAGCCGACACCTTTAAGATGGTCAGCAGCCTCTCCGCAGCATTGGCCACACCATCTGGGCTCTGCAAAAACATCTATGGCATTATCTTGTCTATTCATGTGAACATTATTATGTGGGACATCATCTCTGACATTTTGTAAAGGCCATTAGAACACTATTAAAACTTCTCAAACAAACCTGATCTTCAGCAAACAGTAATGGACACTGGAGAGATGCAGCAAGTTTTCGCACAGAATCCAGGCGCCCAGAAGGGACTGTAGCATTACGAGCTGTGAACATAGAACATCATATCAAAACTGTGCTTTATTATTTCAGGTTAAAATGAAAAACTATACCATTTGTCACCATAAAGCAAACTTTGCCAAGAAAAAATCCTGGGTCCAAATATTTCAGTGAGGCCTCTGTAGACTGAAAACTGAAAGTATAAATGGAATTTAGAATGAAACAAAACCCTCAACAGGGTTCCAAAATAATACTTGTAGTAAAAACAAATCATGATTATGGGTGTGTACTTGTTTGTACAATTTGATCATTATATTTTGACCTACCTCAGTTCTGAGGTCAGGTTCATGACGAACACAACCAGATCTATCCTTGGACGCTTATCCTCATTTTCCAAAGGGAGAGGAAGATTTTTTGCAAGTCTCCTGGACACACAAGAGACAGAGTAATGATTGTGTACTGTTCAAACGTTTGTATTACCCAACTGTAGCAAAAGTGAGATTGACGCGCAAATCCAATTCTGAGCAGCGTGCAAAAAAGTCGAAAAGATAAATGAAAGAAATGGCGATGACTCTGCACAGCTTTTGCTCCCAGATTTTAATAATCACCACAAAATATGACGTTTCGGGTCACTACCCTTCATCATCAGCAAAAGCTGTGCAGAGTCATCACCATTTCTTTTATTTCCCAACTGTAAACAACAGTTAAAGTAGGTTGAAGTGAAGAAATAAACAAAAGCATGCACATCCAAACAAGTGTTTACTTTAGCCAAAGGGAAGAACTTACACATTAACAGTGACACCGGCCTCCGCAACCAGAGCGTTGGCCAGACTTTGTTGAAAAAGCTCCTCATTCTCAACCAGCTGGACAAGAAAAAAAACACGTGAAGCATTAACTGAGCATTCGAACATAGGAATAGCTCCAAGAAGCCGTATCACCAACAGAACACGACCATTGATCGAAACACACACTTGTGTACAAGCTAAGCTATTGGAAACAGCTCCACTAATAGAAAATGCACTTACCAAAATACTGGACGCATGTAAGCTTGGAAGCTTACTAAAGGGTTTTAGCAGGGCCATCGTTCAGAGCCAGACCATTGAACGTCAACACCAGACGGAGGCTGGCGCTTCTTTTCCAAATATACGTCTGACGCAGACTCTGACGTCATGACGCAGTTTGAAATCTACGCCTCCTGGTGGATGGTTATATTCAGTGCATAGCCACAGAATAACAGTAAAGGACATGACTCAGCAGTAAGAGGCAGAAAAGATTTACTTGATGTCAGTTTCCCCAATACATCAACATACACAGTAAAGCACAGTATTTTATATATCTGGATGATACATCATACCAAAATATGCATAGAGATGTCACAAATTTAGGGAGCTTTATGAACACAAGCTCATTGTACACAATGGCTCATACCACATGGAAAACTAACAAGGTAAAAAGAAATATCAATAAGGAAAGGCAAATATAAAATCAAAATAATATCCAGTAATCACCTTCCTCACAGGGTATTATTCAGATACACAAATAAAGTTCAAAAGAGAACACACACACATTTCTGTTTAAATTGAATAATTTCAAGTTTTTGCTTATTTAATTTTTGCTAAGTTTATGCGGTTTTATCAACAACCACTTTTTGTACATACATATGCAGACGGTATCGCAACAAAGTGTCCCCCTTCATGCCCCTTATTTTACTAAACAAAACAAAAAAGTCAAGATCAAACCAATGGAAGCAGCATGTTATATTTCCCCAGATTCTCGCTCTTCAGAACTGGATCGCCTTTCCCGCTCATTAGACACAGATCTTTCTCTATCCTGCATATGAGCCATGTGCGGAGAAGTAGACGGCGCTCTGCTGTTCCACTCTGCATTTTCTGTTGCTACTTCTTTGTTCTTCTCTTGGGACATAGAGCGCTCCATTTCTCTTGTATGAGATGAGCGGTCTCTTGAAGATCTGCCAAAAGCAAAAATAAACCAGTTTATGAACTGACAACAGCTGAGCAATTAATACAAATACTTAAAAGCAGTACTCCATTGGTAAACAGCCTTAAGCACAAAAAGAATTATGAGGATATTTGTAACTAATGGTCCAGGAGTAGGATCTGGTATCGCAATTCCATTGAACATTTGTGGGTTAAGCTGAAAAAGCAGGCGCAGGCGAGAAGGCCCACAATATCAGTCAGGGACAGTAGCAGTAAAAACATTTGGCCAAGTTAAATTCCACCAAATCGCAACCTTCTGATCCTCTATTTGTTTGACTTAATAATTAAAAACCATCTAAAGGAACTTCCAGGTTAAATATTAAAAACAATGCATTGATCAACTGATCTAGAACCTAAAACTTGAATTTGAACAAATATCAGCCATAATGAAAACAGCATTTCTAATAAGTTATGACAAATGCATGCAACAATAATTACATTTCATTGCTTCATTGGCTGGTTACCTCTTTCTCTTGTGCTTATGAGAGTGTGAATGTGAGCGGTGTCTATCCTTGTGTCGATGTCTTCGTTCTCTGTCCCGATCTCCACCTTTTTCCCTAGAACGGGATGAGCGGTGGCGTCGAGAATGATGGGAAGATGAACTGCTTCCATCTCTATGGGCACATAAAGAAGAGTCACCTTAATTAAATTCTGGGGGGTGGTGTATCGTCTGTATATTAAAATCAAATAGATACTGCTGTGCTATGACAGAAAGCACAAAGGCAGCACATACAACATCTTGAACTTGCACATGGGGTCAATACTAGGGGTGGGAACCTAAGGGTACCTCACGATACGATACGATACAAAGCTCACGATAACGATATCACGAGAACGATTATCGATATATTGGTCAGAAATATACAATATGTCAATTTATGGCATAAATAAAAGAAAAAATACACTTTATTTCATAAATGAAATGGAGATGCGTAATGTAGCCATATATTAAGCATTGATACCAATTATTTTTTTTAAATGTAAAAAAAAAAAATTGATATCGTTACTTGGCAAATGCATATCGATAATCGAATCGCGGAAGAAAGTATCACACCCCTAGTCAATACCCAGCTTACCTGTACCGATCTCCGCTTCTAGATCTTGATCTGAAAGGAAGCAAATGATGGCATGTTACAGGTAAAAACATGTGGAAATGCAGTTTTGTGGGCAGTGCTGTACCTCCGTCGCTCCCGCTCTCGTTCTCTCTCTCGCGCCCGCTCCCATTCATTCTCACGTTCACGCTCCATCTCCCACTGACGTTCTCGTTCTTCTTTTTCTCTGTCCTCACGTCTTTTCACTCGCAGCTTTTCTTGCTTTTCAGTAACCGCTTTCTAAATCAAGTAGTGCACAATAAAAAGATTCATTGAACATTTAAAAAAAATACTGAATAAACTTTAACATGCAGATAATTGTGTTACCCTCAACTTTTCCAGCTTCTCGCGTATTTCGATAAAACCCAAATGCAATTTGCCACCAAAGTGGTCTGCTAAGCGACGATCATTGTCATGAAGACCCAGGTAGGCAGAACACACTTCACAAACTCTAAGCTTTTGTTGTTGAAAGCTGGAGGCGGGCATTGAGTTTCTGTAGACATCCTGCATACATAAATATACAAACACATATTATAAAACTAAAAGTATTTGCTTTTCAGAATTGAATGAATGAATATTTCAAATCCATACATTGCATACACAATAAAGCATTATACCAGCTATAAAATACATGTAAATTCATGGTTTGAAAAGGATTGAAAGAAAAAACTAACCTCTGCCTCTTTCTTTGAGATCCTAGTTTTCTCCACTTTTTCCAACAGCTGTTGGGCCTCGTCTACATTTCCTTCTCCTCCCAACTGTTCGGCCCGAGCCAAGAGCTTTCCAATCTCTTCATTGAGCTCATGGACACGTTCAGCCTTATCAGGAGAAAAATGCAGTTTTTGTAGATTGGAAAAACAAAGCACATACACAACAGTACAATTGAAAAGCACTCATCACCTTTGCAGCAACCTCGGCACTGATTTCATCCTGTGTCTCAACGAGCCTTTTCTTGGCCATTTCTGTCCTCCGGTCACAGTCATTAATAAAAGACTGAAGATGCTCTGCAGCCTGGATGCAAAAAGTTATAGTATTAGAGTATGCAAACGCAACATGGCCAAAAATACAGAAAGCTGCTTCTTTAGAAATAAGTGTGAAGTTAACTTACATCCAGCTCAAAAAAGTATTCCTCCTTCTTAGCAGCAATTTCATAATCTGCTCTAAGTGCCAGGTCGTGAACTTTCATGCACTCTCCCAGATCCATTCTCTAAAGAAAAAGGCACATTTACTCATTACAAGCATTTAACATAATTATCTCTCGTAACATATACATACAACATGCAAAATGAAACTCACAGTTCCTGACAGGATATCATGTGGACAGGAGTCTAAGAGGTGGCTTTTGCAGACTCGATCATCTGTGAATTTTATTCTCTGCCGCATTGTGTCACCTTTGAAAACAAACCATGAAATGACATCCACAGTCAAAACAAATCGTAGACATTTAAATCAAGAATACATACAGGACAAGCTCAACCCACTTAATGAAAATTAAACTTTACAAGTGGCTATGGTAAGGAGACTTTTTGTAATCTTTGTTTCAGATTAACCATCCGACTCCACCATTTACCACAAGTTAGTTGAATGATGACGTGAATGCTACAGTGATTGTGATGTTTGCCATTCTGGACCAACTACACTGCTCTACATTCAGTATGTGGGGATCAAACCATGGCGTGACTTCATACCGTCTCTCCCGGTCCCCATGAGCTGGTCCAGCATGGCTCGCATCTGAGCATGGGCCGACATGTTTCCTTATAGCGTTAGCCTCTCCTCTTCTCAGCAGTGTCCACATGTAGTCTCTGCACGTCTTCCACCGCCGCAGTCTTTAGCAATATCCACAAGCACCTATGACCGCTGGCGTTTTGCTAATAGTTACTCCGAAAGCAGCGGTGTTTAGTGGCGGCTCGTGAGGCTAAACTTAGCTAATGTCACTTGTGGCTAATCAAGTCAAGTCTGTTCAAAACTGTCCCCAGCTCGTACTTTGCAAATCCTTCACCTAAATTCAAAGCGCATTTGTTTAGCACAACTGGAACCGTGAGTGAATAAGATCCCGCCACAATGGTATTTAAGTTATTTGTAGCATGTTAGCGTAAAGTTCAATTTGTCGTGTCTTCTTCTCTCTTCCGCCTTCTACTTCCTCTCAGCCCGCGCGCGCCACTGCTCTAAGCGCGCCCCCGTGACCAGTCCGCGGACAGCAGACTTTACTCTACAGGTAAGGGTAGAAAACATATATTTAGAGCATTTTTATGGTTCTTAGCAAGTGAATCATCAAGTTATAAAATATACAGAGCCAACGCACATGTTTCCCACTTTCACAGTAAATGACATATCGCTATCTGATGTCGTAATTTCAGGAACATTCTGTATCGTATTTATTGAGCAAAACTATGACTGCAACAATTCTTCAACTATAATCTATTTTCTTAAAACGAAAAATGTCAATTTGTATTTTAGAATGAATATTTTTATTTTTTCTAATTAAAATTGTATTCATATTTCCCATCACTTTTTAGTAACTTTTTTCTAACTTTCGGAAATCATATTTCAATCGCTGATGGCCAAACGTGTTTATCATTGAACAAAGTAATCGACGTGTTCGCTACTAAAATATGTGTGAATCTGATTAATGGTTTGATCATACATGACAAAGAATAAACCAATTAAACACTGTGTGACCCCCCAAACTGTCTATTTCCCGAACACTGCGTCTACTATAAAAAAACAAAAACAAAACAAAAAACACAAACACACACAAGTCAAATCAACACCATAGACTGTAGGAGAGTCACCCCAATTTTTACAGTCTAAGGTGACCCCCCAAACGTCTACTATTAAAAACACACATACACACAAGTCAAATCAACACCACAGACTGAAGACAAATATGATTTTATAATACATATATACATATCATCGACGCTGTATGAAAGAGTCCGCCCATATATCGAAAATCCCACCCACACTTCTCTAGTGTCAAGAAAAAATGGCGTCGAGGATACTGCGGCTCCCACTGCTGAGGGCTCTCAACAACAACCCCAGCACGCTGGCCCGGAACGGTGTGAAGACCTCCAACATGACGGGGGCCGCTCAAAGCAGAACTATAGTGTCAACATCATCTGGTGGGATCCTGCCCAAACCCGACAAAGTAAGTGGTTCTTTCAATTCTACCCCAAAGGCAAACATACAGGGCGAGATTGCCTGACGCCTGGATTGTCCAATAGAAAGACAAAATGCTGCAGCGAGTGAATATCTACCAATGAACAATGTGTGTTTACAGTAAGGGAGTTTTCAGGAAGTCCTCTGTACATTTGTGTAGTTATACGTTAGTGTTTTGCATAAAGAAATCCAATAAACACACATCCTCATACCAAATTGAGATCTTACTTTATTTGAGAAACATATGAGCCTCAAAGCAGTCTGCAGGTTGTATTGATTCCAGTTCTAGGCTAATTTTAACCAAGACTGTAATGTCAGAGAATGAGCGATCAGTGGGCTGCTAAACATGTATTTCAAGCTGCATTTCTTTATGGGTCAATTATTTTGTCTCATGTTTTGAATTTGTTGAGCGTTCCAACATGAAATAACATGTAACCATAATAATCTTTTGTTTTCAGACACCCTTTGGTCTCATTCGCATGACAGTGGTGGTGGTGCCTTTCCTTTATGTGGGAACGTTGATAAGCAAGAGCTTCGCCGCTCTGTTGGAGGAGCACGAGATCTTTGTCCCAGAGGACGATGACGATGATGACTAAACTTGTATAAAAAATGGTAATAAGTGTTATATTAACTCATTTAATTTGAATGCAGTCTAAGAAGCTGTCTTTACATTTGTTAATTATTATGTTCACAGGACCTCAGCATTATTGACAGAAGTCTGCCTACACAATGCGAGGACACGGTTCCCCCTACCTCCAGTCATCTGTCCCTACACTCAATCTTACTTTAAATTAAATGACAAAGAAATATATCATATAATAGTTCTTCAAAATGTATGCATATCAATATAATGCACTATAAGATTATTTTGTTTGCATGTATTCGCTTGTCTCTTGTCAACTCAATAAAAGAGTTGCTCCAAACATACAAATGCATCTTAATGTCTGGTTTGTTGTAAATTTCGTGAATTTGTGGTGACATGTTAATAAGGGCGTGTTCATCGTCCTGTACTGCAGCTTTTGTTAGTTTTAGTTGTGCCAGGTCTCATCTTCTCCCATCAATCACGCTCAACTTCATCATGAGCATTTTCTTTTACCTTGAGGTGAAGAAGAAACAACAAATATATCATCTGTTTAAATATTTGGAAATAAAATAATGAAATGTACCCTAGTAAGAGATCGTATTTCACTTTGAAGGCTGTTTATCTCTCTTCTGAGACTCAGTACTTCAATTTCTTTTGCTTTAAGAAGAGTCTGAAAAAAAGCGACGTGTTAAACTGTGCTTTTAAGGGTGTAACACTAGGGGGCAGTATTACACCTAAATGGGAACAGTTCCAATAAATTAAATGGACGAAATTATGTAGTTATTTCCATGGATCTTTTATAATAACGGTTATTTCAGGCCATAAAAAGTAGTAGCTGGTCATGCCAACCCTATGTGACAATGTAATGGTTTTCTGACTTGGGTATATGTCATGGTTTTACTTTTTAAGCATAGAACAAATACGCATATTGCTGTAATGTAATAATTACAAACAAATATTTTAGATTTACTTAACTGTGTGTACAACCCATAGACTGTGGTACAACTTTGGGTACAACCTATACATAGTTCCCACAGACCAATGAATGTCACATGACCTCCTCGGAGACGCCATCTTTGATGGCACGCTGCTGTGTTTGTGCATTCCATTAAACAGAAGAATGAGAATAAATGTAGATATTCAAACGCAAATTGGAAAAAAAGGGCAACTTTTGAGCAAATAATTGTATATTAATACAATGGCACCACAGTTTAACGTGCTACGGACATGTTTTACATATTTGATCAAATTATGCAGCAAAAATTAACAAGCAATGCATACATTTCTCAAAAACTTTAGATTTAATACCAGTTGGAGCTCCATTTAATTATTTTAATTATATTAACAATTAATTTAATTAATGCTAATGCCACACGGACACTCTGGATTGCTGTTATTGTTTATTTCCGCGTTTTTGACCGTATGTTTTGGTGAATGGTGGGCAACTGATTTTTCCAGGCGTAAAGAGCAGTTTATTTTATGACATAGATCTTTTTACAGAAGCAATGCTGTTTGTGAACATTGTTTTAGCCCACCATAGAACTATTATTATCTATTTAATACATTTACGTTGCCCTCGAGAGCCTCGGACGCGACACCGATCCTCCTCATAATAAAGTAATCTAACGCTAAATAATGAAACTCTCAAGTTACCAGATATCAGCATACACAAGTTAGTACTGAGTAAATTACGTCTGTCAACACATTATAAGATACGATACGCACCTGACACAAAGTGCTCCGAGCATATTCTTGCGTGTTTTGAGGGAGTTTCTTGCCTGTTTATCTTCGCAAGCCATAACCTCCGTGGTTGTTCTGACAAAAGCTTAGTCTTCTCACATTCATGAAGTCTAATGATGGGTATACTGTAAAATCCAAGTTTAACGGAACCTCCGGCACGATTTGAACATCCATTGACCCAGCAGGAGACGACCATTTTCAACTTTATCACGACATTAACACGTTTCAGCTTCTTTTTCTATTGTTTTGCCCACAGCATGCCAACACAAATGGCGCCGGGTCGGCAAATCCCCGTATGTAGTGACGTCATGTAGGAACTATGTATATACAGTCGGTACAACCCTTGGGGCCTTCTGCAGTGCCTCTGAGGCCCACCAGGTGTCCTGAGTCCCCACTGGGACCCCATCTAAACTATTGGATGATGTTTTCCTAGATTAGACTGCTAATGAAGAGCATATTATACACAAATAAATACAATAACCAAACTAATATATTTAATACCTCCATTTGTGCATAATTTTCATTGCTGCCAACTGGCTCCGAGTTCTGGCCTGTGATGAAATGACGCATCCGACTGATCTCTTCAGTTAGCCTGTTTTTTAGATCCTAGAAATAAGGATGTTACTATAGTTGTATGTGTGATAATCATGTTTAAATTAAAATCAGAACCTGGTTTTCTCTTCTCAGTTGCTCGAGCTCTCTCTCTGTGTTTTTCAGATCTGTGTTTCCAGTATAGTTCAGCTCGAGGCCCTTCTGGGAATATTGCCCCGACAGTCCATCTAACTCACTGTGCAATGAATAGACTTGTGACCTAACACAAAACACAACAAGAATAAGAAATATTGAGGCCACAGTCTTCATGAAGTAATCAGCTTACACGTTCTGCGGTGGCTCCACTGTTCGTTCCTCTCCTTGGCTTCTTTCCTTTACTTTCTCCATTTCCTCTAAGTGCATTGCTTTCAATTTTTCCAAAGCTGAGAAGATTTAATTGGGTACAATTTAATTATGATATAAAACAACCTTTGTCTGAAGTATTGAATGCAAAGTAAATGTGTCCCAATAATTAATATGTTGATATATTTAGTTTAATCATAATTTTGTCTTTATTATTGTATACTATTGATTGTGAAAAAGGATTGCATTACCAATTACTTTGTATTGTTTTGTCCTGTTATTCAATTGATACGGTACAATGACTCATGCAAAGAATGTGGTTTCTTGGATTGTGAAATCCAAGCTTTTTGTTGGTGGAAGAAAGTGGCTTCACTGTTATTGTTTGTTGTTGTAAATTTCAGAATTGTATGTTTGTGCCTTAAAATGTGTTATTATGTTATGTTTGAAGATACACATGATACATTTTGGCCTCGGGGGCAAACCACACCTTTAGCAGAGGCCTGGTTTACTTCTTTAAGCATGTTTTCCTGCTCTTCCTTCAGCTCTCTGATCTCCTGATCATGTTTCTCTCGTAGCTGCTGTAATTCTCTCTGGTGAGATTCTACCATGGCTTCCAGTTTGGCTCTACAAGGGGCTCCAGGGCCACAAGGACTGTCTACTACTACTCCCAGGGCTGAGTGATCCTTTTCAATGCTTTCCACCTGCTTTTGAAGAGAGATGGGCTTGATGAAGCAACAATCATTTGTATCAGACATGATCCATGTCAATAAAAGAAAACATACATACCTCTTTCTGGAAGACATCAGCTTTGCTATGACTGTTTTGAGCTCCATTAGTCAATGAAGAATGTTTTGAAACATAGTTGTTAGTGGTAGAAGAGGTGTTGGCACACTCTTCAAAAGTCCGGGAGCCGTTTGGAGAATCAGAGATTTGTTGTGAATTTGAATGCAAGGTCCCATTTCCAATAAGAAACTGAGCTGTCATCTCCCGAAACGAAAGCCTTTCCAATTCTGACCATTTCCTGCTGACCTCTGTGTCAATGGTATCAATTACAGGTATAGGTACACTCCCCTTTTTCAGCTCCATGGAGTCCCACCTGCTGCACATTTCATTAAAGGAAAGTCCCTCCTCAAACCACTTATTCCTCTCCTCCAATCGCTTGGCTTGCTCCCGATCCCAGCCCTCTCCCTCTTCTCTTTGGGACAAGTCCTGGTGGGAGTGCACCGCAGGTTTGTGTCTGGACTCCTCCGTGAACTGACTGGAGGGTTGGCATGGTGACCGTCTCTGGGAGAGAGGGTCCGCTTTCTCGCTGCCGGTCTCTGATTGGCTGATTCAAAATGAGGAAATGAGAGACGGATAGAATTACACATCAGAAGAAATATGATAGAGTTAGTTCTCTACAAAAGGACCACCCAGCCATGTTGCTTGTATTTCTTCAAGGTGTATTGGAATGCACTGGTCTGAATATATTCTAAGAGCACGTAACGGCCTCTAATCTAAGGTGTACATACTTGTTGTGTCAAGAAGCAAGACACTTCAACCACATTGTCTTGTAATAAAGATTGACAATTTACACATTTTTTTGGCCCCAACAGAGATAGTTTTGTTTAACATTTCATGAACTAATCACACCATAACAAGCTTCTATACTCTTTATATCTTTTTTATCTTTTACTAATTGCGAGCTGATTGAAGGTTAGTACTCTCTCTAACCTTCTCTCTATTAAAAAATGTGACAAAAATACACGCATGTGAAAGTTAGTCATAGAACCAAACAGTTTTATGAGCTTGGAACTAGTTACATGGATTTTCAGTTATTTTTTGTGGTTTCAAAGTTAGGTGTAGTTTAACCTAGTGAGCTGTGAATGTTGATGCCAATCAGTTGCACCGATTGGCAGCCTCTGTATTGCTTTCTGAGTGGAGTTTGCATGTTCTCCCCATGTCTGCGTAGGTTTCCTCCAGGTGCTCCGCTTTCTCCTACTACTAAAAACATGTACAATAGGTCTGGCATGCGCCTCCGGTACTGGCGACCTTACTCCCATCTCTGTGTGGAGTGAGCGTTAATATAATAGATCCATGGGAGTGAGAGACAAATGCTCACAACAATTGTAAAGCCATTTGTGACTCTGATCTGTGAAAGGCACTAGATGAAGATCATGTAATTACTTGCTTACTTTAATTAATAATGAATACTTGTTTATTAAGGTAAATGCATATCTTATATAGTATTAAGTGGCTTCTTATACACACATGGTATTTTACTCAATATTAAATAATTCTCACTGTGACTTGTTCTGGATGGCCTGCTTTAGTAACTTAACCCAGTTCCGTCGTATCTTAGAGGTCATGGCGGAGAGAGTGAACACTGTTTTCTTTGTCTGGAGGAGATCAAAAGAAAGAGCCAAGATATTCACACTGTTAAACAGGAAGCAATAGCACATGTAATTGATGTGGAAACATGAAAGGTGTTTGCCTTGTGTCCAAAGCAAAAGTACAGAAAAATACATACATGCAATTGGAACCCATAGTTTTTCTGCACATCACAGTCTGAGACATCCAGACAAGACCTCAAGTCAATTTCACCCTCTGGATCCTCAGACTGCAGGAAGTCAAACATATAAACATTTATTGTTTAGAAGTCACATTTACAAACAATATAAATGTTTCACCTCCTCAGCTTCAGAATCTCTGTAGTATCTTACTGAAGATTCTCCTAAAACGAACCAGTGTTTTCTCCACTAAAATGTGATAATAAATTATAACATTATTTTTGTTTTTATAGTAATAACAGTTTTGTTCTGTACATCATTATTCGTTTACAGTTTTGCTTGTATAGGTAGACAATATTTCTTCACACTAAACACTAAATAATCTAAATTATATTCCTGGAATCCTTACCTTTCCATGCTCATCAAGAAAAGACAGCCACGCCTTTACATACAAATTAACTGAAAGAAGAACATGACAAACACATCTGAAGTGAACTGTGAACTGCCCCTCTCATCCAGAACAAGAAACAACCATTACATTTTAACAGAATGATTTAAAGATGCAGTCAGTGATGCCTTTACCCCACTTCACCCCCTTCCTGTTTCTCATGAGTGTGCATACCTGAGTTGTTTGATTTTCTAAAACCTAAAAGGGCTGAACAGAAAATGCCAATTTCACGTTTGCCACCCACTCTCCCTGTTGTGACAAAGAAAAGAAAATGCTGGATGTTTGGTTTGGTGGAGAGGCGAGGGGAGGGGGAGTGGTTTCGAGTTGGTGCTACGGCTAAGCTAACGAAATCGCTAACTGCACCTTTAAAGCTATTAAAAAGTGATACAAAGACAATAAAAGGAATCACCTCCATGTCAAATGTACTCACCACATCATGTCCGCGGCAAGTGTCAGAAAAAAAAAAGTAATTCAATCACATAATAATTGCTACATGGTATAATCTTGTACATGACCAATTCTATGGTATTGTCATGATAAAACTTTCCACACTAGTTATGCTGTTGCGTGGAAAGTTTTATTGTTACATCTCTAAATATCAGGTTGGCTCAGCAGTTTCAGCTGTGGTGCTGGCCGCTGAGACTGCAAGATACTTTGGATAAAATCCTCCTTGCACCTATTCATAGAGAAGATGGATCGAAAGCACATGGCCTAAAACAGACTGCCAACTAATGGCTTTCAGTACATTAACTTCAGTGCTTGTGTGGATTTCAGTGAACTACTTTATGGCGATATTAAGAGTGTCCCATTTTCTTCCAAATATACACAGAGCTCACCTGTGTCTGTGGCTCAGAAGCAGTGCACCGTCTTGTCCTTGAAAATGTGTGTTTCCCATTAAGATTCTCTGATCCCTTGACAGAAATACATTGCCCATTAGATTATCACTGATGGCGTATGTCATTTTGTTGTTCATGTTTCTCACCTGTGAATGAACAGAAGTCACTGATTGTCTCCTTGACGCTTGTCCACTTTCAACGTCCCTGCATTTCTCTCTTCTATCTCTGCCTCTCTCTCTTACTCGTCCCCTATAATCTGAATCCAGTCTTGAACTATCCACAAGTGTTTCATCTGTGTACCTGCCATTACAGAGGGAATATCAAGATTAATCAGAATCAGAATCATTTTTATTGCCACGTAAGTAACAAACAAAAGTTAGCACTTGGAAATTTAACCAAAAGGGAGACGGTCATATTGTTCTGATTTATGATATACCTCTCACTCTTGTTTCTTTGATTTCTGCAGGGACTTGGGCTTTGGTTTCTCTTTCTAAGTCCGACATATTCCTCTTCAGATTCCAGGTAAATCTTTGGAATATCAGCCAGTTCGATGTAGTCGTCTATGGTCATTCCCACCTTATATAAATATTCATATAACATTTTAATAAAAGTTACTAAGTTATGCAATGTTCCAAGTGCAACTGTATGTACCTCTTCCACTATTTCTGCTGTCTTCTTGGATTCAGAAATTAGTAGAGCATCCATTCCTCTCCTCCCACTGCTCCGGCTCCTGTCATAAGAGCGATTCACTTCAGGAACATCAGCTGCATGGAAGACAGGCTCAGGTGCCAGCATGTGAATGTCAGTTTTGCGCATTGATGACGAAGAGCCCCTTGACGCAGGGTTGCTGAGAAGAGAGTGTGAGGATCCTTGCCATGACCCCTGTAAGGGGCTGAGCATGCTTTCTCTGGACCCATTCTCCTTGTGCGGCGAGTTGCTGCGTGTGCCATACCCATTCCTTGAAGGAGACACATCTCTGCTGTTGCGTGTGTGAGTGGGCACAGCGCTGTTGACAGCTGTCCTGGTTGATGAATGAGAGCCCTCATATGACCTCTGTTTACTTTGATGGGAGATGGACTCAAGGTTCTTATACAGTTTTTCAGAGTCTAAACTGTGTTTGTGTGAGGACTGTGAAAGGGTCCTGGACCCCCGGCTGTTTCTGTTTGGTGCATCATAGTGACCATTTTGTGTGGTATAGTTTGTAGTCTGATTGTGCAATGGAGTGGCAGACTGAGATATGGACGGTCGTCTGCGTGAAGGACTGGAGCAGCGTGAAGAATGCTTGGAGGGAGCATGAGATGGAAGTTGTGATGTGACATGGGACCGGGACTGTCCCCTTGAGAGAGAGCTTCCTCTTTTGTGACCCACAGAGGTTTCACTTAATTTGCGGCGGACTGGGCTCACAGAGTTATGACGTGATGGAGATGTTGTCTGTGAATCAGTCCCCTTTCTGAAGTTTGAATGGTATGTGTATCTTTGAGGGGACTCACTTCTCCAGATGTCTTGCATAAACGTTTCGGATGTTCTTCTCTGTGAAGGCACTCCAAGGTTAACAGTCCTAAAGGGAACACAGGCCTTGGGCTCTGGGACATAGTTACAGGGTAGAGGATGTCCTCTCTCAAAGTAACGATATTGTCTCTTATTATTTTCCTCAGTGTGTCTCACACTGTTCTCTCTTCTGTCTGGCGATAAGAAGCCTCTTTCTCTTTCACAATTTTCTGTAGACACAGAACAAGTGCATTAAAAAAAAAACCTGCACTACTACTGACACTGTTTCTGATTGCCACTTTTTAATCGCCACTTTTTTATTGTATATAATATATCCTGCATTTAACATGTTTGCATATTTCTTTCTTTTGCACAATCTGAGTGATTCTATCTATGCCAGATGTCACATCATGTAAATTTCTCAATGTGAGATCAATAAAGTCTATCTTATCTTATCTTATCTTAAATTCCACACAAAACAACACAATAAAAAAATCCTTCCGCTAGTATGAATTATCTTACCTGATGGTCTCCGAGACCTGTTCCTCCCTCGTCTGTCATCCATGCAGGGGCTGTCGGTGCTGCGCTGGGGAGATGGGTTAAATCTGGTCATATCATCAATATACCTCTCTGAGTTCTGCGATCTGGTCCTGGGTGAATTGTCCCAAAAGCCTGGACACCTTAAAACCATCCAACAGGATTACTACACTATAAATGTACAGTATAATATGTGTACTGCACCATTCATTTATTTTGGGGGGGGAAATGGGAATTTATTCTTATTCTATTAAGCAATTTGTCTCAACATGTTAGAAGCATTGTAAACGCACCTGGGTTGTATGTGAGTATCACAGATATTAAGTTCCCATTCAGGACTCAAGCTGTGGCCCAGACTCCACTCATACGTCCAGCCACCACTGATGTCATCACTGCTCACAGTGATCACCTCAGAAAGGTCACTTGCATCATCATCAACTTCTGCATTCTGGTTCAAAGTACACAAACAACATTATTATTATTATTATTACAAAAATAATACTTTTGGTAATTCATACATATGTATAACTTTACAAACAGTGGAAACTAAAACATGTGTTTTCCTGGTCTGAAATTAAACTTCTGACTTTGTAGAAAGTAATTTAAACTAGATAAGCACATGCAGACCACAGACCTCCACCAAGAAATGCACTTTCACTGATCCAGATCACCTTTAACTTTTATTCATGTGTTCCTTGTCCAAAATTCTGATAATTTAGCCGCCCGTAGCAATCTGTCCATAATATTATGAGTTATGATGTAAAGTAATAAACAGACAGACAAACCTTTACAATGACATAAAATACAAATAATTGAAAACACAAGACCTAAATCATGTCTTTTATGTAAAGTTGCAGTGCTGATCCTGACAGGTGGCCTATTGGCATTGAAGGAAGGGCACAATGCAAAGAACAAAGTTCCCTAAAGGAACAATAACGTATAACTTAACCTTTAGTCTTTGGACAAAAAATAAGGGAATATTGGAATTTAGAATGTCTATATTTGTAGTATTTTAGTATTTAAATCATGTGAACGGTGAGAAGATGATAGCTTTGCTTTTTGAGATGCAGAAATATAGCTTGTATCGTCTTGTCAACAGCACCATCATCTTAACCTGAGTCATGAAAATATCAATGAAATTGCATCAAATAACCAGAGCCACACTCCACTGAAGATTGCACTTACTTTCAATTAATGTTGAGGCACATGAAGGTTTCTTCATCTATTCCTTCTCTGGTTTGCCCTGCTCAGCCGGAGCTCTCAACTGCACAGGACGTAACTCAAGCTAGACTCGGGTCATGCTCATCATTATTTCATTGCACCAGTGCTTTTGCATTACCAGAACCGCCCACTCATTTCTTTTCTCATTTTTCTCATACCTAGATTGCTCCTGCAGTTTTCAGTCTTATTGCACAATCAACAGCAAATATGTTGTGAACTGTAAAGTATATTACAGTTATATACACTTTGTGAATTATGGTTTAGTAAAATTAAGAGACTAGTTTGTAGTGGGATCGGTCACCTACTGTGTAAGGGTGTGTCTGTAAGTTTCATCAGTGTATCACCTTACTCCGTTTTCTCTAACTGTAACAAGGTTTTATTATCAATTACCATATGCTCAATTGTCTGGTATTCCCACTCTTATCTTTTCATAGCTTCTCTGATATAGTGTGTATCATCCGAGGCACTAACCAGCTTCTGCTCAGCTTCTTTGTCAGGGCTGATGTTTAGATGCATGTAGTCAGGCCGCAGACAGCTCCCGCACCGAGAAGGGTCAAAGGTGTTGGGCTGGAAACCACGGCAGTAATAGTCTAAGATAGAAGCTGCCATAGTCACATCTTAATCTTGAAAAGCCACCACCACCTACACTAGGATTCAACATAAGATAAAATAATATTATTTAGTCATTATGTAACGACAAACATGACGTGGCTCCTGCTTTGTTACTAAAATTAGAGCACAGTAAGTCATGGGTAGATGTCGTTTAAAAGTTCACGTCCCTCTGCTCAAATATCCAAGTGAAACACACACCTCTTCATTTATGGGATTGTTTTACACTTCCAAGAGGACTACCAAGTTAAGGAGAACCCTAACAGAATAAGAAACAATATAGATAGAGAGAAGTGTGTCACATATTTCAACAGCAACTTTTTAACACCTGCATGCAGCACCTACCTTTGATCAAATGTCCATTTTCTTTTGTTGTTTATAATATATCCTTTTGTTGTTTATACGTCTATGGAGTACCCTCAAAATAGAATGGCTGGACATGTAAAATTTGGGATCAGTCTGTTTATAAAGACCAGGCTGTGAAAAACATTCATTGGTTGTCACATAGAGCCAATATGGTGGCAGAGCCCTATCAAATATCATTGTCTTTAGAAAGGGAAATGTGGAGTCTCCCAGTGACAGGTGTTTTATGGCCTGGGATGATGTACAGCTGGTAAATGAGAAGAGAAGGGGGGGCTGAATGCGTTAAAATGACAAAATCCTTCTTGTGCTGCAGTAGTCCATTAGTATTATTGAGCTAGTATAGACTGTACAGTATTGTACAGTATTCATGCCCAATGATCAATGAACTTTTCTACATATTATCATCACGACCACAAACATATACTGTGTGTCTTTGTGTATCATTTTTCTACATATCACCCGAGGCAATCTGTCCATAACGTTATGATGTAACGTAACAAACAGACAAACCGTTGTGATGATACTGTTTTTCAACCAGTGTGCCGTGGTATATTAGTGTGCCTTGAGATGTTGTTTGGTGTGCCTTGGGAAATATTCCAATATCACATAATACGTCAAAATAATGTGAGAAGATTAGAAAGATTATATGCACTCGTTTCATGTTCCATATATATCCATTTTTATTATAATGCTTTCATACTAAAAGATGCAAAGTTTCCTGTTTGTATCAGTTTCAGCTGTTGGGGTGCCATGTGACAAAAAGGTTGGGAAACACTGTATTAATGTACAGTTGTAATGCGCTCCAGACAGGTGCCCTAGTGACATTGAGGGATGGGTCAAATGCAAAGAACCAATTTCCTATGGGGACAATAAAGACTAACTTAACCTTTACTCTTTGGAAGCACACAAAACAAGTGGACCTGCCAAAAAAGTCAGCGTGAACTGTTAACCTGTGATAAAAAACAACAACACCAAGATGGTTGCTTTAACTGTGGTCAGTAATGCAGGCCATTTATTGACCCAACCCATCTAACTCTGGTCATACCCTTTGCACAGACAACCATTGATTCTTTCCACTCCATCTGAACTCTTTATCGAGGTTTCAAACCATACTTTTTGTTTCCCCTGTATTTTATCTTTATGAAACAAGGGATCACATGTATGGTACTATTTACACCAATTCTGGGAATCTGATAAATAAAGGAAACAACAAATATGCTTTGATAAAAACATGAATACATATGGTAAATATTTACACATAGCTTATTACACCAGATAAGCCAAAATAATTTGTGTATGCCCCATTAGGACACACACACATGGACACATACGCAAGCAAACACACACACACACACAAACATGACCTGGATCGGCTGTCAAAGAGGCAGCAGAAATACTACAGGGAGTTTCAGGAAATAGCTTCTCTAGTCAAATACTTATCAAGTTGAAAGCCCTATAGGGGGAATAAAGACAACACATGGTGTTTCCAATGGCATCTGTCTATGCTATTACGTTGTATTTTCACCTACAGTAAGTAGGTGTAGTAGTATCACAAAGGTCTTATCCATTCTCACTCTCTTCCATCCAGGAGTTGAACCTGTTCAACCTTTGTGAAAATAGTCACACCAGTCAATGTACTCCAGACTACGGGCGATTCACATTTCTGCAGGGCTTATGCGTTTCAAGTGTTTGTATCATGAGCTCAAATCTCATGACAGTAGGTGAAGGTGGGAACATAGATTGACCCGTACATGGCGAGCTTGACCTTTCACACTGAGATCAAACGGCCCTCAGCAAAAGACCCCAGACCCTGTACTTCCCAGAGGACACCTGGGGAACATGGTTGAATAACTACTCCAGAACCACAATGTGGACAGGTTAGAGGAACTCCTGTGATCCTTGGAGGGTATAGAGCTGGACCGGAGATCAGTGGCCAGGAGAAAACCCCACTGTTCCTCCTGAATGAGAGAAGTGGAGCAGAGTAGACATTATCCACTGGATTTAAAACAGGTTTTGTGACTGGTCTGTTGTGGGGTAAAACTCTGGTTCTGAATCTTATAGTATGAATACATACAGTAAATTAGATGAGTGACTTCACACATCATATGTTTGGTACCTATGTATATGAAACTAGATGTGGAAATCTTTCAACCAGTCCAAATGTTTGTTGAAGATTTCAAAGATTGGTAGAAGAAAACATGTGCAAAAAGATGAGCAGCAAGCAAACTGCTTTTGCTCAGATATCCGTGTTAAGTTGTATACTGTGCAGGAGGCTGCTGCCTTTAGTGAGTGTTAGTTTCAGCCCATACTAGTGCTATTGACCCACATGTATCCACTCTGCTCGGTGCACATGTCCCTCCTCCATAACTCAACTGCCATTGTCTCATTGTATCACAAAAAGTCGTGGTAAAAATAAACAGTGTGGACCGAAAAGACAGTGAACAGAAATAGGCAAATCACGTTTCCTTGGAAACCAAGTTGAGTCTCAAAAGCCTAAAAAAACGTACAAATTGCAGAACAATTGTTGTTTTAGCTTTTCAGTCATGCACATTGTCTTTATGATGGCATATGATTGTTTTAATATTTATTCATGATTTATAATTTGTACCCCCTAATGAAAGGTATACAGAGAAGATCCGGAAATAAAAGGAGTTTAATGTAAAAGATTGAGTTTGTAGCAGTCCAGGAATTGTAAAACAAACTCTGTAGAGTTTACAATCGGTCCACGTCAGTAATCAGTGATCTGAGTGAACAATAGGCTGTTCTGTAAACAGGAGTCAGTCTCTCTCTCTCTCTCTCTCTCTCAGATAGAGTGTTTGTGTGGCTGCCTGCTGCACTACACACAGACCAGCGGAGATATGAGCAACTTCTGCTCTTCAGAGCACATTGAGGACTTCTGTGATAAAGAGCAATGAATAATATGCCATCTGCAAATACATTTCAATCTGGAGGATTTTACCATTCATAGCAGTCTGGCACAACTGCACAGGTGAGTACTCTGATGCATTTTCCCTAAAACCCACTTTACATGCTCCATATTTCATGTAAAAAATGATTTGTTCCTAAAACCTTACAAAGCAATATCATCGGGGATGCTAACATTATTTATCATTAAGTTAATTTCAAAATGTATTTAGATTAGAATTTATAAACTGACAGGTGGTTAGTTGCAATAAACTTAAGCAAGTTTGAAGGTTAGTATTCACCCCTCCCCTTGTAGTTGATTTGTCTTCTGGGCTTTTAGATTGATTTTCAGCACTGGACAGCTCCTGTGAACCCCATTCAAATGAATCTACGTCATGGCTGCCTGTAGTGTTCATATCAACAGCTACACTGTTTGAACAATTGATCTGTACAGTAATCAGTGTTTCACTAATGATATATTGACAGATTTAAAAAGTAGCTAAATGCTATATTTAAGGTTATATGATATGTATGTTAAACCAAATAATCTTTATTGCTCAATATCTTATACTTTATGTTTCTGTCGAATCTGAAACCCTGATTTGTTAACACAGGCAGAACGCTCTGAGTTCTCCACCTAATCATAATAGCAAAAAGTATGCTGAACAGATTATATTCTGTGATGCCTTGGTCGAGTGCAAATGCCATTACAGGGTTCACCATTGATGTCATAATCTCTTTATAATAATCTTCATTTATTCCTGGTGTCCAACACGGGTTGAAATTATATAGTAACAACATTCAAATACATTCTCCGTTATTTTTGTAATAACCTTATTTTTGGTCCTCCTTGTGTCCGCTGGGTTCTTGTCCAAATCGGAGGCCAACTACCAAGGTCTTCGGTTTGGTCACATCAAAGCCTCAAATCGTTATTCATATTGTTGTTTGGATTGGAGGATTAAAGAACATTGTAATCTTGTCTTTATCAGCAACTCCCTTTCTCTACATGGGATTATGTCTATGATTCACTTTGACACATTGGTGTCCCCTTTTGTTCCTTAGATAACATCTCCACAAACAATACCTGAATCAGCAGGTTTATATGTATGGGCTTTACTCCTAGTTTTTGTCTGGAATTAAGCAATTATAAATTAAACTAATAATGGACTATTTTTCACTGTATGCAGTAATTTTACAGTGATGCTCACGGATCCCTTTGAGATATCAGCAGAAGAATGAACATTGAGAAACAGGGCATCTGCTACTTAATTAAACAAAAGCAATAATTACAAAAAGTAAGGATGTGTACAGGTTGTGATTTCCTGCTCTTGTCTCTGTATGATGACATGAGTGCCATCAGCACAAGTTTTAATTTGGGCAACCCAACAAAGAGTAAGATCATCAATTGCTCTGTTCATATGTTCAGCTGTTTGATGCATTAAGGTAGAAATGGCTCTTTTGAAGCCAATCAGGCATGACTTTATTTGTCCTTGGTGTAAACTGTGTTGTGATTGTTCACTACAAATGTAGTAAGTGTAAAGTACAGTTGTCAAACACCGCATGTCAGGCCACATCAGCCATTGAATGAATTGCATGTGTAAAATAACCACAGTTGCCCTAGCGTGTAGTTGTCCCGCAATGGTTATGCAACAGAATGCTTTTTAGTTCTCATGGTTGGCAGCTTGCTGACATAAGCCAAACAAAATTACCCTCCAAGCTTGTCACCAGGCCAAACAACAGATCAATTGTTCCTCTAACAGTAGATAACCACTGATTCATTTCTTTTTAGACCACTGTCCCATCCCTGTCTGGTTTTTCAGAGGTTCAGAGGTCCCCTAGGCTAGGGCCATACAAGATACTGATCAATGAACTTTCATCATACAAAAGTGTTTGAGCTGCACGACACGTCTCGCTGCAACAATTTCTCATAAAATGTCTGTGTTCACTGTTTCCCTTTATTTCAGAAAATGTAACATATTGAAGCCTTGCTTCAATGAAAACAATTCTTCCGGAGCCTCTACTGCCTCCGAGTCCAGCAAGTTCTTTGATGGTTGGAACTGCACGGCTCATGATCACTGGTGCCATGGGAGCGGTGCGGGTCAACAGGTAACTATTATGCAAACTCAAACTTAAATACCCCGTGTGCTTTAAGGTGTAAGTTTGTCGACATCTTATTGTATTACAGATACAGCATTGTATCCACAGATGAAGACGCTGTGCAAATCTCGACCCTTGGGCTTCACAATGGCAGCAGCCCTGTGCACACACTGACAGAGGGCTGCATGGCAGTGGTGGACCAGAAGGATGGAGGAGACTGCTCTGACACAGAGGAGCCCAGAGGTGCTCTGTTTTTGAGGGTACCAAATGAGCCAGTGTCCCACAGCTGTCGGGGCTCTCCTTCCTGTCGCCTGGGCCTGGATCTCAGCACTGGTCGCCTCCGCAGCCGATTTGTGAAAAAAAATGGACAGTGCAATGTGGTGTTTAACAACATGGAAGACAAGCCGAGACGATACTTGGCAGACATTTTCACCACATGTGTGGATATACGCTGGCGCTATCTGCTACTCATCTTCACCACCACCTTCCTCCTGTCATGGCTGCTGTTCGGGTTCGTCTTCTGGACCGTAGCGTTGGCTCATGGAGACTTTAAGCTTCACCTACCCCTGAAGGATGGAGAAAGCTCAGAACATGTGGTGCAAGAAGAGTGGAGGCCCTGCATCCTCCACATACAGGGCTTTATTGGGGCTTTCCTCTTCTCGATTGAGACGCAGACCACCATTGGCTATGGTTTTCGCTGTGTGACTGAAGAGTGCCCTGTGGCTGTAGTGACTGTAGTGATTCAATCCATTATTGGCTGTATTATAGACTCCTTCATGATAGGCACCATCATGGCCAAAATGGTGCGGCCCAAGAAGAGGGCACAAACCTTGCTATTCTCACATCATGCTGTGATTGCTCTGAGAGATGGTAAATTGTGCCTCATGTGGCGTTTAGGAAACATGCGAAAGAGCCACATTGTTGAGGCTCATGTTCGTGCCCAGCTCATCAGGCCCCACGTCACGGCAGAGGGGGAGTATCTCCCGCTTGAGCAAACAGACATTGATGTCGGCTATGATGAAGGTCTTGACCGCCTGTTTCTAGTTTCACCTCTCGTCATAGTCCATGTGATTAACAAGAGTAGTCCTTTGTACAATTTTAACCGGTCTGATCTGCAAAACCAGGACTTTGAGATAGTGGTGATTCTGGAGGGTATGGTGGAGGCCACAGCTATGACGACTCAGGCCCGAAGCTCCTATTTAGCCAAGGAGATCCTGTGGGGTCATCGCTTTGAGCCAGTGATCTTTGAGAAGGGCGACCGCTATCATGTGGATTACTCTCACTTTCACAAGACATATGAAGTGCCATCTACACCTCACTGCAGTGCCAGGGAGTTGAGCCGGAGAAGAGACCTGGGCAGCCACTCCTCCTCCTCTTCCAGTTGCTCACGCACACATTCACCTTTTGCCCCAAAGGCAGCACGCCGCCTGCTGGGCACCCACTCCCCCAGCGCCTTCTGTTATGAGAACGAGGTGGCTTTGTGCTCTGGGGATGAAGATGAAGATCAGGATGAGAAGGAGGGAGCAATTCTTAGAGGAAACTTCCAAACAATTTGTAAGGAGACTGTTCTAGAGAAGCAGACAGTAGAGATGCTATGCATGCTGGACACTGACAATCAAATGAGTCTCAGCAAACTTCAACCCACTCTACCTTTATACATCAGCAGAGAGTCCGGAGTTTGAGCGTCAACGACAATGTTTTCTCTTTGTCTGAGTGCAGCAAGCACCGTGTTGAGTGTGTTTGCAAAAATACAACATACATGACAGTGCAAAAGGATTCTCTGCAGCCCAAAATAAATGATTTGTTTTAGTTTCTTTAGTACAGATTTTTAGTGATTCAATAACATCATATTTGAGCAAGCAGTCTGTTAATTTATTTATTAGATATATCTAAATACAACTTAATACACCTTTTCCCAACAACTACTGCCATAAGGCCTATATGCAAAGATTCCTTTATGGCAATTAACAAAGCACTTTGTTTCAATCAATATTCTTACTTGTCACTGGTGATAAAGATATTTATTTATTTTATATGCACAATGAAAAAAAACAAATAAAGACCTAAAGTATGAAATTAAAGTTGTTTTATTGTTACAGAATTACAGGCGCCGCCATCGTGATTATCATGTAATGATGCTTTTTGTACTGTGGTACTAGCTCCCTCTTGTGGTCAGACTGCAGCACTACAACTACTACCAAGTCTGAAATATTGAGTTTGTTATGGAGTGGAATGTTTCAGCAATGCAAAATATGAAACCATAGATTTACCCTCTGAATACATACATTTGCAAAATATTAGACTAATAAAGGCCAAACAGTAGAAATAAACAACTTGTCGCCTTAATATATCATTGTAAATGTACGTCATTCTCTAAAATGTGTGAAGTTGTACTGTCTAACAACAATCTCATGCCAAACGTATAGGCAAGAGTTGTAAAATGATTAACAGATTAAAGTTGACCTTTTTTCTTTCAAACTCCCAAAAATCCTAACCCCACAAACCTGTCTGGGGATAGGATCTATTCAACTGTAGTATTTCCAAATTTGGGGTTTTATCAATTTTCACTGCTGTGGTAAATGTCACTTGAAATGTGATTTAGGAACCTGTAATAAAGCAAAAAGGTCCAAGCAGAACCAATAATGTTTGGAATAGACTTTTGGAGTCAACCCAAAATGACTTGACTCTAAATAAAGAGATAATAATCTCACATTTCCATAAAATTTGTTTGATTGTATATTTATCAATTAGCTACATCCAACTAGAGCCAAATCCAGTTGTACCTGTTCAGATATCATTGGTGTGGATATGGCACGTTTTCAAGCCTGGTTCACACACCTGCTTTTATCATAGATCCTTATTTTGCATCTTCTGAGCTATTCCTCATCTGTCAATGCGATCAAATGCCATCTCCTGTGCATTCTTTAGCATTCATTTCCCCTAGTGTCATTCCTTCCATCCCTGCGTCTCTCTCTGATGCTGCTTAATTTAGTGAGTGGTCACACCCCCTGTCATCGAGCGTGCATGAGGCCGAGCAGCTGGCTGACCCCCTTGACCTCAGTTAAGGCTGCTAATGGGTCGCTAAGGATGGAGGCTAATAAGGTGCCGTGTGTACTTCCCTTCATGTGCCAATGCGCTTTCATGTCTATGCGTTCAGGGCCCGGGGCAGAGCGACCAGAGCTGGGGACAGTGGTGTGGCTCAGCGGGGGACAGTAGTTAGGCACAGGGGGGGCTTTGACTCCATAATGAGAGTGTTGTGTAGCTGTGGAGCATCTCGCTGACCAGACAGCGGGGCATTGTGTGGCACTAGATAGAGAAAGAGCAAAGGAAAATGTATGCACCAGGCCTGAGAAGCGCCACAGGCAAATTATCTCTGGACATTTTGACTATACGTGTCATTCTACAGCTCTGGGAAAACAAGAACATTCACATTACATCTGCAGATTTATAGACTTTAGTTCGTTCTCCGATCCACAATATGTTAAGTCGTTTTTTTCCCCTGGTATTTATGTGTTCGGGGCTGGGGTGCCTAACTTTTCAACCACAAAAACTTTAGGTTTAGCTTGAATAACAGTTTTATTCTATCACTATAGTTTTAGCTTTTAGAGAAGACCAGCCTCACTCAGCCAATCAGCTCTCAGACCATAACATCCAAAAATTACTCACAGCCATCTTCCTTACAGGTATGCAAAAGAGTTTACAAATAAAATGAAGACATCCTGTTGTGGTCTAATTTTTTCAACAATATTTTACTTTTACAAAACTCAAAATTTTGGGACAAACAACATATATCATTTATGAACCAAAAAACATGCAACACTGACTTACTCAACAATAATGTCAAAATAATCTTCTCTGAAAATATCATCTACTGAAATGTACAGATATTTCAAGCAGGAAGATAATTATTTCTGATTTTACTATTATTATAAGTGATTGAAAGTAGTTCAACATCCCATTTAATTGGAAAAACATGAAGTTGATTAGGAGGTTGGTAAATGCAGTATGTCAAATTTTGATTTTTGAGAGAATAATATTGAATCCAGACTTTTTGTGGCTATAAGCGTGTCGAATCGAAACGCTGAACCAGACAGGGCATTTGGAGTAAAGCCAAATCATATGATAACAATTTGGGAAAAATGCTGAAAACTGCTGCTGTAAAAGTAAATGTTTGTTGAATGTGTGATTATTTATTGTCGATGACATTATTGTGACTCTGTGGTTTGATGAAGAAAACAAACTCACTGCAGAAAACTGGACTGCGACCTGTGCGACAGCTGCTGAGGTCACATGTGCACGGAATTCAACCCAACACATCGCATTAAATCTTTACTAAATTACAGTTATTTACAGATAATTAAATGTCCTGAGACATTTTGCTTTTTGGATGCTCCATATAACTGGACCTGGATTACTGTTACTGCATGTTTACTGCATGGCCTACAAATGATTACAGCAGCACTTATTCATTACCTTCCATTTTGATATCCAATCATAGAAATAGATCTGAAAAACAAAATGGAAGCTGTTTTATTGTTTTTGTTGTTTCAAAGCTGGGGTACCTAACTTTTCCCATCATACATAATACATATTGTTTGTTCCATCATAAAAAAAACGTTGTTAAAGTCATATTTTTTCAACAAAGCAGGCCACAACATATTCATTATCTCATTAGAGAAGTTTATCTTATTCCTACTTGTAAGAAAGAACCCTGTGAGTTACAATTTGACGCTTGGGATGAGAGCTCTTATTCACTTTTCTGTCTGAAAAAGCTGATCTAAAGATGTGACAAAACAAAAATACAGTATGAAAACTAACAGTAGAGACAGAGTGTTTTAAGAGCAAGGAGAGAGATAAGATGGATTTCACTCCAATCAATGTCTGTGATTTAAAAATAACCCCTCTAACCCATCTTTACCCACTTATTGTAATGCCATATTCTACACAGTGAGTTTATTGATGCCGTGTTGGTGAAGATGAATAGAGTGGGCTTCACCTCACAATATTACTGATTGAATACGAGGAATAAAACAGTTATAAATCAGAATATTTCTCACTCTCTGCTGCTCAAATCATCCATCTCTGCGTCTTGCCTTTTATCTGCATGTCTGCGCGGTCGACAACAGCCTCTTTCATGTCGCGCTCCGTCCACGGCCCCTCAGGCTCCGTCACTCGCCTCTTCCCTTCACACACTAATTGAATGTTCTCCGCAGAACTCATGATTGCAGACTTTCTCCAGCTTTCCCCGGGCTCGGCCTTCCTCCTGGATATGAAACGTAACAGTGAAAACATTTGATGGCATTTCAAATATTTTAATCAAGACGACGACATGTTTGCTTTTCGGGAATATGACTTTATTTGTGGTTTCACATCAGTTTGTATCAGATAAATACAAAGCAGCGCTGATTAAATGAATTACATCACAGGGTTTTTTGCTCTAATCTGGATGAGGTGATGGTGTCACTGCAAGAGGGAGGAACTGGGTCAAGTGGCAAAAAGTAAATGGTTTAAAGTACGTTTTAAATTCATTCGATATAGATTTATTTATTTAAACAAGGTCAATATCTTCTGTTATATTGTATTCCCTGAGACTGATCAACAAGCTCATCTCCATTTGTAATGTCTTATAAGAAAATCATTATAATGACAATCTATCATGTTAGTGAAATAATAATTATGTGGTAGACTCCTTTAATATATTATAATACATCAATAGATCAATTTTATTATTTATTTTTGCTGCTACTGGACACCTGAATTTCTTCTACGGGGATCAATAAAGTATCTATCTATCGATCTAATCAATATTTAATATATTTTTTCTACATAAAAAACAAATGATATAAGACCATAAACAATACACTTTTTCAACAAGATTTCACATTTCACAAAAAAAAAAAAAGTTTCAAGAATGCCATACAATACTCCCATTCTGTTTTACATTGATTTATAGAGTGTAAAGAAATACATCACATTTTGGCAACTACTCCTATCTTTACCCGGACAAAAAAGTTTCAAAACGGTTTACTGCATGTGCAAAAATACAAGCTCTTAAAAAACATGTTTTCCATCGGGTTAAACTTAACTTTCTGATTATTCTGTATAGGCGAGAGATATTTCTGAGCATTGTCCAAGAGAGAAAAGCAGATAGTCCAATAATCCACTCTACCTGATATGTAGTCCACCATCTTTATATTAGTGAAATGTAAATCATGTCTGTCGTTGACCATACACACACCCTGACAATCAATATGCTGACTAAAAAGGGCGTGTGGAAAATGCTCTAAAAATATTACACATATGACTGAAAATCTCACCAAACAAAAGCAAAAGCACACAGTATTGTTTAAAAGTCAGTGAAGAGTTTGATCTGTCTTGAAAATCAAGTAAATATTAAGATCTAGTTTCCTATATAACTTTTGATATTTATAGTGTTCTAGAGCTGTAGTGAAGATATCCCTATCGATTGATTGGTTGATCCAAAAGGAGCATGATAAAAGCTGGTCTGAAGCTTTAACTCGACACCACACCACTTCCAAATAATGTCGCTGTTAATAAAAATGTGAAATACCAAACAATCTACTCATTTGTTTCATATATTAGAAATGTTTTCATATATAATATTAAGAAATTGGTCGACTAATACACATTTTTTATCAACCGACTAATTTGGCTGTGTTTAAGTGACATCACAACATTCCAAAGAGCCTATAGTTTATAATGGTGGTGGAGGGCAGATCTTTACTATAGTCACTGCCAAAAGTCAGACCACTTGTCTTTGCTTAGATTTAATGTCTCTTATTCCTGGACCAATCCACATGAAATTATAATCTTCTTTGTGTGTAAATATCAACTATGGTCTAACTACTTTATTATAAATGGTGTAAATGACTTTCAGACATATAAGGCAGGTTTGTGAATCTAATCACTATCAAATAATGTTCTGGGAAAACATTTGGACATTTTCTTTTCCATTGGACATTTTTCTTTCCAAAATTGCTTCTTTCCCAAATAGCTGAATTGACACATGCCCTTTAACTGAAAGAGAATTTGAGGACATAAACAGCTCTACAGTTTTCACGTAGAAATTCTAGCAGTTGAAATCAAATAATTGGTCTACGAATACAAAATGTGGTTGACTAAGAAACCAATTCACTCCAAGTTTATTTGTATAGCACTTGAAAAACAAGTCAGTTAAAAACCAAAGTTCTTAACACACATGGACAGCCCAGTCAATTGCGCATATACTGTAGAATAAAACATAGAGTTTCTTCAGAATAAGAGAGGGGAAAACAGTTTCTAGCTAGGCCCATATAGCGCTGCAGGGCCCACAAATTCAAGTGTATCTAACAGCCGATATATGCATGACTAAATGGCCTGGTGGCCTGTATGACCCGCGGCATATATCGTCATCAACTCTTGGTGTGAATGCTACTATTGTTGATGCTTTTGCGTCTTCATCAAAACATCGCTGTCACCTCTATTCGTCAGACGCACAAGACCTCAAGTGTCACCCTTGCCTTATGCAATTTTATCAGCTACATTTTTGGCCGAGCACAACTCCGAAAAATATTCCCTTGTTTTGCTCGCTTGCGGACTGCAGATAGAGGCACTGGGCTGAGAAGACGAACAATAGACTATTCATGATGCCCTGAGATGCAACGATGATCCTGCTCTGCCCTCGGCCCCCGCCTCAGCCTCCACAGCTGCACAAGAATGTGGTCGAACGAGTCCCCCCTCCATCACTGCCAGCACTGACCACCCCTCTCCCCAGCCGCCTCCATCGCTGCCACTGCCACCAGCTCCCTGACGCAGCCCGCTCTCCCTGCCCAAGCCCCCTTCCCTAAATAAAAAGCACCACGAGAAAAGGCCAGTAAGATGAGAAGTCTGTGGAACGCTCACAAAGAGAGGATTCATAGAGCGTCTGACTTGAGAAAAAAAAAGAAAGAGGGGCAGCCATTTAAAAGTGCTGCAGCTGCGCTAATTCACTGCCTCAAAATGGGCAAAAAGAGGTACAAGGTTCAGATAGCAGAATCATTTTTTATTCACTAAACATCATCGCTTCAAGAGGACACAAGGCAGGATATAGGAGATGACACAGGGGACACCTGTCTCTTTTAGCAGGCTCCACAAAAGAACTTCCTGCTGCTAGAATGACATTTGTGTTTGTAAATGTGCTGTTCTCAAAGTCAAATCAAGAAGAACGTTCTAATGCTTTCAAAACCAAACTCCAACCATTCAACTCACAAGTGATTATACTAAATCTCCAAAAACAAGTTACAATATTGATGTTTTTGTTTGTTTTAAGATTAAGATGGAGAGATCCTTTATTTGCCCCACAATCCTAGCAATGAACAAATCTCAATACTACGCAAGTCATGAATCATATTTGAAGAATATAAAAACAGGCTTAATAAAGGTAAGAAAGTACATGAATTAAATGAATGTATAACGTTAAAACATTGCAACAGAATCTATCCACAGCATTTGAATGACTCAGACTTAGTATTGAGTTAACTGTTATTGGAAAGTAGAACTAGTGCATGAGAATTGTAGGCTGATCTGATGTGTAAAATAATACTACAGTACATAATGGTCCAATACAAGTGCATCTTCCAAACTGTTTGGGTCCTTAGTCGAGTTCGCCCAATGGCCTAATGAAGTGAGCTATGTGGAAGTCCTAATAATCAAATCACATGAGCCTCTGTTTTATTGATAGTCGAGCTTCTGGACTGGAAATCCCCAAACAAGAGGCGGACCACAAATGCTTTTCATTCATGCCCCAAGAGTTAGGGCAACATGAATTACATATTGTATTACAGTGCAGAGGGAAATATTATCAAGTCCAAAATGAAGAAGAGCTTTGACATAAAAAACAGCAAGAATGTCTTTTGTGCGCACACATTTTGGTAGAGTTTGTCGTCATTGGGAACAAGTGACGCTATTCATTTTACCCTCTGTCCCCGTTGATATGGGAAAGAATGCTTTCCACAATTGTACGGAGTTTAAATGCAGAATGTGACCTATAGCATGTGAATATTTGACCGCTGTAGTGCATGCTTTCCCCCTTATCTGCATCCCTCTCTCACTGAATCTTTTCTGCACTTCTCATTCTCTCCATCATCGTCAGATTTCAGGAATTTCCCTTGGGAGCAGCTCGAGTTAATAAAATATGTTTTTCTGGTTCTGTCTGTGTATCCACTTCCTGACCTTCACCTAGTTTATCAACAGGCTCACAAACAGTGCTTGATTGGATTCTCGTGATGCTGTTGGGAAAAAGTAGCCCATGACTAAGTGTGCACCTGAAGCCTCTTCCACTGTGACCCCTGACCGTTGGGATCATGGGACCTGGTGCTGGTCTCTGTCCTGAGGAGCAGGGAGGAAGCGGCTTGTGACACAGTGGTCTATGCGGCCGAGGAGAAGCCCATTACTGCAGTCACATGGCAGGTTACTGCACTGATGCGACCATGTGAGCTCTATTTTCTAACGCTAAGTATGGAGCCTCGGGCCTGTCTTCACACAGGACATACACACAACCCACTTTTCTAACTCACCGCATGAGGAATTATTGTTTAACATGCCAGAATTGTGGATTTAACACTGACTGATGATGAAGGCAGAACTCAATTATGTACTGCTTTAGATATTTATTTATTTTGAATTTCCATTTAATGCATCTATTTTACATTTACACAATCCAATAATTTTGTTTTTTAAATATTTTTCTTTATTTTGTCCTATTTCTTTGCAATTTAGTCTCAACGTGAATCTCATCATTATCTCATAGCATTTTTATCAACAGGACATCACAAATAAAATAAAACAGCTTAGAATAAATGATGAAATGCTAGTCAAAATGAATTAAGAATGGAACCATCTTGCAAATTGACATAAATTAGCAACACAGAGTTTCAATAAAGATGGTTCAGTTACAGTTGCGTTTTGGTTCAATCAAGTCAGAATTTCTTTTAGGGGTTATATGATTGACATTAGATCAGCGGTCGCTCCATACGTCCATTTTAAATTTTTATTACAACCTCGCTATAATTCGACAATAAAACCAAATGATTGAAACAACAACAACAATAACTGTAGCCTTCAAAAAACACACTGGGGATATTAATATTGATGGGCAACAACAGCAGTCGTTGTTTAGAAAATGCATAAAATATTCCCGAGGCACAAGTGAAATTAAGCGCGCGGTTCATACATTTTCCCAGATCTAATGGGCCTGTTTGGGTTCCTCTCAGTCATTGATTACAACATATTAAACATAGATGTATTTTCTTTTATAAGCAAAGGCCTTCTTCACTTAGGCCCTGCCTTTAGGGTTGTATTTGTTTATTTAGTGAACATTGTCCTTTGCCAATGATAAATGTAATGAACAGTTACAAAACAAGGCCAAAAGATAATTTCAAATAATTTAAATCACCTTATTACCCTTAAAAATATCTAGAAAATAAAAAAATAAAAAATAGTAAGGTTTAGAAGCGACAAAAAGTAAATCCGCCTGCAGTTCAATAGAAAGATATGGTTCACTGAATGTTCCCCTTTTTTAATGAACACATAACACACCGTTGGATTCAATAATTAAACGTATTGCACTGGAAAACACTCGACGCCTTTTAACATGTTTTTGACATTTTATGCCCGTCCCTATGCCGAATAACGCAAAGACATACTATTCGCAAATGATTGTAAATATGTGCCCGTCTGAAGTGTTTTTGAGGAACAACGATGTGGCCTAATACATCTCTAATGTGAAAATAAACAAACACAGCCAAATACGCAGACTGCACCGCGGATCAATAGTTCAGGAAGAGTGTCCGCTGTGGCCTTGCTGTGGTTCTCGCTGGGGGGCCATGCGTATCCATATGTCCCAATATCTGAACCCTGCCGTAAAACCGCAGCCTCCTCAAGCAAATGTGCGCAACAGCCAGAGATGCGCATTCACCTTAAGGCGGTTTCCACTGCTGTGAGACGCACATCCTCCAAGGCCTCGCGTGGGTCCTTTAGGGGTGACGGTCTAAACGTGTCCGCCTCTTAATGTGTCCCCATTTCCAAATCTCATCCCGGGTCTAAAAGGAGAAGATGCGGAGAGAGCCGTGTGTGTCCCGTCTGCAGGCCTTCAGCGTGAGTGCGACTAGTGTCTACGTTCGGACATAAGGGAAGAAGGTCGCACACATCGCTCTCTGTTATCAATTTTTTCCATGTTTGCAAGCACAAAACTGCTTTTTGTTCCTCATTTTTTTCATTTACGAGGGTTAATGGATAGAGGCTTGGGCGTTTGATCACATGGCTACAATTCACCTGAGATGCACACAAAGGGAGCAAAGAAAGCGCGGAGAGAGAGCGGCATTGCAGACACTGGACACATTGTTGTGTCCGGTTGCGCTTCAGATGCTGTAAAAGTTGATTCTCTTCTTTCAAATCAGTCCATGTTCATGACGAGGTCTATCAGACTTAAAAACAACTACAAATAAAACACGTTTTTGTTGTAGACCATTTTGGAAGGCCTGGACAGATGAAAGCTTTGGTCAGTCTCTCAATATAAAGAATTAACTCAGAGATGTTGGTCCCTGCAAACGGCATTAATTAGGTCAAATTATATATAATGCAATTGGCTATTGGTATGCATTTTTTTTATCTTAATTTAACCCCGCTCTGAAAAACATCTCACTAGCCCATTTTTCAAACGTCATGACATTGCTCTTTTTGCGCGAATTCAACAAACTGGTGGAGCTGCTTTTTCTCTCTTTCCAATATTTTTACTAATCAACCCATGAAGTTATTGTGGCTTCAGACCACAGTTAATGTTCCTAACACAAAAACAGGCCATCACATGGATTGTTTTAATTGGTGTAATAGGCCTATTTACGCCCATTAATATAACATTATCTGTGAACTGAGATTTGAGAATAAGATACAAGTGAATTACGCACAGTAGCTGAACTAACAAGGAACTGAAAGTTTCTTAATGCTCTTGATTCAAAGTGTTGACGTATACAATTGCACGTTGGCTTTCAATGAAGGCAGCCAAACTGTGCCATAACTCCAGTCGTGATTGTTTATTTGTTTGATATTACATGTCAACACGTCCAACAAAGCAGGCCTTTTGCAGCCTGTAAATGGACGCACTGTGGAGCGCGCAAAGCCGCTACGATGTAAAATCTCACCTCCTCTACTTGGACATGTCCCCCTGATGGACGGGGCCACATTACGGCTGCGCTGCCACTGGCCAATCAGAGAGCTCGCAAGTAATTACTGGACGAATAGCAGGGCGACAGTAGGCAAGTGGGCGGCGATGTGTGTGTGTTGGAATGCTGTCTCTCTGGGAATGTTTTCCAGTTTTTTTCCCCCTGCCAGTCCGTTTCACAAGGCGCTCTTTAAGCTCCGCTGTCGCCACACAGAGCAGCCATTCATCGGCACCACAGTGAGCCACACACTCCCATGTCGAACCACTGGACAGCTCAATTGGTAAGTTATGTAATTTGAAATTTGAAAATGATATTTAGCATAAAAATACTCAATTTAGGTTCGTCGCAAGTAAATAAAATGACTTTTGTTAACTTGTTTAAGTGTACATTACAATAGCCTAGATATACTGTTGATACGTACTTATCTTTAAATAACACAGTAATTAAAATTTTCTTTAATAGCCAAACATATCCTTTTGTATTGAAAGTATTTTTTCCATACAGGTATTGTAAAGACGATTTGAGCAACCGCTTTGGATACTTTACGCACTGACATGGAGTCGGTATAAGAGCACTCCCTTGATAAACAACTTAAAACATCCATCACAAAATAAACTCTTTTTTGGCTAAATTTATTTCGCTGAAAGCGAGATTGAAGAAGAATGTCCGGCGAGGAGCACAGTCTGTCTGAGGCAGAGCTCAGTCCTGGGGGGTCTGAAGATGCCCACTCGTTGTCGCCAGCGCATTGTGGAGTGGTGGGCGCGCAGGACTCGCCTCTCGGCGGACAGCAACAACTCACCACCCTCTGTGTGGCGGAGGACTCGGAGGACGGTGTCCAGTCCAGGGCCAAATCGGACGAAGAGGATGATCGCTTTCCCATTGGCATCAGGGAGGCGGTGAGCCAGGTGCTGGACGGCTATGACTGGACACTTGTGCCAATGCCCGTGCGCGTCAACAGTGGAAGCAAAGCGAAACCTCACGTGAAAAGGCCTATGAACGCGTTCATGGTGTGGGCTCAGGCTGCGCGCAGAAAACTGGCTGATCAGTATCCGCATCTGCACAACGCTGAGCTGAGCAAGACGCTGGGGAAACTGTGGAGGTTTGTAGATATCATTTTACGATCAGAGACACGTTTACGCACAGCATCTCTTCTGTGTTTGTGAAAAGCTAAGTAAAAAAGGCGGAAAGAAATATGTTCAAATAGGCAAAAAACAACATTTATATTTGTGCATTATATACTCATATCTAAATCCGCCCTTATTCCTAAAGGTTGCTAAACGAAAACGACAAGAGGCCATTCATCGAGGAGGCGGAGAGACTGCGGAAACAGCACAAGAAGGACTACCCTGAGTACAAGTACCAGCCCCGAAGGCGCAAAAATGGTAAACTGACGACCGTAAATGAAACGGACAGCCCAGGGGAAGGAGAGGCCAGCCATTCTCAATCCCACTACAAAACCCTGAACCTTGAACATAATGGGGCCGGGTCTCCCCTCGGCGACCTCCACCACCACCACCATCATCATCACCACCATTCTGCAGGTACAAGTTCACTCAACATGATGTCAATGTATATCATGTATACATCTATACAGTTATATAGGGCTGCCTATTTTTTCATGTAAAATATAAATTCATACTTTTGTCTTTTCGGGTCAAGGTCACAGCCCTCCCACCCCTCCCACCACCCCAAAGACAGAGCTACAGTCGGGAAAGTTGTCCGATTCAAAGCGGGAGGGGGGTGTACCAGGAGGGTCCAGAGGTGCACTGGGAGTAGGAGCTGAGGGAACATCTGGTTCTACCTCATCTGGCTCAAAACCACACATCGACTTCGGCACTATGGACATTGGAGAGATCAGCCATGAGGTTATGTCTAACATTGAACCTTTTGATGTGAATGAGTTTGACCAGTACCTGCCACCCAACGGCCATCCCCAGAGTGCCGGTGGGGCGTCTGGAGGTGGGCCCTCCACTTCCTCATATGCCTACGCTCTGGCTGCTGCCAGCGGGCACTCCGCTTGGCTGTCAAAGCAGCAGTCTCAGACCTCCCCATCACCTTCAGACCCTGCCAAGGCCCAAATCAAGAGTGAGTCAGCCTCCGGCAGCCACTACGCAGAAGCTTCGTCATCCCCTTCCTCTGGCGCCCATGTCACCTACACCCCCCTGAGCCTGCCACACTATGGCTCTGCTTTCCCCTCGCTGGCCTCCAGGGCTCAGTTTGAGTACGGGGAGCACCAGGGGCCCGGAGCCTACTACGCTCACTCCAGTCAGGCCCCAGGGCTGTACTCAGCCTTCTCATATATGGGCCCCACACAGAGGCCCCTGTACACCACCATAGGAGACCCCGCCAGTGTGGCCCCGTCACACAGCCCCACACACTGGGAGCAGCCTGTTTACACCACACTGACGCGGCCGTAGAGGAGCAGAGGGAATAATGGGAAGTGTGTGAGTGGATGAATGTGTGTGAAGTCAATGTTGTGTGTCATTGATGGCAGAAAGTGTAACTTAAAGGAATAGTTCACCGTTTGTACATACTGACATATGTTCTTACCTTACCTTAGACTAGTTAATACATACCTGTCTGGTCTTAGTCCGTGCGCTCTGTCATGCAAACGGAGCAAAAACTGGAGCACAACCGCAGCCTCCTCTGTATATTTTGTAGCACCAAAAGGTAGCTCCCGCTAGAAGCTACCGAACTCTTCCAAGTGTTCCCTATTAAATGTATATAGTTACGTGACGTGTTACACTGCAAAGTATAGTAACACAGAAATGTAACAGTCGATTTTCTCAGCGGATAAAACGGGTACTATATTGTGAGGCGTAGTAATCTGAGGTGCGCTACGTCCGCGCAAGAGACTTCTCTCTCGCTCACTTCCGTCAATAGAAGCAGCGTGACTTGTAATACACACAGTAGCAGCGAGAGAGAAGTCTCTGGAGAGAAGTTAGTGCGCGGACGTAGCGCTCCTAACTTCTCTGCGCACTAACTTCTCTCCGGAGACTTCTCTCTCGCTGCTACTGTGTGTATTACAAGTCACGCTGCTTCTATTGACGGAAGTGAGCGAGAGAGAAGTCTCCGGAGAGAAGTTAGTGCGCGGACGTAGCGCACCTCAGATTACTACGCCTCACAATATAGTACCCGTTTTATCCGCTGAGAAAATCGACTGTTACATTTCTGTGTTACTATACTTTGCAGTGTAACACGTCACGTAACTATATACATTTAATAGGGAACACTTGGAAGAGTTTGGTAGCTTCTAGCGGGAGCTACCTTTTGGTGCTACAAAATATACAGAGGAGGCTGCGGTTGTGCTCCAGTTTTTGCTCCGTTTGCATGACAGAGCGCACGGACTAAGACCAGACAGGTATGTATTAACTAGTCTAAGGTAAGGTAAGAACATATGTCAGTATGTACAAACGGTGAACTATTCCTTTAAGTGCCAATAACATTTAAGGCTTCTGCCATCTATGACATCTTTGAGCGGAGTGTGCCTGTGTCATTTTGTTGTTATGAGATTTATACTTTTTTAGCCAATACCATTCAAGCATTTATAATGCCTTACACAGTTCTTAAAAACTCAGCGTGTACTCATATGCCACATCGGACAAGAGACTTTCAACTAAATTGTGCCATCGGGAATTGTAACAGCACGTTGAATAAGTGACTTTTGACAGTAATTTGGTTTATAACTACATAATCAGTTATTAACCAAACTAAAGAAGATGTTTAATGCTATTGTGTTCTTTTATGTAAGTAGTGTTGACAATATTTAGTGTGATTGTTTTGATATTACACTTAGCATCAAAAACACCACTGCTATGGGAAAAGTATGTCACGTTGCAAAATCTCAAGGTTACACTGACCGGCCAGACCATTAACAGTGGGGACACGATCTTTTCCTTCTTTGACTGTAGATAGCGTCTTTTTGTTTGTCTTTAATTACCACAACTTTACTGAAATTAATAAAAACAAAATTTATGGGGAAAATAGGAAACTGAGAGGGAATGAAAGCTCTTTAAGATGTTTTTAGCTTATGCTTAGTCTTGGACACTTACCTCAGTTTTACTTTGCTGGTGCCAATAGCATACAAAGTGTGACCATCTGCATTCCTGACAATGAAGAAGGTTTAAAACATAAGTTAAATCTGTTAAACATTTCACGCTTTTGTTTAATATAGATTTTCTAATAAGTTAAAAAGTGCAAAGTCTTAACCAAATCTTTGATAATAACCAACCAGCTCTGAGTCTTAAGGATTAGGATCACATGTGCTACTGCTGTGAGCTGCAACAGGCCAAAACCATGTCCTAACAGTGTTTTTCTTTACTTTGTCTAAACTGCCAACTTCCTTTTCAGCAATGTGAATAATGGTCATTACCACAAGCTTCACAGTTATTTTGTGATGCATATTTTATACTGACCCTCTTACCATGTTGTTAATATATGTAATGCCGTAATGTGTGTAAAACCTTCGCTCCTTTCATTTTGTATAAGTCTGGTTAGTTTTGTAAACATTCACTTGAGTATTTTTGCTTCCTTACCAGAAAGCATTGTCAAAGTTATATTGTTGTCATCTATTAAATCAATTTATTTATAAGAGCTGTTTATTGTGGGAATTATTTTAACGATACTCTGAGATAACAGCGTATGAGGTCAAAAGAAATAGGAAAAACAGTGATGACGTGTGAACTGTAATAACAACACAATCACTGCCTCACTAATCTAAGCTGTTTAGTACATTTGTGTGTGTGGGAGGCTAAAATTGACTACTAATTCCCCACATTTAATCGGCTGTGGACTGCGTGTTACTGAAAAAGACAAAGAGAGCCATTCAATGATGGAGGGGGACTGGACGGCAGAACGAGAAGGGTGGGTGTAAGCAGCCAGGGGCAAGGCCAATTTCAGCTCAGAAAGCAGTGTACACTGGACTACTTGTACGATGAATATGCCTCACACTCACATGCATACAAGTGTGTGTAAGCATGTGTGTAATATAGGTAGATTTACACCTCCTTAACAGTAGATCTCCAAAGGATTAAGTTATTATATTTCATAATAATGCATAATTTAGATGCCTATATTAGTAGTCGAAAGAATTTATGTTTTTACAAGAATGCAATTTTATTCTTTCTCTGACTATCTGTCGCATTATGACTCAAAATCGTCGGACCTTTGCCCCCTTTCTTTAGTTAAAGTCTGTGGAGGGAAAAGGTTGGAAACAACTGATCAACTCCATATTGTTTCAATAATAACAATAACAACGTATTTATATCAAACAGCTATTCTTGTCAACTAGTGACACCTAGTGACCATTTATCTTATAATCAACCTCCATAGAGTCCTCCAAACAATTTAGAATATAACAATCCATCAATCAGTGATGTCTTATGCCATTAGATAGATATTCTGAATTCCACTTTTTTTTTTTAAATAAAAACCTACCATCTATATCAAGACCAGGCAGTGGAAAACGCACCTCTGCAGCACGAAGCCCGGGCTCACGTGGACTGCCATAAAGGACCTGAAAGGACAACATAACATCATGAATGTTCAATAACAACCACCACACGCACTTTAGTTTCCGGTTTGCCTGTAACCTTCAAAACTCTTGTATATGTGGTCATTTTGTTGTCCTCGCTCCTCCAGAAGGGGGCGAAACAGCCTGCAAGACAAGACACCATGTGACGTCATCACCTGGGCGCCAAATTTGCGACAACAACCAACCACCAAACAAGACAGGAGACATCTGGATATATTTGTTTTTAAACGGTACACATCATACATATATTCTATTATGCTTTTATGCAATGTAGACTAAAAGATACTGTGTGACAGTGTAATAGAGAACTGACTTCGTGCAGGAGGTTTTGACTCTGTCTGCAGCCTTGCGCTAATGTTCTTGCGCCTTCTTTTGTCGTCGCTCAGTACAATACTATTCCTGTGTGTTCTGTGTTAATATATACAGTCTATGGTTCTGTGGCGGCAGTAATGGACCTGGGCCTCTTTGACGCGGACAACTCCATCAGCTGCAGACTGAGCTCAGAGATCCCACGTGTCTGTCTGGAGGAAGACTGCTGTTTGGGCATCGATGAAGCCGGCAGGGGCCCCGTGCTGGGTTTGTTTTCATCAACTCTGTCTACAGCATAATGCCAACAGCTAAAGTGACAGGTCCTTCTCTGACGCAGGACCTATGGTGTATGGGATATGTTTCTGCCCAGTTTCCAATAAAGAAGATCTAAAGGCTTTGAAAGTAGCAGGTACTGCGTTTATAGTTATATGGCATTGTTTGGTGAAATCACATTTGGCAATGGGCTGCGTTCATGCGACAGTACAACATCCCAAAGCTACTTTAGTTTATCATTGTGGTGGAGGACAGCTAAAACATCAAAAGTCAGACTTCTAGTCTTGGGTCAGAGCTAATTTCTCAAACAAAAATTATCACAAAGGCCCACATCCAAGAGAAGTTGTGACAATATTAAAAAATAACCTATGCACGACGTTGACTTACTCAATAACAAACGATGATCCAGAATAAAAAATCTTTTCAAAATGGCTTTTATCCTTGTGTTATTAGGGCACCTGGCCTCCTTCTAAAATATAATTTCAGAACATGAACGCAACCCATTTAATTGTTGTACGGATCACTTAATAGTAAAATGTCTTTGTATTTTGTCAATGTTTAGATTCAAAGACTCTTTCTGAAGATGAAAGAGAAAACCTCTTTGAAAAATTGGATGAAGCCAAGTCTTTTATAGGCTGGGCTCTGCAGATCCTCTCACCTAATACTATTTCAACCAGTATGTTACAAAGGTATTTTACTACAACTATTGTGTATTTCTTTTGCATATTTTACGCTAATCTTTTTAGTATGTGATTGTATTTTGGACCTTTTTATAGAACAAAATATAATCTGAATGCCCTTTCACACGATACTGCCATTGGTTTGGTTCAGTATGCCCTGGACTGTGGAGTGCAGCTAAAAGAGGTGTCTTTATAAATGCATGAAGGAGTGTTTTCATGACACGGTGCTTAGTTTTTTTGTTGAATATTTTCAGGTCTTTGTTGATACAGTGGGACCTGCAGAAAAATATGAAGACAAGCTCTCTAAGCGTTTCCCTGGCATCACTGTCACCGTGAGACCAAAGGCTGACTCTCTCTTTCCTGTTGTCAGTGCAGCCAGTATCTGTGCAAAGGTAATAATATTAATAATGCATCGTTTGATACAGAGCTTTTTTGACGCTAAAAGACTCATGTGATTGTTCATCCATACACAGTGGTGACAAACTATTACTGTAGCCGTAGCTGGAGTACACTGACAGAAGCGAGTCAACCAGTATGTCCATCCACCACCATCAAGTATTCACACACCTATTTTATGTTATGTGGGTTAATAGTCACGAGTCACTTTACCTGATATTGTTACTATTGTTTATTCTGGTCATATTCTCTGCTGCTAAAGGTCAATATACACATCTGTAAATGCTTCTGAACCAAGTGCATTTAAAGTTAGAGTTTTATTTTATTCTCTTTTACTTTCTTTACTACTTATTTTTATTATTTTAATTTTATTATCTTAAATAATAGACCGTTTTATGTGTGAAATCTGAGTGTGCTTCTTTCCGTCTTTATTCAGCTGTAATGTGCACAATGATGGCGTTGAAATGTCCCCACTGTGGGTCGAATAAAGAACTATCTTATCTTATTTTGAAGTGTCTTGCCTAAAGACAGTTTTACACTTTACAGCCGTAGCCGCCCCATTCTGACATCTGGTGTTCTCAGAGGTCTCTCATCACAGTACTAATCAATCCCTGCCCTGCTTAGCTTCATAGATCTGCTAGGATACGGCTTTCACATGCAGGTGGCGCCAATGAACACAAATAGTCACTGTATCACCCCAAACACAGGAACGGGATATTCATAGTTTTGAAAATGAAATTATTATTCAGATTTCTTGTGAGGCTTTAAATGATTCTTGAGTTTCTCTCTTACAGGTGGCCAGAGATCGAGTTGTAAAAGGTTGGAAATTTGCTGAACAGCTTGGTGAGGTGGACACTGACTACGGAAGTGGATATCCAAATGGTATAATTGACACTAGTGATAATCAATCAATACAAACATTGTTAAATAAAGAGGTCCCTAAAACATTGTTGACAGATCCCAAAACAAAAGCCTGGCTGTTAAAGTACCTGGACCCAGTGTTTGGTTACCCCCAGTTTGTCCGCTTTAGTTGGAGCACGGCCCGAACTTTGATGGACAGCAAATCTGTGGCAGTTCACTGGTAAAGTTTGTTCACTCTTGTTTGATTTTGTAAAAGCTTTGAGTTATATTCTTGAAAAGTGTTTTTATTGTTTTTTTTTTTTTTTTAACCGGTCTCTAATAAGGGATGATGATGAGGAGGATGGAGAAAAAGGAGCTCAGAGACTGAAAAACAAGTCCATGTTGTCCTACTTCAGTTCTTCAGGAGCAGTTCAGAGCCAGACCGCTGCTCACCGCTTCTTTTCTGATCGTAGACTGAAAAACATTGACACACTTTGAAATCTGTCAAATGGGTCAAGTGGTAATTACTCACTCTTTTGTTGAGTACATGCAAAATGTTTTATATATTAAAATGCTTTTTTACAAATGATGTATGTTTTACAATGGCATCTTTAAATGTTTACACTTAGTGGTGCTATTTATGCAAATAACAATACTTTTTTGTTGTATCCCTCATTATCATAGCAGCAGTGATTTGAGCCGCTGTGGAGGTCACTTCACCAAAAAACAAATTGAACACAAGGAAATGAAATAATAAAACACTTAAAGGGTCAAAGAGTAGCATGCCCATGAATGTCCTGGATCATCAACAGTCCTTGAACCTTGCCATCACCCAAAAGTAAAACTTCAAAAACCCGTTTTTCTTGCATCACTTCACTTGACTGTCAACTAAAGTACATGGGAAATGGTTACATTATATCAATTGCAGACATTTATGGGTTATAATTATGTATCTCTTACCAGCGGCAATGTTCATTAACAGCAGTAACATGATTAGAAAATGTCAACTTAATAGGTAAGAGTTTGATCTCTGACACATTTCCATATTGTGCGCTCTCTAAAGTGCTACAAATATACAGAAATAGAATGTCATTTGAGTTTTGTTGATAAACCCATGTCCAGTGCTGGTTCAAAGTGGTTTGGATCTGGAGTCCTCCGTCAGCCTCTTGCCACAGTTCATGGCCAAAGTGGAAACTGCGAACGATGATAAAATCACAATAGAGCTGCCCACAAAATGTGAGGAGGGTCCTCGGGGGGCTGCTCTCAGGGCTCTCCGGGTGAACGTCTCTCTGTCACAGGCTGAGGTCCGTCCAACAGACTCCATTGAGAAGAGTTATCCAAAACACCAAAGATCGAATAATATGTTCTCCTGGATAAATGTGACCCAGTCTTGTGGACGTGCTTCTCTGGTGTATGACTTCTGGGGTTTACTTGAGGTCCTTTTATAACCTCGTACTGTCCCAGACTAATCTGGTTAAGTATGTTCTGCTGCTGCGTCAGAGGGATTAAAATGTGTAGTTCCATGTCTTGGAGCGCAACAGTAGTGATTAATTTCAACTTTAGAATGTCCAGTATAACCACAGCAGTACAACAAGCGTCTTTTTTGTTGTTGTAAATAGAAACTGGAGCATTACATTGTGTAGAGTGTAGAAGACATTCTAGTCTATTTTCTCACAAAAAGACACTCAGTTTGACTTAAACCTCAGACTTTTTAACATAAATATTTCAGAGGTTTTACCGCTCTCAATATTGTGTCATTGGACCAATAAAATAACTTTGATAAAAGAAAATATTACATTTCCTTTTACATGGAAATTTTAAGTTTTGCTTTATCTTGATGTACGGCAAGATATTAATAAAAATTCCCTTTTATATACTATTGTATGTACACATGTATGCACAGTATGTTTTATACGACTATTATCAGTGACATTTCAGCACCTTGGAAAGCTCCCATGACCACGGCCTCTGATCTGCTCTGATCCCATAGGTCGTCACACAATCCTGGCTCTTTTGATTAAGCACTAATTGGATTTTACTTGTTCTTTCCACAAGTGACACAGAATAAATCCCATGAATGAACATGTAGTGACTGCACCAGGTCATTCAACATTTCATTGGACGGTACTAATAGTTTTTATGTGAGTTCTTAAAATATCAGTTATCCCAGTATATTCACTGTAAATAGTACTGCACATTTCTGAACCAAGATTTTCTCTCTGAACCCTTTCAATTTCTTAAGCTTCTTGAGCCTGATGTTACCATCCTTTGGAATTGCCACGTCCACCACCACAGCTTTCCACTGCCTTTTGTCCCACCACAATGTCAGGTTGGTTCGACATAACCATCTTGTCAGTCTGAATCTGGAAGTCCCACAGGATCTTCGCACAGCTCATTCTCCACCACCTTTGGAGGAGTTTCGCACTTAGACCTTGGGGTTTCCAGCCCATACTCTGCACGGATGTTTCTGTACACTATGCCAGCCACTTGGTTATGGCGTTCCATGTAGGCCTTCCCTGCCAGCATCTTGCACTCTGCAGTTACGCGTCTCAGGTCCTCCTTTGCACAACCGACACCTTATATATCTGGGCCTCTATCGCTCTGGTGCTCAGGGCCTGCTCCTGTGCAGCCATGATGAGTGCCTCTGTGCTGTCCTGTAGGCCAGCCCTCTCTGGCCATTGGCAGAACTTTTTGAGATCAGCCACTTCTACTATATTCCGGTGATGCATCCTAGCTAGGTGCTTGTCCTCCCATGATGGGTCCTCCTCCAGCACCTCCTCATCTGCCACTCTCTGAGACATCTGAAGTGTATACAACCATTTCATCTGTCAAATATTTTCTCCTTGGAAATAATTTAAACTAAATAGAGTAACTCATTTACAAATAAAATAACAAATAATTTTGTTAGATATGATTTATATTAATTATTGTTAATTAAGTCAAAAGGCGGAAGAGGAAAAGAGGAATTCACACAAGAGCCAAAGCAATTTCCTATAGTCTGTGACTTCCTTTTACTTACGTGGCAATAAAGATTATTCTGATTCTGATGTAAATTGAAGTAACTACTTGTGTCCACTGGGGGTCCCTCTTGTTACAAATGAAACCTGTATAGAATCTTCACAAGTGAAATAAGTAATGGCTCTATTTATCATGTTTTTATTCAATGTATTTTATTATTATTTTTATCCGGCATTGTTATTGTCAGTCCACGCTCAGCACAAACACTCACAGTGCACTCACAGGCCGCATATCTAAAATGGATTCCTTTATAAAAGAACTGAAGTGAATAGAGAACCCACTTGAGCCCAGGCAATTTGCATAAAATCTCGCTCTTAAATCAATCTCCTCTTCTCACTGCCTTTGTTAGCGGTGCGTGCCCTGGAAGCTGAGCGCCCCAATCATACAGTGTTTTATTTAGAGATCTTTCCACTCTCGCCTTTTTGCACAGCTGTAGCCTGTGACCCACTTCTGCAGACAGGAGCTGAGAGCCAGGTAGGAGCCTCAGGGGAAATGAAGGGTTGGTTGTATAGATGGGGCTAGAAAAGGGGATTAATGTTTAGTTATTTCTTTGGTCAGTCGTCAACAACTTCAATAATCTCTCACAAACTATTATATTCAAACATCTATTTTACAGACCGAAAAGGTTTAGGCTGAAGTTTGACACTTATTTTGCCTAACGATATTATAACCAATTTGTAGCGACGGTAACCGTGATATTGACTATAATAATAGTTTACCCCATCCATTTAAATTCTTAATAACACTTGTCTTGTTGGATTGTCCCATTCACACAGTTGTCCACATGCTGCAGGTGAACAACAACGCACACCTCTTTTTGCACTTCTTTTCACACAGCTACTAATGTGTGATGTCAACCCAGGAATGTGATATTAATCAATTCAAATCATTTTTGTACAGACCTAAATCACGACAGCAGTTGTCTCAGAGGAGACATTGGTCCTTAGGGTGTGGGGTGACCAATGTCCATAATGTTAACAAAATTCCCAGATCATCAGTCCATGTGCCCCTACAGAACTATCCATTTTGGTCCTGAATTGATCTGTTTTTCCGAGTTTAGGAGAATTCAGCTGTTGTTATTGTTAAGAAGCCCTTGTATCTGGTATTTGCTAGAAGTTGAATCTCACTTCAAACATTTCTCTCTGTGTATTCAAGGCTAGCTTCTCTTATCTTGTATGGGAGGCACACAAAGCCTACAGGACAATATATGGCAGAGGGACTGAGCTAACTTGATCAAAACTAATTGGACGCAGATGGAGTAACATGAGCGCATGAAGCCCGCCAACCACCGGACTTGACGATAAGGACAGGACAACTGCCATTTCGAAGGGTTGCATTGCTGACGGATCAATGAACTTCTCCTACGTTAGACGCTACTGTCCAACTCAGACAAAAGAATCAGTCTTTTACCATGACACTACTAAACAAAGAAAATGTTCATTAAAGAAAATGTGAAGGCCTGCTTCCATTGATACTTTAGCCATGTTTCTTGAAGCTGGGGTACGAAACCTTTTTTGGTTGAAAAAATAATACGTTTTTGTCCAAACCAACAATGTAAAAAAGTGGTCAACTCAGACTACAATAAGCTATCTTTATCTTATTATCTACTCGTGTACGCCTGAAAAAGTTGATATGAAGAGAGACCAAGAGGACCAAACTGTTTAGAGTAGTATAAGTATAGTTGGATGAATTTCAAGGTTTTGTGGTTTTAAAGTTATTTACCCCAGCTTTAATCACACTCCATTCTGGGTATTTCTTTCCATATAAAATGAGTAAACTTGCGATACCGCTTTGAATCAGAATGTTTTTGGCCTTGAAAAGCCAAAAAAAAAAAAGTTATTGTAATCATAAGACCCTTCCATTTAGTATAAACTGTCACGGATTATGAATAAGCTAGGTGAGCTGTTGCTTTTAATACATTGTAACAGTCTGAAACCACAGCGCACCCAAATCCTATGTTATGAATTTAGAGCATGTGCTGAAATTCTTTTTATGCCTCCACTCCTAAGCTTTTTACCTCCAACAAACCCGCTGCAGAAGGGCACTCAGCGTCTGTGAAGAGATGTGAGCAGACTCTAGAGACGCAGCCCTGAACAGGAAATGACCAGGCACACACTGCATCTCCGACTTTACCTGCCAAAGGAAGAAAGATGGCCTATGTTAGCTCCTTCGGGCCACAACAAAAACACTTACTTACTAAAAACAAGCTTAAATCTGCATAAAACAGTGCGTCTGGGGGGTCCGTGCACTCAGACTGCTGTATCTGCCTGCACCTAATGAACAAAAAGATGTAAAATTTATGCCTTCATCAATTATTCAATATTAATAAGTCAAGCAGCACTGGCACAAATGTACAAGGGTTTGGTCAGACACACTCACTGCTCAGTGAAAGGGCCGTGTTTAAATCTACGGACTCCTTCGAGTTTCGTATTTATCTATTTAACAGAATTTACTCACAATCGTTGGATATCTTTCATTTTAGGGTTTACAATTAACTAAATTTGAGTTCAGATAATGTAACTAACATCTAACAATTGTCTGGTATAGAGGAACCAAATAACTTTCAACAAAAAAACCTTTCAAGAAAAGCATGTGTTAAAAATAAATAATGAATGAACACACAAATGATGAATAATATTTTCACTAAAGGCCCGTCTGTTATGCAGTGTATACGTGCAATTGTATAAGTAAACTTATATAAAACCAATTATAATTTGAATATTATTTAACAATAGCGCGCCGCTGACACATTTTCCCATCTGAAAATATAGATCCACTGTTGGTCTAATAAGGTTATATGTGATCAAAAAGTTAAAAAAAAAATACATTGTGGGAGGGGTCCAATGACAGTGATGATCCAGGAATTGTATGTTTGGACAATACAGTATCTATGGACATTGCTTCTTTGAGTTCTTTCTTAGTATTGCATTTCCTGTGTTCTAATTGTCTATCTAATCTTTTGTTGGCCATTTGACAATTTTGTAAAGTCCTCTAAGACCACTGCTGTTGTAAATTAGGGTTACCTGAATTGAACTTCAGACTTCAGCTATTTTGTTGTTGTTGTTGTTGTCTCCAGCAGAATAGATCGTATTGTTTGGTCTTGATCAGGTATATAAAGCAGTGGAATGCCATGTGGATGGAATCATATGACAACAAGAGACGAAATACTAGGATGTGTATCTTTTTGGATGTGTAAAAATATGTCTTGGCAAAATATATATGGCTCTCAGCCTTTGGACCAGTCTTCTCAGCATCATCATCATCAGCAGCACTGTGGTCACGCAGGGGTTAAACGTCATTCGGTACTACAGAGGAAGTGGGTGGTAGGAGATGGAGATGGTGAGGATTCTGTCCAGTGGTAACAACCAACCGCAGATCACTTTAGAGAGAACACAGCAGCAAAGAACAAGAGCAGACCACCGCTGAAAGACATCGCTCCTGGACATTGGACGGTGTGTCGACTCCACGTACGGCGTCTTTTTCACCTGCTTTTCCGCGTGCCAGTCTGGATAGCATACAGATACATTTCTATTAGTACTTCTAGTGGTACCTGTTTTATCTGTTTTACATGATAGTAGCCGTGTGAGGTGAGCTCGGGGATCAATGGTGTGATGTGAATGGACAGGACGTGTTAGCAAATGTGCGTAATTTGTAATCTCTGCTTCACTGGACCGTCTGCGTTACCTTTTCTGGTGTGATATGTGTTGGGGCGCGCTGGTCCGACGTCTCACACGGATGCTGCTCGCTGTAGTAGGTTCGTAGTACTGCATGGCTGTATTATTGTAGTACTACTGCAGTTTCTGTGGTCAGTATGGGATGTCCGTCCAGGTCAAACGCACGTGTGATACTCGCTGAAGTACCTTTCCCGCCTTCATCCGTGTTCGGTGCAGATTCACCAGTGACTTTCCCTTATGGCGCTGTGGCATCGCGGGGTTTAGCAGCAGAGCGGGTTTGAGGGTATGAAGAGCCCGGGACGCCGTGGTGCCCACCGCTGTTGAGGACACGTCCGCAGGTGCGAGAGCAGACCCCCAGCATGGATGACTCTGGGATCATCCGAAGACGAAGGATGCAGGTGAGAACTGTCAAGGCTGAGATCATCCGAGGAGTGAGCATGTAAACATGAAATAAACACGGATTTGGATTAAATGAATAATTTATCACTGCTTCTTCATAGGCTATTTGAAACGGTTTAAGTGGACTTATCTACTAAAGACTAACATGTATTTGTAGGGTAAATCTGCCTGTTGAGTATGGGATCATGTCAAAAACCTAATGCTTTGATATGAACCCAGTGAACTTTCTGCAGTTGTGTTGTGCCTTTTATTTGTGAAAAATAGTAAATGAAATGTTCACTGTTACAGCTGATTGAATTGAACTACATCCTAAAATAAGTCAAAAGGGCATGTACTCATACACATATGTATCAATATGATATCAATACCACTCTTTCAACTGCTGTTGCCTCTCTTGAGGCAGTCACAGTCCGGTTGGTGTGTCTGCGTGTTATTATAATTGTATGAAATTTGAACATGTACTAAAGCCTCAATGACACAACAAGCCTGGTAAAAGCTTCCATCCAGGCTTTGTGGTGGGGTGCCTGATGAATCAAGTGTAGTTGTGGAAGCCACAGCTTCACTTCCATTATCTGCCACTTCTCCTCTGCTTCTCAGTGAACAAATGTACTGTACATGTACTCAGCCGCACATTGCTCGCTGAGCTACTGCAGAGGATGGCTTATCATTTATAAACACAGTACAGACACAGCTGGAAGATCGCACAAAGGCTGTCGACTGGTGGTATTAATACAAACATGACAGACCTCCACTTCTCAGTCCCCGGCTGCTTTTGTTAAGACCTCACGGATTAAAGCGTGTGCAAAATTAAAGATGATGAGATAAGTCTCTTCTCAATAGAGACTATGTCATATTTTGATCAAAGACACCTCCAATTTATTTTCCATATTAGCTTCTCAGAGGCTCCATGCCTCTTTGTGGCAGCTAGAGTAGAGTGTAATTTTCCAAGCAGTGATGTAATGTTTTTGTGTTAGGTGACTGGTGCACACAGCCTTGTTGTCAGCAGGTTTCCATTCAGAAAAACTGCTGTTTGGATAGATGGACATCGCTGAAAATAGCTCAAATAATACAGTATTCTATCTTAAGATGCAAATGGTCTTCCCGTTTATCATAAATATTATAAAGAGAGGTATATGCATGATTTCTGTCCACACACACACACAAATGGACTCTGTGCACTATCCACTGGAGTCACAAAGAGTCTTTTTTCAACGAGCATCACCAGACTAAACTCTATAGAAGTGTAATAATAATGTAGTGTGTATAAGTGCATATCTGATTCATCCCAGCTCCGGTCCTGTCGGTGTCTCCATTGACAAAGTGGTCGATATTCATATCTCAAACAGAGAAAGGCTAAACGCTGAGGTGCAGTTGTTGGCCCATTAGCAGAACTAATGGTGTGCCCTCAGGGAAGACAAGCGGCCAGCAGCAGCAGCAGGGCTCAGGACAGGGTAAGATGGGCCAGAGGAAGGGGAGGGAGGCGAGCAGAGACTATGGCAGAGACTGTGGGAGACACGTGACACTGTAGACTCCTTAAAGAGCCTATTACAGCACTGGGATCCCCTTATGGGCAGGGTACTTCCACTGGACAGAGGTCAAGTTACAACTCTTCACAGATGACGGATGATCTGGTTTCCACTTACTGATCTAATGCATGGATTTTATTGTTAAGACAATTTTTCGGAACCTGTTCTGATTACATATATTCAAATTAATATAGTTATTTAAAAAATATGACAGAAAATTATAATATTAAAACTCTTTCATGCCACAAATCCAATAATGAATGCCAGAATATTTTTTTCTTGCACAATGGTCAATAAACCTAAAACTTATTTAGCATGCTAATTATTTGTCTACAAGACAGGCTACAAGACGTGCCAAAAGTTTAGCCTTGTTGATCAGCATATGATTAGACTAGAGTACACACTTACTCAGTATACACAGGAAAGTGCACACTTTCCTGTAGCATGATTTTTCCAATTGAACCATTGGTTCTGCTTGTGCTGTGATCATTTTGTATAAAATATATAAGTGTTAAATACATAATTACTACTACTACCTCAGAGGTGGCGGTTCTTCTACAGTCTCTGCGTAGGTTTCCTCCGGGTACTCCGGTTTCCCCTACCACTAAAAATATGCACAATCGTTCTGGCATGCGCCTCCTGTTCGGCGACCCCGCTCCCATCTCTGTGTGGAGTGAGAGACAAATGCCCAAAAAATAACAATTGTAAACCGCTTTGTGACTCTGGTCTGTGAAAGGCAGTATATAAATAAAGCTTACTTACTTACTTACTTACTTACTTACCACCACTGCACTGCGTGGTGTTCATCCTGTATGAGCACAAACCAAAATCTGTCCTGTTAAAAGTGGAAATGACTTTGTCAGTTCAGACATTGACTTGATTCTTGTACAGGTCTAAATGAATCAACTGTCAAGGCTTTTTACTAGTTGGGAATTGTGAGGAATTTCATGAGTCCCAAATTTTTTTCAAGTCTTTTGCAAACAACAACACATCTTTTTATAGACAAATCTCATATTATAGTAGCTAGAGTAAAAGCCTCTTTTTAAACTTAAACTAATTTAATCCAAAATGTATCCATGAGGAAAATAATGAATCATTTTTAGATGTCTTACTTGTTCTGAAATGTATAGGATTTTGTTTTTTATCATTTTATCAAAATATGAATCTCCATTTGCAACCAAACCACAATTTGTAACTAAAATCACAACTGTAATTAGGTATTTGTCCAAAATCATACAAAGTGTGTTCAGCTGTTGCTGCAGAGCTGACATTTCCAATCCTTTTTGCATCTCTGCCCACAACAGAAGCATAATATCATTATCTTTATTATTGGTCACAACGTTTTCTCCCGGGGCATTTTTAGACTACCCTAATCTCACTTCATAGAAAGTTACAATGGAATTTGTAAGATTCAAAATCTTCAGTTTATTTGCCATTTGCAGTTTAGTGCCATACTGGAATACCCAGTGTGCATGGACGTCAATATCAAAACAAGATTCAAAAGTTATATCTTTTAGAGACAGACTTTCTAGTTGATGCAATCTGCAGTCAACAGCACGATTGCCTTATTATTTTAGTTATGTATTGAAATGCCATATTTAGCATTTTTCTAAATTTTTGAACCAGGTGCGTCGATTGAAAACACATTCTCTTTTACAATGACGACCAGGCCTGTGAACCAGCGCAGAGACTGACAAACACTCTGAACAGATGTGAGAGCTCAAGATCAAATTCAAAATAAAAAAGTTGAGTGAAAATGGTGCATTGGTTGTCATGGTCACTCACTATTGCACAAGTGTTAGTTTCATGGCAACAACACGCACAGTGGCTGCATTTGGACAGTGAAGGGCAGCAGGTGTTGGGGTTTGATCCATTATCTACCCCATCACACACACATGCGCACGTACACACACGCACACACACACATGCTCACACATATGCGCACACATCCTCAGACGACTCCCACTGTCTGAGTCACCCTGTAGCACTTCCTCTTGATCGTGGACTCATTCAGTGACCCAGAAAATGCTCCCTCCTGTAATGAGTGATGTCATTCCCAGTCAGACATACGTCCACACGAACCAAGTTTCAGACACATTCAAATGTTCATGTTTGTGTTAAAACCATTGCTCCAAACTTAAGGGCCATAGTTGATTAAAGGTGTATCCTTATGATCAATTAGCCGACCAAGTGGAAGCCCTATACAAATATTAAGCTAGTAACAAAAAATATTAATGAAACTGAATTGTAGTTTTGACCTGGCTTGAATGTCAAAGTAAAACCAAACATCCTCAGTAAATTGGCTCCATGCCTTCTGAGATCCTAATATATATATTTAAATGAATCAACTAATTAAAATGTTGGTTGATGAAGACACCATCAATCGATTAATTAATGACAAAAGGCAGACAGTTTTACAGTCTTAGCTTCATTGAGTGACCAGTGAACTAGAGAAGATTTAATGATTAGACTGTCCAGGGCTGTGAGATGTGGTGATAAAAATCTAATTGTGATCTCATTCACGTGACTATCTACTAGTTTGATGATATCACCATTTCATAATTTATTGCGTTTGCTCTATGGGTTTTTAGTATATGTTTTGCTGCTCCGGATTGTTAAGTCAAAATAAATGGACTATGGACAACATTTTAGTAATATTTTTTAATCATATTACTTACTGATTATTTAAGATATTTTTAAATATCACTAATTATTGAGTCTAAATGAAGACGTTTTCATATTTAAAGGACACAAATGTTTGAGCTTCACTAATCAGATGAATTTAATTTTAGGGTTACAGTAAAATCCACTCTGGTGTTAATTATATTATATTTATTATTGTGTGGTGCGTTTGTGATTCCCAGTGGGGTCTCCGGAGCCATGCTGGCTCCCCTTAGCTTTATATTAAGTGCATGTTTTAACGTCTTGCTGCGCTGTTGCCCCAGGTTATTTTTCATGATATTATGTCAAAATATATAAATTTTTACAGAGCCGTTATTGGCTGTAAAGGACCAAAACGTCCTTTTCTTTGAATTCAGAACATCTCAAGTTGCATTTCACTCCTGTTCAGCACATAGACTGTTGATGGACGGCCTTTGAAGTTAATGAATCAAACCATGAATGTGTAATTCATGAAAATTTTTAGTAAAAATCGTTTTTTAGATGTATTCTGTTTTCTCTTTATCTGTGAAAAGATTAAATCTCCAAAGCAGATATGTGAATGTCTGGATAAACTGCTCAGCACAGAGCCACAAGAGAAACGGACAGAAACTTGATCTCGCCATAGTCTTGTGTTAAATAGAATCAGATCAGGGCAGGATGGGCAACAAGCACTAGAAAGGATCCATCCCAGTGGATCCTAATCACATCACTGTCCTGTAATGCCATAAATACACCAGCAACTAATTTTGAATTGACGTTGGCTCCATTGCAGTGCCAGATGGCCTTCCGTTTTCTCTTCCATAAAAGCACTGCAGAAATGTCTGTCTGAGGGCAAGACTATTCGCTTGGGCTGCTTACAACTCAAAAACATGTATGATATGCGAGTGGGTGAATCAGTCATTTATAAATATGTGATGTCAAATTTCTTTTTCCTCTCTCCACAGAAGGATCTTCCTCTGCCTCGCAAAAGTAGCAGGTGAGTTTTTACTGAATAGTGTTAAAGCTGTAGATGTTTTGTGTTTTAAATAGTTGCATCTTAATTGTAGTGATTAGAACAAGAAAGGAACTGTCAATATTCACAGAAGAGAAGAAACTATTAATGTGTTGTTGTTTTTGTTGTTGTTGGGTGGACTTCTTTAGGTGGCAGAAAAGGTGACTCACGCAATAGTCAAATCAAATCAACATATTATTGTAGCACCCATAATCACAACAGCAGAAGGGCGTCACAGAATTGTTGATTTGCCAACACCAGATTAGGAAATCATTCAATTAGAATCAAACGATACAACAAATAGAACAGTCATTGTTCCATCAAGACAAACAGATTAACAAATGTTCAGTGCTTTGAGAAAATGCCATACTTGCATGATCCTGTCAGATATCTGAAGCTGTGCAGGGCAAGGCTGGTTAGTACTGTGATGGGAGACCTCTGGGAACACCAGGTGGCACAGCCGCAGCTGCCCCACTGTAGTAGTTTATCAATACTGTGTATTGAGTGAAAGAATAATGACATGTGAAGTGTCTTTGAGTGTCCAGAAAAGCGCTTTATAAAACCAATGCATTATTATTATCATTATTAAATGGTTATTTGTCGGGAAAATAAAATTGGCAGATTTAGATAACAATTGTTATTCATTATTCTGACAAAAATGAAAATGTTTTAACAAATCTGGTGAGGTATATTACCAGTTAATTTGGATATAGAGTCTGATAATGATTTTCATGCTACCTTGAGGGAACTAAAGAAACATTTAGCTGGGGGGCGTGATGTGA